>JAUPFT010000014.1:40199925-40799925 GCA_036936625.1 Parnassius smintheus behrii | reverse complement strand
AGGGTCCGCAATAAGTTAGGATATGTAGAGGTGTTTCTTCCGTTATGGAACAGAACCGTCACATCCTTGAGTTGCTTAGTCCCAGGATGGACATGTGCTTTTTAAGACAACAGTGTCCAGTTAGGGCTCATGCCAGAATGCGCAATTTATTTTTATTTAATCCCTGGGTTTCTGAAGCGAATTTACGATCAAAAGTCCGAATTAAGGTTTTAGAATGTTTTAAGCCTGGTGTGTCAGACCAGATCATAAGTGACTTATTGTGATAAAGAGTTTCAAGGGTCAATCGAGTTAGGCTTCTTGAGATTCCACAAAATGGCTCAGGTCCAAATTGTGTGCACTTGGAGCCCTCCCGTGCAAGTTTGTCGGCAAATTCGTTACCTAAAATACCTTCGTGACCCCGAACCCATCTTAAAATGGCCCTTTTGGTACATACCAGGGTGTTTAAACGGTTCAAGAAGAAAAGAGCTTACTCCTTCGTGACCCGGAACCCATCTTAAAACGACTCTGTTGTTACATCCCAGGGCGTTTATACGGTTCACGCTGTCTCCAACTAGCTTCGAGTTCACTAAGTTTGATCTCAGCGCTAGTAGTGCTGCTTGACTATAAGAGTTTATGTAAATTTTATGGTTGACGTAGTGTTTTTGCAGATTGATTTCCGCACACCGAAGTATGGCGAAAATTTGTGCCTGGAAGATACAGGTGTATCTATCCAAATTCATACTAAGTTTGAATTTGGGGCATTCCCCGTAAATTCCAAAGCCTACGTCGAGGCCCATTTTAGACCCATCGGTATACCATATGAGACTACCGACCTCACAGATAACCTGGCCATTCAGCCAGTCTTCTCTGGAGGGTATTTCCACTACATACTTTTTATCAAAAGTGTGTAGTGGACGCATGATATCTGAGATCCTTAAATGAGTCGAACATGGATCTCAATCTGTAGGAGAGCAAGCTCAGACCACCCTGGGCATTAATCCTATGCAAACTAGCCCTCGCCTTCCTGTTTAGATAGAGATCAAGGGGCGTTAGGCATAGAAGTGCATTAAGAGCCGCTCCAGGCGATGATCGCATAGCTCCAGTTGCCATTAAGCAGGCAGTCCTTTGTAGACTATTTAGTCTGTCCACAGTCGCCTTTTGGTTGGCCTTGTTACACCAGACAATAGAGGCGTAGGTGAGAATTGGCCTCACTACGCTGCTGTACAGCCATGGGACCATACTGGGACGCAAGCTCCAGTTGTTCCCGACCAAACGATTGCACGTACCTAAAGCATTTTTTGCATTATGGCATACGTTGTTAAGGTGAGAGTTCCACGTTATTTTTTGGTCGATTGTTACGCCCAAGTACTTAACTTCCGTGGAAAATGGTACTTTTTTGCCATTAAGTTTTGGTTGGACTAATTTGTCCAACCGTCTCTTTTTGGTAAAGGGTATGATAACAGTTTTATCAGCATTAACTGATAAACTGTTATCCCTACACCAGTTATTTATAGTGTATGGTGTATATGGTATATGGCGCAATGATCACAAGGTCATCAGCATAACCCAATGTGTCAATGCGTAGTTCTGCCATTTTGTACAATAGTTGGTCAACCGCAAGAGTCTAAAGAAGGGGTGACAAAAAACCTCCTTGTGGGCAGCCTCTTGTAGTTGCAACCTCAATCGAAGTTTGAAACAGCGCTATTTTTGCCTTTCTGTTTGAGAGCATCGATTTCACCCATCTGATGGTTGTAGGATCATCATTTTTAGATGTCAGGCCCCCAATCAGCAGTGATGTGGGGCTACTGACGAAGGTGCCCTCAATATCTAGAAAGGCACAAAGAGCTATTTCTTTATCCTCCAGTGCTTTTTCGACCCTGTCAATCACTGAATATTTCGTTTTCAAATACCGTTGACCTTCTGTTGCAGTACTGCGCCTACACAAGTGTTCGAGGCATCGGTCATTAATGACAATCGCTCGTCATTAATGACCGATCCGTCATTAAAGTCCGGCACAGGGTGTGATAATGTTACGGTATTGTGCAGGTCTAAATTACACTTTTCGAACGTGTTGTCGGCTTCACTGTTCCAGTCGATATTTCTCTTGTCCATCTTTTTTGAGTTATATAATATTTTTTTTACATTCATGTGACATTCAGTTGTAAGTGTGATCTGTAAAAATTTACCACACTTAAAAACGTGGTAACTTGACGACTGTCTAATGCTTTAAATAGTCCAGAATAGCTTTGACCTTGTCGGGCAAAGGGCTTATTCCTGACTGAGTAAACTTGTATTCTAAAAAATCGACTCCGCTCACTCCAAAAAAACTCTTACTTAGATTTATTGTCATTCCCTATACTGTTTAATCACTTGAATACTTTTCGGACATGTTTTCGGTGGATGACATCATTTCGCGACGATATGATGACGTCATTGATGTAACAAAAAATTTATAACTGGTGTTCATTGCCTATTTCACCAATATTTTCGATTCAATACAGAATCGTGTTGTCCAAAAACCTCTGAAAGAGATTTTTCATGGGCAGCATTTTTCAAACCGAAGCTCATATGCAGAAACCCATACAAACCCAAAGACGTGGTGATGGCTGTTTTCTTGTGTCCTCTGGAGAAACCTCAATAAAACGATAAGCTCCATTAATGTCAAGTTGTACGTATATTGTCTTACCTGTCAACCCAAAAGTAAAGTTCTGGAGCCTCGGTACAGGGTACCGATCTGCTTTCGTCACTGAATTAAGTCTACGATAATCTCCACAGGGTCGCATCTGGCCGTGTTTCTTTTGTAGGACATGTAGAAGGCTGGCTCACTGTGTCCTGGATGGTCTACAAACATCTAATTCCTGCATATGACGAAAAACATCCCTTACCTTTTAGTACTTACCCGGCGGTAAAGGTCGCGGCTTGGCATAGACCGGTGATCCTGTGATATCTATGTGATGCCTAATTTTGTGTGTCAGTGGCGTTTTTTTTTTAAATATGACGGGCTTTTAATATCAAAAATTTCTCCAATAAGTAACGAATCGGATGCGTTTCCTAATTTTTATTTACCGTCGGCTCACTATAGCTTACGATGGTCACTGTAGCATATGAATTAGATACATAATCTACTAATTTCCTGTTTTGTAAGTCTACCAACAATCGGTGCGTTTTAAAAAAACATTCGTTATTTACTTTTACATTTATATTTATTTACTTATGTCACAAATAATAAATAGCCGTTTAAAACTGCAGCGTAGCCCTAAATTTAGCTCTAATATGACATCATATGTATTTATTTCCATGCCATCTGCAGCTAATAATTTATACGATATTTTTGGTTAGTTTTAGTCATTGGTATGACTGACTCATTTGCACCAGTGTCTATAAGAAAATTCATACCATATTTAATGTCCGAGACGCACAAACGATAGTTTTCTGTGCAGTTGACGCTTGCTACCACCGCATTACGTTGCACTCAGTGTCACCCTTCAGTTTTTCGGCTTGTTGGCGTTGTTAGTCTTCTTCAGATTGCAGAGAGATTTGCGTCGTCGTTACGCCTCGTGATACCGGAAGTGGAACCGGTACAGCCAATCTTCACTGCGTGAAGTCCGTAGCAGTGTACGGGACCTGGGAAGAAAACGGTTACACATTCATTTCCTACCACCATTATTATAACGGCAGTTGTTGTTGGCGTTTATCTCACTACGTAGCTTTGTAGCGTCTTGAGTTACAGTGTCATGGTCTTCATCTCGGTCAGCAGATCGACGTTAACCTCTACCACGGTTGGGGTCATAGCAGTCCATAGCTGGACTGCTATGAATAAAAAGAAAGGTTATGAATAAAAACCAATATTTTGCGTGCGAATGTCTCAAAAACAATATTCATTACGTTTTCCAATTAAAATACACCAAACGAAAAACTAAATATTTTATATAATGGCCTATGGTCAAAGTTAACCCTACGAAGGCCTTGCAATGAGGACTGGTGTAGGGCTGTAAAGATAATAAGGCCAAACCTGGTGCAGTTGGCTGTTGACTCCTTTGAACCATTTAAATCAAGCGGGAAGGATGAAATAATTCCCATCCAACTACAGAGGGGTATCGACATCCTTCTTCCTTATCTGGTGAAAATCTTCAGAGCAAGTTTTGCATGGTGATATATTCCAGAACGATGGACAGTTGTCAAGGTTCTCTTTAAACCTAAGGCTGGTAGAAAGGACTACGCTTTACCAAAGTCCTTTAGACCTATTAGCCTATCTTCCTTTCTTCTTAAGACATTGGAAAAAGTTATAGATAGATATATAAGGGATGTAGCTCTAGTTACGAGGCCCATACATTACAACCAGCATGCTTACCGCAGAGGCAAATCTACGGAAACAGCCCTGATCAGTGTCTTATTATATTATTATATTAATAATAATAATGAGGCGTAGAGAAGTGAAGACCCCATCGCCCGCTGACGTAACAGTTATGTAACAAAACTGCGATGTCGGCGTAGTCAGTCAGCGCCGTGCGAAGAGGTGTGAGCGCCGTGCCTAGAAAAAATTTGGGTGCCAAGGTCCGTTTGTGCATATGACCGAACCACGAAACGATGCCGGAATTGAGCGTCTCCCACTAATTGGCGCCCATAAAATGGATGATGACACAGAGAGAAACGTGCATAGCACCACTGCCTGAGGGTTGCCGGGGCGCGTCTGGAGCTGACGCTGAACGCGGCAGCATGCGGGCCACCAACCAAGCACGAGGAGCTGCACTATCACCTAGCAGCCCCCCGCATCCATTATTCCCACCAGAAGGCTTTGTGTCGGCGGAGTATTCGTGGACTCAGTAAGTGTCACACGCCACTGGTGGAGTACGACGTATATGTTGGACAATCTAAATGAACAACAACGCATTGCGGGCGTATTTTGGGGCGAATGGGAGGATAAATTGGAGGTTTTGCGTATCGAGCCATCTGTAATCGTCACCGAGCAAAACCTGGTAGACCGAGTTTGGTATATCTTGCGCTCAAATACATTGATGTCACTGAACTCGTACGGCTACGACGACGTGTGGCTGTTCCATAATCGGATGAAAATGCTACGGCTGATGATGCGGCCCCACATCTTTCATAGCAACCGGCAAACGTGGATACCGCCGTGAATACCCCAATTGTGGTAGATTCAAGCGATGATGGAACATTCGCCCAATAACTGGAATTAGAGCAAATGAGGAGTACATTGGAAGAGGCGATTATGCAAAACGCTCAGTACGCCTCTCGAAAACTGGACAAATTTTAGTTGTCCCAGCCAGATATAATGCAAAAACTGACGAAGCGCATAGACGATCTGAAGCAGAGAATCGCTGCTTGGGAAAAGCGGATTCAGCGATATACCGAGAGTTTGACAAGGTTCAACCAGAATCGCCTCTTTCAGAGTGATCAAAAGACGATCTACCCGAGCAAATACCGCCCCATCACGCGTCACGTGTCGCATCATCACGTGTCGTGAATCACTCGCCAACTGAATTGAAATCAGGTGATGTCGCGCGTTCAAAATGTGTGTTGGGGCGGCGGTCATGGAACCAAGGAACCACTCCTCATTGACGTGATCTTTGGCAAAGTGGTGAAAAGCAACCGTCGGAACTTCACCGCCACCTAGATAAACTACAGAAAGCCATTTGACTCGGTGCCCCATACATGGCTAATGAGGGTCCTCGTGTTGTACAAGATTGACTGTTAGAGACTTCCTCTGGTAGTGTATGGGGCAGTGGAGTACGATCCTTTGTCATCTGGGCGAGTGGATGACGGCTGCGAAAAGCCACATGACGATAAGAAGGAGTATATTCCGGGGCGACTGTCTGAGTTCAATTTGCGTCTGCCTCTCTTTGAACCATCTCAGTACTTTACTCGAGGTCTCCGGGGAGTTCAGCTCCGGAGGGGAGGTACAAAAGTGACCCACCTTTTCTATATGGATGACCTCAAGTTTTTCGCCTCCAGTCGCTCCTATATTGTGGAATTGCTAAACATCACTTGTGATTTTAACAATTATATTGGAATGGAGCTGGGGAAGGATAAGTGTGCGGTCCTCCATGTTGAGGGGGGAAGGGTTGCTAACTCTAAAGGAATAGACTTATCTATGGCCTTCAACTTAAGGAACCTTTCTGAGGCTGAAACATACCGATACCTGGGTATGTCACAGAACATTGGCATCAGCCTTTAGTTCGGTGTGAACAAGACGCACGCATATAATGGTTGGATCATGCCTGTTCTCATGTATACCTTTGGCATACTCGGGTGGATTCACACTGAACTTAATGCCTCGGATAGAAAAGTCCGCTCACATTGCATAATCGCGAAGTGTGCAGTCTCCGTCATTACTTACTGGCGAGATCGAATGATCTATTCTATGACGTGTGCGGTGGAGGAAGGTGCGGTGCGGTACATTTATTGTGATAAATGTTCTTCGTAGATTCAGTCGCCTCCTTCCACTGGCTACGTTTCGGTGATCTATTCGGGGAAACCGAGGGTTTTGTCTGTGTAGTACAGGATCAGGTTATTAAGACCAACAACCATCGGAGATACATCCTAAAGGATGGCACCGTCGATGTCTGTCGAGCTTGTCGCCATCCCGGTGAGCCACACAGGCATGTCATCTCCGGTTTTTCGGTGCTTTCTTACTCTGAGTACTTGCACAAGCACAAGCTAGTGGCCAGGGTTACACCAGAAGCTCGCTTTGAAATACGGTCCTGTGGATCGGAAACTGCCTTGTTATGAGTACTTGCCGGATGCCGTGTTCGAAAATGCCCGCGCCAGGCTCTACTGGGACCGGGCCATCATGACAAATAGGACTATTCTTGCGAACAAGCCCGATATTGTGCTGATAGACCGGGCGCAGTCAAGAAAATTTTTAGTTGACATTACCATTCCGTATGACGTGAACCTCGTCAAAGCCTAAGCAAACAAACTATCTGGTGGTAAGTGGTTGCTGTGGCCCATGCATTTCTCAGACATGCATTGACATCAGTTTCCTCACGATGTTTTCTTTAAACGCTGAGCATGTAAGTCAGTACTTAAAATTGCAATAAACAATTTTATTGGTGCCGGTGCGAATCGAACCTAGGTTGCTCGCATACTGAGAAATTTACAGCTAGCGCTTAGTTCTGGGCTAACACGGCTCTACAGAACTTATATAGATTATAAATACGGAAGTAAGAAAACTAAATCCCAAAATAAAATGTAATCAATACAGTTAACCTTTAAGCGTTCCGGTTTGGTATAAGAGCACTACACTCATCATAATTTGCCGGGACACATTAAACATATTGTGAATAAAAAAGATATTACAGATTTAATCATAATAACATAGCAAATTATTTATTACCAACAATTTCCCTGAATTAATCTATTACAGCCTATAAAAGTTCACTGCTTAACATAGGCTGGAGTAATCCAAAGGTTTGGCTCTTAGTTTGCGTAATAGGGTAAATTTTGCTACAGGTGTCACGCTGGCGGACGGTTTCACAACCGCATTTTTATTATTTCGAGCTGTTGTCGGGAAAATCCTGCTGTCCACTCTGATACAGTTTCCCTATGTCGACACCTGCGGAACGATATGTGGTAGTGAACATTCTTATACCTTATAGATATATTTTAATTAATTAAATTAGTTATGTATCACCTAAAACCTTTAAATGTACATTCCCATGCTCATGCTTTTATCGTTTAAGCACAATGTTAAATAATAGTACAAATGTTAAATAATAGTACAACGTAGTATAAGTTGTAAATGAAAATTGTGGCCGTAGAAGGTAAAGGGGAGATCTCCCGCCGGGCAAGGTGTTCCGCCCGGTGAGCGGCCAACACTCCGTGCGATAGTTCGGAGATGTTCTATATATACTGTTTATAATTCGGAATTTTGATAGCGTGATAAAAACTGTCTTAAAATGATTAATTATTACTTAACGCGTTCTATAATTGCCGGAGGTTTTCAAAACTTCCAAATTTATAAAGTGAGGTGCAACCAGGTGTAGTTAAAGGCCGCGGGATGATTGTGACCGAACAGTATGTATTCTTGCGTGTCCTTTTTGAGAAAGAAATGGGGGAGGAGAAGTCCTCCCCAAAGACCGAAGTTGCTAGGGCTGCAGATGTATACAAAAGCGTTCCCATGGCCCTTTCGATATGCAGCGAAGGTCCAACATAACCCGTACTTACCCCTGCAAAGCGAGGATGCGTAGGCAATCCCCATGTAAAAAGCTGCTTATGGTAAATTGTATACAGTCTTCTTGTATGTCGTACCTTAGAAACTTACAAAAAATAGTAAAAATTTAAAAACAAGTGTGAGTGGTAAGAGATGATTTACGGAACAGAATCAACTTTCATAGTAAATTATTTCACTTTACTACACTAAATGGGTCCTGCAAATTACAGAGAGGCTTTGCATTCATGCATGACACTGATAAAATGAGCTTTTACTAAATTGAAGTTGACAGAAAACCTCTTAGCTCGCCTTTTCACATAGTGTAAATCTGGTAGATTGCATTTTGCAGCATGAGTGTAGTATCCGTACTCCAAGCTTAGCCAAACTTGCGCTTCTTTTTCTAAATACTATATTACACTATATTTACTATATATAACATTGCAATTTTCTCAGTCATGCGCAATAATAGCTCTTATTAATATCATAATTCAAATTTTACACAAAGATCACAATACCTTACACGACTAAACATCTCTTTGTTGTAATTTGAATCCGGTGAGCTTGCTTATTTGGTAAACAAATAACTCGGATCTTGTAACCGTAAATAAGCAAATAAAATCCCTATAAATAGTATCATGAAGCGAGCTCATACCGTTCAAGAAGGCGTATATCACGTCAAAAAATGTAAGCGTCATTTGGTGAAAAATCTTCAGTGATCGAATTACACCATGTAGTGATGTAAGATGTTCCAACACCATATTTTATCCCGTGTGTGTCATAAGAGGTGATTTAGGAAAACACAAGAAACTTCTCTTGGCTTCCGATAAAGGAAGATTATCTTGTATGTGTCGGATATAAATAACCAGACTGTCGAGGAGGAGTAGCAAGTGTCAGGCCTTTCAAGCGTGTGATTATAGCCATTCATCTCTACTGTGGGAGAAGCCCACGTAAAGCATAAAGGTATTATTATTATGTGATATATAATTAGAAGATAGTAACATCGATTTGGCGGAATTTCAAGTAATGGCAAGTTAAGACGATTGCTTAACTTTGTACTTGTTAATATTTTATTAAATCAATACAATCTAATATTCTCATGCTCTATTTTAATACTCAAGAAATATGTTCCACCGCTGCGGTCTGTTTTAATATATCCAAAGCCGTAGTAGTAACCGAATTTGTTACAAATTGTACGAGTACTTTTGATAACTTACGACATTGAAATAATTTCACCGAGAAGTTTTTAACCAAAAATTTATTATATTTTTTTCTTCTTTATCATATTCAACACTGACGATACCCACGGGTCATGGATAAAGGGGTGATGGATTGTTTTACGTGGCCATGGAAATTTTTTTTTAAATAACTAATTCATTTCATTACTATTAAGAGTATATTAACCTCTTAATCTATAACTGGTCAATTTTTTTTCAGGCTTTTAGCATTTGTTATTCTTGTTAATCTATTAATTTTGATTGCTGATACGGAAAAATTCAACTACAAATGGGTGGAAGATGATGAAACATTTGATTGTATCACTGCTCTCTCGTACAAAGATGACCACACACATATGGGAGTTTATATTCAGAAAGATGTAATAGTTACGTCAGTGAATCCCATAGAGCAATATTTTACTTATCCCAATTACATTAAAGCTCACGTTATTGATGGGACATATAACAAATCAAAAAATGCATACCTATTGAAATCTTATGGTGATATAAAGGGAAAAACTTACTTTTGGGTATATTATTACACGAACGTATATGAAAATAATCCGTTACATGATATTATGTTTTTAAGGTCTCCTCATATAGCTTTCCAATCCCCTAATTCTACGCTAAGACGTCTATACTATCTTCCTGTTGCAAAAAAATATGCTATTGCGGAGCCTAGCGGTTGGATAACCGCAGCATTTGCCTTAAAAGGTAAACGGCATGTTAAGCAAAGTGACACATTAGTACCTATTTATTACGACGATGAAAATGTTTTGGTCGATTGTGAAGAATGGTTTCCAAAATACTGGGGTTTTTTTATATGCATATTAAATATTGACAAATATCCTGTTATAGAGTCTGGAGCTCCATTGATACAAAACGGGCATGTATTTGGAATAGCTTCATTTACTTTGAGGAAAGGTAAAGAAAGTATATTTGCTTTCACTGACATAAGACCTTATGTAAATGAATTTAACAAATTCGTCAAAAGTAGAGAACGCTAGGCGGAGAAGTGATAGTGACTGACTGTTAAGATCTCGAATGCATTTGTATAACTATACCTGCGCATGCAATCAGTGTACAGCACGATTTAAATATTATTTGCACTATATTCATCCAAATTGAGCCCTTTCATCGCAAATTAGTAATCTCGTTGAATTACTGACGTACTCATTTAATTCTCAACCTAATGATTATTTACCATAACCAGTGATTTTAACCAGTATTCATTGGAATTTTCCTGTACATATAATAAATCTGTAGAAAATTCGTGTCTGTTATTCTAATATTTTCTAAAAAAAAAAAAAACAAGTCCAGGGTACTAAGGAAAGGTCACTGAATTCAAATAAGTTATTTTTAAAACTTTTGTCTTTCTGTCTGTTTTTCTTTCTGTCTGTGTATTCACGTTTCACGCAAAAACTACTTGACAAATTTTCATGAAAGTTCGTGTACTTTTTATCCGATAACAGAACTTCAAAAAAGAGTTAAGTATGTTAATTTCAATTTTATATGTTTGTTGTGGTTTTAATACATTAAATATTACTAAATATAGTAGATTTAAATGAGTTTTAACCGCTGCGTTATAATTTGAACTACACCGACAATCTACGTTTCACTTTCTTAAAACAGTGCCATCTAACGTTAAATACAAAAAGTAGTTAAATTTTTCCTCCAGTTACTAATAAATTAAATAACTTACATTTATATGTTTAAATAATTTAATTCGTAATTGACTTAAAAATTCTAACGTTCATTCTTTAGTTCTTTTATTTCAATTTATTATGAGGAGGCAAATAAATTTTATAATACCTAACTCATTAGTACTTAAGTAGATAATAGTGACATCTATCGAAAATTATAAAATCCGAAATGTTTATAAGTTTAATTTCTAATCTATAAAGAAGTTTTAGTTCGTATATTTTTTATCTATAAATTAAGTGATAAAAACTGAAATTATTGCAAAACTCTCATATTCCTTGCAGTTTAAATAAATATATTTTGTAAAGTATGTATTGACCAGGTCTTACAGTTAATAATATCATAAAGTAGTCGACCATTGCGTGAATCTTGCAACGAAACACAACATTGCTGTTTCTTGGTATTGATATATCGTAAAATATTTTGTTACACACTGCTAGCTTCGCTATGGTGTATTTTTGACACAAGCTGAATTTTTAATAGAATCTACATCACATTATGCCTTATTTATGTGTTATATAAATATTTCCGGCTTTGTTGTGCGGTTGGGCTCCTCCAGATATACTTCACTTTATTGCCGAGGAGTACAGGGGAGTTTTGGTTTTCATAGTTTGAATCTAATAAAAGCGCCATCTTTTTGCTGCTTAATAAACTAATAATAAGTAACTGATGAAATTTAAGATAATGCTATAGAATACTTAATCTAGCAGCTTTAAAAATTTTCAGGCTTAAAATAACCACACTGGTGGCCACTGTCGAGATGATTTATCGTAATTGTCACTTTAAGCAAAAAGACTAACAAAACTGTGTGCACAAAACTGTTATAAAGAGAAAAGGTTTTTAGTTGAATATGTAGGGAATTTATCAGCATATCAATTTTTCACCAAAGTCACTTTGTATTAAGTTCGTGATATCATTGAATGACTAATTAATAGCTAGATGTTATCAACAATCGTGCAAAAACTTCTTTGTAGTTTTATTAATTTTATTTATACAAACACGAGAGCAGTATAGCTTGCCGTAAGATTTCATAACATAAGAACAAAAAGTGTACGATTCCTGCGAGGACTGGTAAGAAAATTTTATTTGCTTATTTTCCACATGCTCAGTGAAGTGGTGGAGAATAACCTAGCGAGGAAACCTTGCTGTCTGAAAAGATTTTAAAATTTTCGTGAATATGTGAAATCCGCTATTTCGCGGTATGGGTAATTAGGAACCATGTGAACAGTTGTAATAATTATGTTAGTTGCTTTATTACTTGTTACTTATAATGAGATTTTTAAACAGTTTGTCGTATATGAAGATAGCTTTCATATTTTCAGATATATTAAGATCCTCGTGACAGTCCCGATTTCATAACTCACATCATTAAATGAACGGACTATTGCGAAAAAGAACTGCAAATATCAAAGACAGCAACTTGAAACACAAGTTTATTTTTATTTCAACTATGAATGGAACAGCATCTGTTAAAGCCGGCAATCTAACAACCCCAAACGTAAATTTCGTAGTAGTTCCGTAAGAAACACAAATTTAATCCGTAGTAACACATTTCATATTTAAATTGCAATTGAAAAAAATATTTCGAAATGTATGATGATCTTATATTATTTTGTCATATGTGATGTCGTCCATCTTGCGTTGGATTCCACTCAATCACACTTTTTTGTTCCAAATCTCGCCACAGCCTACGAGTGTGGCCAGGACTAGGATTTATCAAGGCTGCTACTTTTTACTTTTAATATGCTGCTGATCATAGGCTAAACCCATTTTCAAATAGGCCGGATATTTGCAGTAATAGCCACGCTTGACAAGCGGGTTAGCCACCGCAGTTTTTTATTACTTTGCGCTGTTATCAGGAAGATGCTGCCCTCATCTCCTGTTTCAGTTTCCCTCTGTCACCGTTTACGACACCCACCGACGAAATAGAGTCCGCCTCCTTATGTCTTATATATTCTACTCCAGTTCAGCAATTCGATTTCTCCCATAGATTGCCAAATAAGTTGGATATGTGCCGTAGTTGCCACGTTTAGCAAGCTGATTACCAACTGCATATTTTATTACTTTCAGTTGTAATCAGGAAAGCGCCGATGCCCATCTTCTGTATATTTCTACTCCCGTGCATGAATACAGTTCTTATCGCACGTGTAACGTGAATAGAACTACATTTTTGAAATTTCAGTCTTCTCAATCAATATACAATGGGGTCAATAATTTGAATCGAATATCGCAAATAAACACTATGCCGGGTATTAATAAAATACTATTAAGTTCAACATCATTTCGTAAAAACTATATTTACTTTAATTATTAATAAATGTAAATAAGACACCAAGACAATTCACTCTTCATAAAAACACATCGGAAGATTGTTTTGATAACCGATGTAAGAATTGATAAACTCATTTATGTGTTTTTGTAGCATATTATATAGCAAAATTTCAATTATTTGCGTCCAATATAGATGGACACATATTATACTGAGGTAACTCTACAAGAGATCCAATTTAGCCAATTTTTGTGATATTTCGAAATTGAAGTCCACGCGAGTGACGCCGAGGGTAAACAGCAGTTTATTAAAAAATCATTAAAATTATATAGAATCATGTAATTTTCATAAATTATTGCAGTGGGAAGATCACCGCAATCTACTCCAGATGCTATCCCTAATGATATCTGCATTAACAAAATTGATAGCCCCGAAATAATTACCCGCACTTTACAACTACGAGTACCTACTAAGCACACTAGACGTACTTGTTTATTCAGTGTTCCTTCAAGTCACTCAAATTATGAAAGAATTTTCTTCGACTGACATCTTCCATCAAAGAAAATAGTCTTTAAAAATAGAAATTATTTTAACATGAGGTAAGAAATAAAAACAAACACACATACACGCACATGCTCTCTCCCTCTCTCCCTCTCTCTCTCTCTCTCTCTCTCTCTCTCTCTCTCCCTCACACACCAGACACACACACAAACAAATGTGTACATTATTTTGTGACGTAAATTTCATGTATGTTAATTATTAAGACAGTGTTGTGTAATTTTCTTTTTTGCCTCTGCTAATTGCCTGTTTCTTTTTTGTAAACTTGTTATTGAAATAACTTTTATATATTTAAGCACTATCTAATAAATATTATTAATTTGTCAACTAAAACAAGCGTTAGTATGTATATGTATATAAAGTAAGAACCTGTTAACCTGAACCTTGTAAGTTACATTACATTCGTTTTTATTTCAAAAGTGCATAGTCAATTTTATTTAATTTTTTAAATAAAATTATTAATTGTAAAAATGTATTAATTAAATATTAAATTGACGTGTAGTGGCAGTTGAGAATATCCACCACCCCATATCTTATCTTATCAGGGTCAGGGTGTCGTAAGAGGTGACAGAGGGAGACGGGATGGAGATGGACTGCAGCATCTTCCCGATAACAACAAGAATATAATAAAAAATTGCGGTTTCCAACCCGCTCGCCAAGCGTGGCAACTATGGCAAACATCCCCCCATGAGCGACGAAACAAAAAAATGGCTCCCAGTCCCCGGCGGCCCCGCTATTCCGGGCTACTGTGGCGACTATGGTAACGGCGGAGCAGGGGTTGCTAAGAATCTCCGGTAGGAATTCGGTTGCCATATAACGCACGCACCTTGAGTACTGACAAGAAGATACTGACAGACTGCAGCTGGAAGAAGAGGTAGACAAGTTGCGTTGGCATATTATAGGATTGTCCGAGGTCTGAAGAGAGGGGGAGGACACGGTAATCCTCGAGTCCGGCAACTTGTTCTATCACCGGGAGGTGTTCACCATCCGTCTCAAAGATGTGTCGGATTTATCGTCCACAAGTCTCTTGTCAACAATGTTGTAAAGATTGAGAGTGTGTCGACGAGAGTCGCGTACCTGATACTCAAAATAACCAAACGGTATTCGCGGAAGGTCATACAGGTTTACGCACCAACCTAGGCACGTACCGATAAGGAAGTGGAAAAAATGTATGAGGATATCTCAAGAGCCAAACATTCCTCCAATACGGCGTTGATGGGAGACTTAAAAAAAACTAGGCACAAGAGAAAGTGGTGAGCTGGAGTTAGGGAAATTTAGAATAGGGCAATTGAACCCTAGGAGCCAGCAGCTATCCGACCTTATGGAGACCCTATGGAAAAAGAGAAGAGTTTATTATGAACACTTTCTTCCAGAATCGGCCCCACAGGAAGTGGATCTGGTCGAGCCCCGACAGTTCGACAAAAAACGAGACAGACGCCAACTGTTTATTGATATCTCAGTGATCGCGAGGGTGAAAACTGGCAGCGATCACCAAATGCTTAGAGGCACACTGAACCAAAACGTTAAGATGGAGAGGTCTCGTCTAAAGAAGTCAACGCTCCGTCCTCCTCTCGCGCTAATTCAGGGTACCGAAAACTTACAGTTCGAATTACAAAACCGTTTTCAGAGCCTAGAAGACTGCAATACAGTAGACGATATGAATGATAAGCTCGTGAAAACTGTCCATGCGGTCTGAGCTAAGTAAGAGAACTAATCTCATGGATGTTAGACGAGAAATAGACAAAAAAATTAAAAAACCATGCTGTAATTGCTCGTATAAGGGAGCGTTGATAAATAGAGCGGGTTCGCTGGCGGGATGTTAACTGGAGAGCATACAGTAGCAGTTAGATGAGCAATAAATAACACTTCTTGAGAATTTCTTCTTGTTTTATTTCATTATGATAAAAGAAATCTTACTAGAAAATAAGCTTATACTTGCGTCTAATGTTCTAATCAGACCTAAATAGTATTAAATAGATTTATATAAGTCACTTTAAGATAAAAATAGAAGTGTTTAATTTACTTTCCTGTTTTTCAGCACTAGTCGGTCTTTACACTTAGCTTTATTTTACGAATAGGAAACAGTTAAGATTAATACTATCACTTAATTTTAAATCACTGATAAGGAATAATTAAGATTAAATGCTAACACTTAGTTTTAATTCACTGATAAGAAATAATTAAGATTAAATGTTCGAATTCACTTCGTCGTCGCTAACATTCTCCCCCACGGTGCGTAGCACTGCATTCTCTGGAGGCGACGACTCCGCTGGCACCAGCACGATGACACGTCGAGTTGGACGGCGAAGTATTCCGCCTGATGTCCGCACGTCCAGCACCCTGGTTCTTCCGTCTGGTCCGGGATAGGTTTTGACGATTTCACCGCGAGGCCATGAGTTTCGCGGTAATGTGGCGTCCACTATTAGCACGATGTCTCCTTCCCTTGGGTCTCTGGTTTCTTTCCCTTCGAGTTTCCTTGGCATCAAGAGAGGTAAGTATTCTTTAATCCACCTTTTCCAGATGTGGTCTGCGAGTCTCTGGGTGGTTCTCCAGCTTGCCTTTCCGATGAGCTCCGTGTCGCTGAACTCTCCCGGCGCCATAGCTCCGCATGATCTTCCCAGCAGAAAGTGGTTCGGTGTTAGGCTCTCCTCGTCTCCTGGGTCCATGCTGATCGGGGTGAGAGGTCTCGAGTTGACGATGTGTTCAACCTCAGTCATTAGCGTATGGAGTACTTCCTCGGGCGGGCTCTTCTCGTTGAGGACTACTGCTAGCGCCGTCTTGACTGTTCGTACGAGCCGCTCCCAGGCGCCTCCCATGTTTGGAGCTCCCGGGGGGATGAACTTCCACTGGATGCCCTTTTCCTGTGCGGCCTCCTCTAATTCCCTTTTTGCTCCGACGAAATTAGTTCCGTTGTCGCTATATATGGTTTTCGGAGTTCCTCTTCTGGCTGCCATTCGTCGGAGTGCCATGATCATTGAGCTGGTGCTGAGAGAAGGTACCAGTTCTAAATGTACTGCTCTAGTTGTGAGGCAGGTAAATAAGGCTCCCCAGCGCTTCTCGTTTCTTCTTCCGATGGTGACTTGCATCGGCCCGAAGTAGTCTACAGCTGTGCAGGAGAACGGAAATTGATGATGCTGCAATCTTTCACTCGGCAGATCTCCCGTTGGTGGTATCTCTGGTGAACTCTTCTTTGTCTTGCACCATTGACAGCTGTGTGCGACCGCTTTTAGAGTTGCTCTTAAACCCAAGATCCAGAACCTTTGACGAATTTCGTTCATTACTGTAGCGGTGTTTCCGTGAAGGAATTTCCTGTGATAGTGTTGTATTATTAGACGAGTTATTTTTTGTTTTCCGTCTAAAATGATAGGATTCATTATTCTTCCGTTTTGGTCGTGGATTTTCATTGTTCTGCTCCTTAATTTAATTATTCCGTCGTCTCCAATGTAAACGTCGATTTTCTTGAGTCGACTCGAATTTTCTAATGGCTGTTCTGACTTCAATTTTCTTATGTCTGATGCAAAACTATCGCTCTGGCTTATTTTTATTAATATCTCTTCGGCCTTTTTTAGGTGTTCTGCTTCTATGGGTGAGTATAGGCGCTTATTTTCACTTCCGCTGGTTGACGGGATTGAGGTTTGTGCTTCTTTCTTCTGGATTTTTTGTGGTTTCCAGGACTCATCCTTCTGGCGTGCGGCGGTGGTGGTCGCTTTACGGCTCTTCTTTAGTAAGTGTGTAAAGGCGATCACTCTGGCTGTAGTGCGCAGCAGTCGCTCCCAGCTCGAGAACCTTTCTAGGTTTAATAGAGTGTCTTCTGCTGCCATTGTTGCCAATACCTTTTGCTTGCTTTTTTCTTCTGGCATAACAATTTCTGGCTTGGAGTCGTGAAATTGCCATTCTTCTTCTGGTCGACGGAGAAATGACGGGCCTTTGAACCATCTGGCGTTGTGGTCGAATTCGATTGGGGTTCCCCCCGTGGCGTCGTCCGCTGGATTCTCCTTGGTTGGCACCCATCTCCAGTCTTCTGGCTTGGACCTTTCTTCGATCTCGGCGAGTCGGTTGGCCACAAAGGTTTTGAACTTCCTTGGTTCCGACTTTATCCACTGCAGTACTATGCTGGAGTCGGTCCAGTAAACCTTTTTCAATATGTCGAGCTCTGATTCCTCTTCGATTGTGGCGGCTAGTCTGCTTCCGAGTAAAGCCGCTTGTAGCTCCAGCCTTGGAATTGACACAGGTTTCGTTGGCGTTACCCTTGCTTTGCCGGTGATCATGGAGACATGGACTTTTCCTCTGAGCTCGACTATTCTCCAGTAGACTACTGCTGCATAGGCTTCTTCACTCGCATCGGAGAATGTGTGTAGCTGTCCTTTTCTGCCTTTGGGTGAGACGCATCTCGGGATCTTCAGCCTCGTTAATGTTGACACTTCTTCCAGGTATTTCATCCAGACTTCCTTTTGATGTTCGTTGATTGGTTCATCCCAGTCTATTTTCTTTCGCCAGATGTCTTGGATTAGTTTCTTTCCTTGTATTAGAACTGGTTTAGCAAAACCCATTGGATCGAAGGTGGACATTACTGCGCTTGTGACTTCTCTTTTTGTTGGGGTCCTTCTGCCATCTTGCAGGTCCTCCGGCGTGTTGCGTAGCCCGACGCTGAAGGCTAATGTATCTTCTTTCACCAGCCATCTTAGTCCCAGAGTCTTCTCTTCCTTGGTCAGTTGTAAGGAGTTTTCTTTGTTTGCGTCTTCTACCTCTGATATTACCCCCGAGTTGTTGCTGGCCCATCCCTTCAGATGAAAGTTTGCTCTTGCGTGAATGTCTTTCACTTCTTTGGATATTTTCTTTGCTTCGGTTGTAGATGCGAAGCTCTGCAGATAGTCGTCCATGTAGTGGTTTCTCTTAATTGCTTTCACTGCTTCAGGATGAGTGTTCTTAAATTCCTCTGCGTTCTTGTTCATTACGTATATGGCTGTTGCAGGTGATGACGCTGCCCCGAAGATGATTGAAGACATTCTATACTCTTCAGGCTTGCCGGTCTTCGGTTTCCGCGCCACAGGAACCTGAGACTGTCTCGGTCGTCTTCTCTGACTTTTACTCGAAGAAACATGTCTTGTATGTCTGCCATGACGGCTACTGGTCCCTCTCTGAAACGCAGCAGTACTCCGAATAGTGATTGTAGCAGGTCTGGGCCCGAGAGTAAGGCGTCGTTGAGGCTCTTTCCTTCATATTTGGCGGCTGCGTCGAACACTATTCTTAGCTTCTTCTTGACTGGGTGTACAACAGCGAAGTGGGGTAGGTACAATGTCCTTCCTTTGTTAGAGGTTTCTGGAGCCCTCTCTGCGTATCCTTTTTCGATTAGACTCAGGATCTGCTCCTCGTAGTGCTTTCTTGCTTCTTGATCACGATCCAATTTTTTCTCGATGCTGACCAGGCGTCGAACAGCTTGATTGTAGTTATTGGGCAGGTGTTCATCTTCTTTTTTCCACAGGAGTCCCGTTTCATATTGACCGCTTGGCAGTTTCTTGGTAGTTTTCTCGAGGGTTTCTAATGCTCTTCTGTCGCTGTCGTTAGATGGTGAACGATTTTGGATCCCTAGAGACTCTAATTGGAAGTGTTCTCGGATGAGGTCTTCTATGTCTTCCTTGCCAGTGGTCGCTCTGCCATAATGAGTGAAGTGTACTGTGGCAGTTGTTCCTGTTTCACATCCGTGTAACACCCACCCTAAGTTCGTGAGGGAAGCTACAGGATCTGATGGTTTGCCCTTCTTCAGCTTTCTTGTCACTATCAGTCCCCAATTGTCTTGGCCTATCAGTAGCTTGGGCCTCTCGGAGACGTAGAGGAGTTGATTTTCAATTGCCTTCAGGTGCTCACAGTTTCTCACGGTGTTCTTGTTTATGCATTGTTCAGACAGCTTCAGGTCGTCGATGGTTCTTGCTACGATAGTTCTCTTTTTTTTTCTATGAGCCCCTTTTATTTTGAATTCGATCTTCTGTGAACTATCTTTTCTTAACACCTTTCCGCCAACGGTTTCGATCGTGAGTTTTTCTTTCTTTCCTTCGACTCCGATTTTTTCAGCAATTGATGCGTCTAAGAGTGTGACCGTTGACCCTTCGTCTAGTAGTGCTAATACGCGAACTTGTCCTTTTGGGCCATAGAGGTTCACGGGAATCATCGTTAGGTAGGCTTTTTCTTCTCCTTTGGCGTTATGAATTGAGGCGACCTTTTCTTCTGAGATGCTATTGGTGTCTTTTGCTTCTTTTTCTATCGACGCCGGTGGTTTGTCAGAATGTAAGATGGTATGATGCCATCTTTTACACAGCTTGCAGACTGGTGCTTTGCAGTTGATTCTTGAGTGTCTGAATCGAAGGCACTTGAAGCATATCTTTGCCTTCTTGGTCATATCCCATTTTTCATTCAGGTTGGCTTCTTTGAACCTTTTACATTCTAATGCGAAGTGTTCTTCCCCACAGAACGGGCACGACTTCTTATATTTCTCTTTTGACGCTTCTTGAACCAAATGAACGGGTTTTCTTATTCCTCTTCTTTGTTCTGAGGACGCTTCGGGCGGGGCGAAGTCTCCGCACATGTCGGCTTCTGTTTCTAGGAACGCTTCGATAAGTAATAGCTCCTGAATTTCCTCGTCTCTTCTGCTTCTGTGGTAGGCGAACCAACGGAACTTCATTGACGTCGGCATCTTGTCTACTATAACTCTCAGCGTTTCAGGTGAACTGAGATACTGTGGTTTCTTCAGGGCTTTGATTGTCTCGACTGCGTTCTTTACTTTGCTTGCAAATATGCATAATATGTCGCTCGGGTTTTCGCCGACTCTTGGGAGGTTCTTCATTTTTTCTAGTTCTGCTAATGCTAGTGCTCCAGGTCTTCCGAATCTTGCTTCCAGTCCTTTGATCACTTCGCGTGGGTCTTCGGCGGTGAATAGCAGGCTTTGGACGGCTTCTCTAGCTTTTCCTTGGATCGCTATTCTAAGGCGCGCTAGGTTTTGATTGCTACTGAAAGAAGCAGCCGTATCCTCGTATGATCTTTTGAAGGCTAACCATTCTTCGCAGGCCCCGTTGAAGTGAGGGAGTTCTAGGTGCTTCGGTGAAACGGTGTCACGTGATTTTTCTGATAGCTTTAGTATGACTGAAGCTAGTTCCTAGATGTCACTTTTCTTTTCTTCTGCCTCTATTGGTTTGTGGTTCTTATTAGGCATGTCTCCGGTCTGGATGAACCAGCGTTCGACTTCTCGAGTTCGTTCGAACAGCTCTTCTCCGGCACCATCTTCCTCTTCTGATTCCGCGGTGAGAAGTTCTAATTCCGCTTGAGCAACTTTTGACCGCGCTTCTGCCAATTCTAGTTCCCTTAATGCCATTGTCATCTTTGCTTGCGCTTCTGCTCTCTTCCTATGCGACGAGCGAACGGAAAGCGTGTCTGGATCGCGGGTCGTCTTCTTAGGGTGAGGCTTTTGCAGAGTCTTCATTGCGACACTTCTTTCTTGAATTTGCGGCGTTGGATGACTTCCTTCTTGGTGAGGAACTGACGCTTCGACGGTGCATGTCGGGGGGGTGGTATGGGTTACGTCCCCCGGTGTTGATTCTTTTCCGGCAATGT
Organism: Parnassius smintheus behrii; assembly: GCA_036936625.1. Taxonomy (NCBI): domain Eukaryota; kingdom Metazoa; phylum Arthropoda; class Insecta; order Lepidoptera; family Papilionidae; genus Parnassius; species Parnassius smintheus. The sequence continues at coordinate 40,778,429 of JAUPFT010000014.1, read as the reverse complement.
TCTTGTTAAGAAGTACGGGTTGTCTATGTACGCTGCTGGGCGATGCTCTTGTAAGCGTCGATCGATCTGAAGTTGACGTGTTGGTAGCCGTCAAGTTTGTAGAATCACTCGGCGTATTCATGCTCCAATCCATCGTACTGGTACCCGTAGTGGCGTTGCTTTCACTCGTAGTCTTCGACTGCACTGATTTTGATCTTGTATTTGAAGGCATCTTCCTAGTTTTCCTTAAACCCGATCCGGCTTCTCGAAGGACCAATGTAATTGCTCGTATAAGGGAGCGTTGATAAATAGAGCGGGTTCGCTGGCGGGATGTTAACTGGAGAGCATACAGTAGCAGTTAGATGAGCAATAAATAACATTTCTTGAGAATTTCTTCTTGTTTTATTTCTTGATTCCTTATTATTACATTGCCGGATTTGGAATGTTTTACCACGAAAAACGCCCCTTTTTTATAAGCGGCTGTAACCAATCATAATTAAGAAAAAATCGCACACGGCATTAGTGAATCTATTGACCAATCAGAGCACAGAGTAACCCTTTCTAAGAGAGATTTACAATTTCCTTAATAAACGTGGTAAAACATACCTTACAATATTTATATTTATTCCTAACGATAGACACAACTTATTTCTATTATTCTAAACATAAATCATTCAATAAACCTTTATTTTACATTTATAAAAAACAAAAATAGTTTCGCGGTCGCCTCACGGTTTAGCTCCGTAGTAGGATAGTATTTTTCGCCGAACATACAAGTGGCGCCGCCAAGAGGTAGGAATGTACAACACTTTTTCAGGAATAATGCTTAAGAATTTATACAATATTTTTTCATGAAATTTAAATCTTTCTCATAATGAAATAACATTATATAGCGATTAATTGACATATTAATGATTCTTTTGAATTACTTTAAAGGAAAAAGAATTATATTAATCACTTATATGTTAATAGCTCTTAAAGTTATGATAAAAGAAATCTTACTAGAAAATAAGCTTATACTTGCGTCTAATGTTCTAATCAGACCTAAATAGTATTAAATAGATTTATATAAGTCACTTTAAGATAAAAATAGAAGTGTTTAATTTACTTTCCTGTTTTTCAGCACTAGTCGGTCTTTACACTTAGCTTTATTTTACGAATAGGAAACAGTTAAGATTAATACTATCACTTAATTTTAAATCACTGATAAGGAATAATTAAGATTAAATGCTAACACTTAGTTTTAATTCACTGATAAGAAATAATTAAGATTAAATGTTCGAATTCACTTCGTCGTGAGGCATTGTTTTCTGTGTTAATATAATACTCTAAAAACTGTTAAACTTTTATTTACAACATACTTCTCAATTAAATGACAATGTGTAACAAAAAACTTTACCTCAGTGTCAACCAGCGACATCCGGTGAGCGGAAGATTTTTGGCCCTCATTGACAAAGACATTTGGTAACTTAAGTTAAGTCAATTTTGTTTTCTTTCTTTATTTAAAAAACGTTACCTCCACACTCGGATTTTCTCCTCAAACGTGGTTCCCCCACGCTTATATACATAAATTTCACTAGGACAAATATCCAGACCCGTAAAAGTTATTTGTAAGCCATACAAATACTTGTTAGATACGTGTGGGATTCGAACCCGCAGCCCTTAGTGCTGCTACTCATTGCTAGATTACTGCGCCACAGAGCTACGAATTTAAAACCTCATCCTATTTTGAAGCCGACAAAAATAACTTCCTAGGCATCAAAAACTTTCTTAACACTTTCTACCCATACTGTTATAAAGAGTTATTTTGAGTTATCAAGATATTACGAGACCATTACAACCATAATTAAAAAAAATAGTTCTTTTTAAGGATATTTTGCAAACGGAGATGAGTGAGATTTGGCATGGTTTATTTGGTGTTATAAATATATTACATTAAATTAAATCATAGAGTATTTATATTATTTATACGTGGTAGATCCATCCTATTTGGTTGAGGCACGTATAAGTCGGCTCGACCGGAGAAGAACAACGCCCTTGCAGAATAACGGATAAAACTAGAATCTTAATGTTGCTTCGTTTCGTATGCTCAGAGAACCGGTCTTTACCGAATATGAGGCATTCAATTTTAAGCCTAAAGGGTGACAGCGTCGGCGTTTTGATTCTTAATTAAGGATAAATTTGGACGTATATTGCTCACAGTATACGCTTACTATCAGGTGGACTGTGTGCTCGTTTTTAACCATAAAAAATTTAAAAATTATGAAACACCTATGTCAAATAGTAGATTATAATCATAGAATCACTACATTTTAACAATAGTCTATGGTCAAACAGTCACACAGAGTAGAAATTGTTTTGAAATTTTAAAATGTTGCTAACAAAATAATTACAGACAATTGACTGAATAAGCTGTGAATTTTGAGTAATTTCTAATGTTCCTATTTAATCGTCTGTGAAGTCACTGTTTAGGCAAAGAAAAAAGTTTATTTTATATTTGTATATTAGACAGCCGTGTTTTATACAGCTGAAAGCATAGGCAATTGATATGCATACTAAGAGTTGAAAATGACATACAGCTTGCTTAATAAACACTTAAAAATTTAATGAATTACTGTCGGTACGGTAATATAGTATACCATGAATACATTCCCAAGTCATCAAACCGTTTGTAGTTTTTGTTGGCAAAACGGCAGACGGGTTATATAAAGAACTGCATAGGCAGCAATCCAACTGTCATCCTTCAAGATATAAAACACTGCCGGATTGCAATCCATATTCGACAGAGGAAGCTCTAGCGACCGCTGGCTGCCGAGAAATCTCCACATTAACCGAATTTCAATAGTAAAGATGAGTTTACTAATTCATTGCCTAGTAGCTAATCTGTGGAGAATATTTGCCATCGTCTCCTCGCTTGACGTTTTGGCAACCACAACAAATTTCTAGGCATGTGCAATAATATTAAAGTAATTGGCATTGTCTATGGTAATTACTATGGCTTTTATTATTGTCTTCTTATCAGGACTGTCCATCTCCCGTTTAAGTTTCTATCGGTCACATCTTTCAACACTTAATGGATGATATGAGATATTGAATTCTTTAACGTTCTAACAACACGGCAGAACTAGTGATGGATATCAGAAATAATTGCTAATATATCGACTCTGTAACCCGCTCTACGTAGTAAGTAGCGGCTGATCATAAAAGAAATTGATTCCAACTTACGCGTCCTTCAAAAGTTTAACTTTAATATCTGCGTAGGCTTAAGAGAGCGTAGTCGATTTAGCGGCAGAAGAGAATAGAATAGAAGCATTTTTATTCATTATAGATTTACATGAATACTTATTTAAAGTAATTTAAGATTAACCACTAGTTCGGGAGACTCTCTTTACTGGGAAGTACCAGCAAGAAATCCAGCTGGACTTTTATTGGCAAGATATTAGACTGCCCTTAGATGTGTGGTGGTGTATTAGATGTGTGGTGGCGCTTTACGATAACCCACCACTTCGACCTATGGGATTAGCTGAAGGAATGGATTGCGTGATATTTTTATGCCAAACATAAAAAATACTCAGACCGACAATGGACAACAGCGTCAAAGCGTGACGTTTAAGGAAAATCTTGTCTTATGGGCTAAATATGATGTTTATTATTACATCTAATTATTTCATCAAAGTTACTTACCTGTAAGTGTCTCTCGATCAAAATTATATGAAGTTGACGTCTCCTATGTGTTTGTATTAGTATACTTTGTTTGTAATAGTATGGTGTAGTAATGAATTGACGGACCGAATCACCAGAATTCTAACTTTCCGGGGGAAGAATAAGATTTACTGGTATCTCAATCTATATGAACTCCCACTGGCAAATTTATATTAATATGTCATTGTCGTTTTATATCTACTAGAATTAGGAAAAAATAATTAAAATGCGAGCAAGCCTTAAGGGTCGGTAAAATATACAGCAGTGTGGGGTTGTACACGGATGAGGCATCAACTGCGTATAATTTTAATCGAAGGACACTTACAGGTAAGTTACTTTGATCAAACATTCGTTGACACCTCCTCCGTGTTTGTATTCTATGTAGATGCTTAAATATATGATTGCTTCTTTTTAATTATTTAGTGTTATAAATTATATAATTAACAATTTACACCAAAACAAATAATTTAGTATATAAATTTAGATTATATTGTGAATTAAATTGAAAAGCCGTGGTAGATCAGATGGTTAACGCTCGCTGTATATATAACGGAACGCGTGTAACCGGCACCAACGAAATTGTTAATTGCAATTTTAAGTGCTTTTACCACGTATTCGGCAGTGAAGGAAAACATCGTGAGGAAACCTGCATGTCTGAGGAATAAGAAAACAATATTTCGAAGACATGTGAAGCCAACATGCATTGGGACAGCGCGGCGGACATTTCCTTGCCCTAAAACCCTCTAAGAAATGAGGGGAGTCCTGTGGAACGTACATAGGCTGTAACTTTACTTTACTTTCAACTTTGATATTATGAAGCATTATTTATTTATTTTATAGTATTTCAAATGTGAACGCTACCTATTACTCTTAATAAGTAATGGCCTTTTTTTAAAAAAAAGAAAAAAGTTTCGGATATAAGTTCGTTCTCTTTCTAACATTTTCAATACCAATACAACTTCTTCTAGGACTAGAAGGGCGTGAAAGCCCGGTACTATGTACGGAAAAAAATAATATATTTTTTAGTTAAAATATTTTACCTAACCAGCTGTCTGACTAAAAACTTTGCGCAACCGACTACAATACAAATAAAATGAGGACATAATCAATCAATGTTTGAAGTCAAAAACTACTAGACATATACCGATCAAATTTACATGTACCCACACAAAAAGCACCAGCTTTCTAATAAAAAAAATTCCCAATGTCGCCACAGTCAGAGAAAACAATGAGGTAACACACATAAACAAAACATGAAGGCGAATTAAACACCTCCTAATTCTCGAAGTTGGTTAGAAATACTCATACTTTCTGTTACTAATACTTTATTTCCCTTTTTTATGTATTTCAGCTAAGTAAACTAAATTGTGTTAGACATGAACTATTTTCTTTTACATCCTATAAACGCCTAACCACTAACCAAAGAATCGTTTAACTTCACAATATGAACGTATAAATAAGTAAATTTCTTACTTTACCTACCACGATCTTAGACCATGGACAAATTGTATATACAGACAAAGTTTTAACGATTATTTTTATTTTTTACTTACATAAATTTGTAATTTTTTTACGTCCTAGTATTAAATTAGCTCCACCTATCACAAAATTACAAACAGTTAAATCAGGACCCCATGGCATGTGTGTAAAAATTTATAATAAAATTCCCAAATGTCTACAAAAAGAAGAATCGTTGTATAAATTTCAAAAAGAGCTTAAAAAATATTTAATTGATAAAAGTTTCTATTCGTTGTCAGAGTTTTTCGGTGAAAAATAATAGCTGTTTATTTTGAATATGTATATCTCTTTAATATCGTTGTAAATATTGCAAATGTTTTTAAACCTAAACGTAATGTAGTAGTTTAAGTAAGTAGTTTAAGAAAATAAAATAAAATTCGTCTTTCTAAATTGATTAGAATAAATTGATAAATAACATAATATAATATAATATTTCTACGCTCTATCGGGGCTCATGTTTGGCTCTAATATATCCAACTTAAGAACTATTTATGTAACCACATGAACGCAATAAAATGTTTGAGTTTGAGTTTGAAATACCTCCCTGACTCCACTGCCATAGCAAGGTAAGTTTAGATCAAAGGATAATGTTTACGTAACAGTTGTTGACCAGGATAAGAATATTATTTAGTAGTTTTTTTTTAACAAGTATTAAGTAACAGGCTTATGTAGACTAGAAGGTTATGCCTTGGTACCGCGAGTTTTGTAACCCTTGCATACATTTTTGTAGGGAAAAGAACATATGAATATTCATGTGAAAACGAACCCAATGCCACATGTTCCCCCTCGTGGCACCGCAAGGCAGATATATAATGTACAGATTCACGTTATGTCTCATACATAGCTATTATATTGCGTTTTTATTACGCTGTAAACAACGATATTATAATATACATTTTGGTAGTAAATATGAACGTACGAATATTCATATAAAATAGAATTCAACGCCTTATGTACCCTCTCGTGGTATTGCTAGGCAGATATATATAATGTGTGTAAGTATTTTTTCGCGCGTATGAAACCACCCGTAAATAAATACCAAGACAACACTGAATAGTATAACGTCAATCAGATTACAAATATCAAAGAACTATTATAATTACAGATCTGAACAAAATCTTTTAATGCAGGCAATTTACCTAATCTCTCCTTTGTTATATACTTTGTATTCTGGGCACGGTTTAATTTTCATCACGAGCTAGAAATTGTTCTAACTAAAAGGAGTTTAATGCTGAAATAGCTTGTTAAATTACTCTTTGTAAGCTTTCTGCAAGAAAAAAGCACGTTTATTTAATAAAACAATTTAACTACTTCTTTAACTTTTAATTAAGGGTAAATTTATTTTTAACCATAATATGTTAACATTCCTTTATCTACCAGAGGGATCACGAGCGATCCCTCTGGTAGATCATGCGTGCGATGGAAAACCATTTCTCGTTGAGCGACTTGAGCTTATGGAGTATCCATATCGTTAGTGTATACATTTCGACATCGTAGTTACTTACCTATACCTGTACTTACAGGCTCAACTTTTTCGGCCCCCTGACTTTCTCATGGGGGAAGGGGCTGTGCAGGTTAAGTTTAACACTCCATTAGTCACGCGTTCTACTATTGTAGAACAGGCATACATTTCGTGGGATTTTAACATTAATTGTGGGTGTCTAACGCACACACTCATAGTATTCCTCTATTACTAGCTGGTGATCGCAATTAGTACCCTTTCGGCAAACTGCGCGATCGCACTTGGTAAAAACTTCGCACTAAAACTAAAATTCTACAATAGTAGAGCGCGCGAGCACTCGCGTGTCAATTTTGTCAGAAGTTTACCTAGCGTTTTTATTTTATGTAAGTGTTTATATTATTTATAAATATTGTCATTATGAATTTTTTTGTTTGATAATATTATTTTTAACCGAAGTAACTTAGTATATTTCGCACAATGATGGCACATATTTTGAGATGGTTGGAAGAAGTTATTACTGATGAAGCAACCAGCAAAGTATGGGATAAACATATTTTTACTAACGGATACAAAGGTACCCAATGCCTACCATATGGAAATATACGCAGGTGCTCAGCCAGATGGTCCTTATGCACAATCAAAAAAAGTTGTGGACATTGTGCTACGAATGCTTACCCCATTGGATGGTTTAGGTTATAACGTCACAATACACAATTGGTTAACGAATGTACCTCAATGCTTAGAACTCTTAGGTAGCAAAATTACTGTCGTAGGCACTGTGAAGAAAGATAAGCCACAAATTCCCAAAGATTTCAAAATCACAAGAAACAGAAGCAAAACGAGTTCAATTTTTGGCTTTCAAAAACAAGGTACTTTAGTATCTTACATGCCAAAATCAAAGAAAGTGATGCTTATATACTCAACTATGCACTATGATGATCATATCGATTTACAAACAGCAAACGTAAGCCGGAAATAATAACTTTTTACAACAATACCAAATATGGCGTGGACATTGTAGGCAAAATATGTAGTATTTATGACATCTCCAAAAACTCTAGGCGATGGCCACTTACCATTTTTTTTAATTTAATGAATATAAGTGCTATAAACGGTTATATTGTACATACAATAAACAAGGACTACAGAAATAAGGCCAGGAAGGATTTTTTACTGTACTTGGTTTTCACCTAGTCACGCCATGCATACAACGCAGAATAAATATTGAAAGTATTCCAAAATCATTGAAAATGAAAGGGAAAATGCTTCTGGGCATGAAAGAGCCATCGGAATTACAACCATGCCCAGCACAACTCCCCAACACTGGTCGAGTCGGGAAATGTTACTTTTGTGGCAGAGCGCGCAATAAGTCCACTAGAAAACAATGTGACACCTGTAAAAAGTGGATTCGTCCTCAACATCAAGTTCTTCAATGCCTTGACTGTTGTAAAAATGATAAAGACTGTGTGGAAGATATAAGCGAGTAAAAAAAGGAGATTGAAACTGTTTGATGCCAAAAAATTATTGATTTTTCTCAAAATTCACAAGAAGTCTGATATTAAGTGCCAAATAAATGGTAACAGTTATGTTTCGTCTATTTTAGTTTCTTATTAAAGTTTGTTTTCGTATGATATTGAAGTATTTTTATATTTGTTTATTGTTCCTGTAAAATCTTTACACAAAATAGTTAATAATACTAATACATATGAAGGGAGCGCGAGCACTCGCGTCCCAAACAGGGGCGCGCGTAATGGAGTGTTAAGTTTATAGGCCGCGGTGGAAAACGCGCCTAGTGTTCTGGTGCACCTTACCTGAAAGGAGAAGAGAGATGAGTTGTCCAACATTACCCTTCCTTGCCCCCGCGTGGCAAGTATACGTAGGCATTTCCCCATGTAAAAAAGGTAAGAAAAGGTGGAAGCGCTGTTCGAAGACTTACGTCTTCAGATTGTAGTATGGACGACGAAGAGTAAATATTAATAAAGCAATAAAGCCGTGTACAAGAAAATAACACTTCCATTACCAACTCTGCGCAATTAAATTACTCTACAAAATATTCGTTATATTTTTTTCGTTATTACATAACGTAAAATGCAATAGAGTAAAATAATTTTATTCAACATACATTTCTAGTAAAACTTATTGAAAATTATTTATACTTTTAGTACTGGTTTGGAACAAAATTCTATCCTGGGGAGAACTATCAAGAAACTTAGCGGCACTCTTTTTATAGAATCATTTACATTAATTAACAATAAAGTACTATTATACGAGTACATTTAAAACAACATAATATCGATCACCTAATTACCAAGAGTTATTATCGGTCATTTTTTTTAGTCTACTAACTCAAACAGCTATTGTTTAATACAAAACTTTTGAAGGATATGCCCGGTATATTATTTTTCAGTACTTTATTGTAAAAGCATTCACATTACTCCACGAAGGCATTAATGACACATTGATAAAGATTAAACATTATATTTTTTAATGATTTCCCGTTTTTGGCATGACCTATGTTATGTCTGTAAACAAATTGGTTTACAGTTTGGCAGAAAATATTACTTAGCTTTTTATCAAAAGCCTGTTAGCAATATATAACAGATTATTTATTAGCTTCCAAAACAAAAACCCCTTTGAAGATTATGTAAAGTTAATAAGTACTAGTAAAACTACAGTTTAGAAATAAGTAAATAAACATTGAAGTGTATGTTAACTATTCTCGTTTCATTTTACTTCCGTTTTTTCAACTTTGAATTAACGTTAATAAATTACGTTACAAGCTTAAAAGTTATCCTCAATACCACAATAAACCTCTACCTAGAAAGCGATTCCGGTTTACCATATATAATGGCATAAACTTGTTTGAACTCCCTCGTTTTATGAGTCAAAGCAATGTTACTTTTTGATTTGTTTCAGGCTAATGTACGAAAGTTCAATTTAAACTTAATTTGTTCATTCAGTCATTCATAACAGCCTCTCAAAATCCACTGCTGAACATAGGCCTCCTCGTTGATTACATTGCAGGCGGGTTGTCAACCACAGTTTTTATTTTTATTTTTAAGTTGTTATTACGGGGACGCTGTTGCACGTCTCTTGAGTTTTACCCTCTGTCATCAAAAGCTCATCAGAAGTCCAAAGCGGAACTTAAGCCACCCCCAATAAACGCCGCAAACCACAGCCCTGAGCCACCTGCGTTGTAATAAAACGATAAAGTATTACGACGAATAATAAGTATTCATAAAATATTGTTATATTAGCATTATTAAACAAGATGACATTCTACGATCGTTAACGCTATATAGAAAACCTAAAGAATGAATAAAATCACAAGCCACGTGACTTAATATTCATATCTGTCATTCAAATTATATTTATATATAGTTTTCTATAGTGTATACGATCGTCAAAAGCATATTCGCTGCTTGCAACCCCGCTGTAATCACTAATTAGTTTTTAATCTATAGATACCATTAAAAAAAATTGAAATGTCTGTCTATAATATCAAAATAAGTGGTTTCTATTAGCTTCGGGGGTTATTTTCATGCAATTTATACATGAATAACCTTTTTAATAATTTTTTTCTGTCTGTCTCTCCAGGCTAATCTTTGGAATTTTTGAACTGATGTTAATGAAACTTCACTAACAGATGCAAATAAGTGCCTGGAGTGATCTCGGCTATGCTATATTTTTTTATCAAAAAAACTTGGACTATAACAAAAATGAAAGTTTTATAGAAAATATGATGATTGATTATTTTAAATCTAACCATCGTATGCTATCCAAGCGAAACCGGGGTGGTACACTAGTTCGATAGTAAATGTACATATTATATATTTCAGTAATAGTGTAAGGGTATTAATATATCGATCCACTTTGCCTCATTACCATTATAAAATTTGACTACGGGATAGGCCAAAAAATCACATGATCTCTGTCATTTGATGGGATAGTAATCAGGACTATCTGACATATATCAGGCTGACGGGTTGATTCAGATCTAATTGAGTAAAATAACCTAACATTTCTAGTAAAATAAACCTTTATTGGATTGCCGTTCTTAACTTTGGCAATTAGGCTTCATATGTTTAATACTTGAAATTAAATTAATTTAACCGTGTCTGAGAAAAAAGATGCCTGTGTTAGACGATCGCTCGTTTAAATTTAAACTGACCGCGTATCTTAATACACATTTTTTTTATTATATTTAGAGTATCCAATAAGGGTGACAAACGAACACATAGTCTATCCGATGCTAAATGAATGCTGAGGCCCATAGACATCTACATTTATTCTTGATTAATTATCAAGAAGAAGATGCTTTGTAATATTTGAGAACTAAGATACGGAATGCCTCGTTTTCGGTAAAAAAGGTTTCTGGTTCTCTACACTCACTATACGAAACACAGCGAAATTAAGCTGCTATTTTACGTTGTTGTTATATGAGAGCGTGGTCTTTCTCTGGTAGAACTGAACTATTTGTGATTTTAACATAATAAAGCTACAGCATGACTCTACCATGAAAATACCAGAAACACAAATAGCAAATCTTCTATATACAGAATGGGTCCCACATATATGCAATAAATGAAACCATATACTTGTTATCGCCTTTGCTAACGATATACAAAAAATGAACGTAATCGGTCCAGTAATTAGGTCAAAAAGTAGAGTTTTAATTTTAAGCAAATTTGAACACTCTATAGAATTGGGTCACTAAGTCAATGATTCAATGAACTTGAATGAATCCTTGAACATTAAAAAGCGACGTTGCCACGCAGTGCAAACTATTGGTATTGCGACATATCGACAGCGGTGTCTTTTGTCGGCGTGCCACCCGCGTGCAACGTTGTCACTCTTCCAAGGGGTCAAGGTACGTTGTCTAAACAGAGTGTTCACTTTTACTGAATTTATTTTAATACTTATTTTGTTTGAAAATTTCACTTTTTATTTTACGGGTTTTAATTTAATATTTAATTTTTCTACACTTCTACGGACTAGTTTTACTTGTGGTTTCATTTATTGCATATATGTGGGAACCATTCTGTATATACTTATACAAAATATATTTTAATTTTTTATTACATTAAATCAAATGTTACATAATTATAAGATTCTTATAGTTCTATTAACTAATGTGATGCTATAACCAACCTACATATATAAAAGAAAATATTGACTACTAAATGTGTATGTGACTATCAAATATTATAGAAATGACAATTTCCAACGCATTTGTGTGCTGCATTTACGAATTTCGTCCGATTGCATGTAAATATGTCGATATCTTGTAAGATTAGAGGATTACAAGGATTTAACCCGTATTTAACCTCTTAGTCCCCAAGCGGTGGAATTCGACCGCGGCGATATTCCGTCAAAATCCAAGCAGTCGGATTCTACAGCACTTTAAACTATTAAAACTTATATTTAGAGACTACTTTTTCATGAAGAAGTTTGGCATTATAAAATCAATATGAAATACAAACATCGTGCAAATTTATTTTGAATTTTTTCAACCATGACACTATATTTGCATGGAATACATATGAAGATTCCAAATAATGACATTCTTTTCGAGATAAAATCTTACGCAAGCATTAAAAACATTCTAATTGTTAGTGTATTCCGAATTTCCCTGCACTGACTTAAGACAAAGCCGAGAAAATATTTTTTGCAAATGCGGACCATTTTGATGCCTAAGCCTCTTAAATGTGTAACGTATAGGATAAGGAGGCCGTCCTTTTCGTAAGAAAAATTATAAGGGGATCTAGCACGACCATTACTCATCACACAACATTTATTTACATTGAAGATCAAATTGTTTTCTATACCCCACTCTGGCACTCTGTCAATGTCCCTTTGCAATCTTTGAAAGTCGGAAGCATTATTTACTTTCAAAAAAAATTTAAATCGTCGGAAAATAGCAAGCACTGCACCTTATTAACGACCATAGGAATATCATTATTCAATAACATAAATGATAAAACACCGATATTGCTCCCTTGGCCTACTCCAAAATGAGTATAGTGTGATTGAGATTCAAAACCTGAAAATCTACGTACTGTTTACGTCCACTCAGATTATTTGCAAAAGAATCTATCATGCTAGGTGTAAAATCTAACGCAGCGAACTTTACTTACTAGACATTGTTATTATTGGTATCAAACACTGTTCAAAAATCGAAGTATGCGGTGTCAACCTGGTACCCAGCATACATTACCATACATAAACACACAAAACTCATAAAATACATCAAATTACTCCACTACTGCGACCTTGCTGAAGACCATGATGAGCCTCTAAACTAACTAAAATACCTAAGCGACTGCAGACAATATGGCTACCGGTCGATATTCATCCATATTGAAACCCAATCCTCCTTTCAGCACAGGAATCACTCGAGCCCCTTTCCATTCGTTAACCTTATTTTAGGCACAGGTTAAAAATATGTAAAAGAGACAATTCAAACACCACACGGCAGTCGATTGAAATGAATGATGGTATACCATCAGGAATCACAGACTTTTTGGGCTTAAAATGTGTGAGGGCGCCTCGAACATCTCGTACGTTAATCGATACGGACGCAAGTTTAGCTTTTTGCGTAGCTCAGTACTTGCGCGGCTACTTTTTCGGATCTAACGTGAATCGCTGCTTATTACGAATGAAAATATGATGCAAAATACTCTGCACTGTACGCTGATATGCTACGGTGATAAAATAGTAAACATTTTCCGCTAAGGTACACCGCAAACAAATAATGTCAAATAATATTGCGTCCACATTATCTACGAAAACGCATTTCTAACCCGGTTTTGAAGATGCAGCTAAGAGGATACTTCCTTGATTGGGTCCATCCACTCAATCACATCTCAATGTTGTGTAATCAGTCTCCGTACATTCTAATAATTTAGTAGAAACAGACTTGTTCCCGACTTGTTGTTGTTTTTGGGTGTTTCGAAACTACACCCGTTCATTCTACTGAGTGTTTATTGGCCAGTAATCAGTACAATTAATTTTCTCGAAGCGATTCGGGAACGCCTATTATAAAATATACGTAATTTCTTTTAGTTTTAAGGATAGTTTTTGAGCCACAAATATTCTGAAAATATTGAACTATAGCTTCTTCAGAGGTGTCAGAATGAAGTAACCAAACATGTAGAAGTTTCGTTTTATCCACCACTTCAAACGATGAAATGAGTGTGTTTCTTCCTTTTTGACATATTTTAGGCTGAATTTTCCTTACATTCTTCTGATTAACTACGATACTCCATTAGATATTTGATTGCTATCTGGTGGAGCCACGTGTCTAAGGCTGCCGAAAATCTAATTCCCCGGTCGAACCTTAAACCTATTGCGCGAGATATTAACTAAAGTGGACTGTATATGCGATTGCTTCTACGCTTACGTAAAAGCGACTACTATAGCATGCGGTAAAATGCACTCGCTCTTCCCTAAAACTAAAACTATTATTGTGCCAAATCGATGAAAAGGAATCCTGCCTGATTAGGAGAACACAGAATTGGAGCGGGTTAAAACAATTTTATTAATCAGGCAGTAATTAAAGGAATATTGACTTACCGGGGATTCTTCAATCTGTTGAGCACTATAGCTGCAACTTCTGGAACTTCTTCTGGAACACTCCGGAGAGAGGCGGTGCGCGACTATATTCACACGAGCTGAGGCGGGTCTCCTGGAGCTCGACTGCTTCCAGGCTAAAGCGGTTTCTACTAGCGGTGTGGTTTCAACGACGACTGCGACGGGAAGAGGACTAGCATCGGTCGCGCGTGCCTTATATATCCTCGGTTCCGATGATTACGTGACATTCTAGAATCATCTTCTTGCCCCTCCCACCCCACCAATCCGATGTGTCAATAGGAGGGTATGAATGATATCGTTTTCGGAAAGGAATAAGCGACTTGGCACCTACCATCCAATATAAAATAAATACGAATGGGTTTCCGCGCAACCATCTCCCCCGTCCTCGAAGGATTTCCTTCAAAATTAACTAAAACAACTAGACCTAAGATCAACTAACAAAATAACTAACTAACGCTAAGATTACCTAAATTCAACTACAATTTTAATCTAGAAAGCTAATTTAAATTATGGAAGAGGCAGGGGGCACAAACGGACAACCGGACGCAGGTAAGACCCAACCGTGGTCTTAACGCGAGCTATCCTAATTACTCCGTCGGAACCGGGAAAGACCTCTTCGACAATTCCTAACGGCCAATGGAGAGGCGGCGTGTTCTCTTTGTTGAGCACAACTACAGTTCCTACACATAAAGGCTCAGTTGCTGTGTTCCATTTTTGCCGAGACTGCAAAGTATTCAAGTATTCCATCCTCCATCGTTTCCAAAACGATTGCACTAACCGATCTAATAATTTGTGGCGTGCGGAAATGCTAAGTCAGTTCTCATACTTATCTGCGGCGGGCAAACAATTTAAAGGCGTTAAATTCAAAAAGTGTGCTGGAGTTAGAGCCAGCGGTTCCAAGGGGTCACAAGACAACGTACGACAAAGTGGGCGACTATTCATTACGCATTCAATTTGAGCGAGCACCGTACTTAGCTCTTCGAAGGACAAAATTTGATCTCCTATTACTCGGTATAAGTGACTCTTTAGACTCTTAATATTAGTCTCCCAATTGCCTCCAAAATGACTCGCGGCTGGGACGTTCAGAGACCACTCAATGCGGTTCTCGGCTAGAATGTGAGCGAACTCCGAATTATAATACTTGCTAGCTAAGAGCTCATGTAGTTCTGATAGAATACGTTTTGCACCGACGTAGTTCGTACCGTTATCCGAATACAATTTACTTACAGGGCCACGGCGGGTAAGAAATCTTTTAAATGCACCCATAAAGCCTGCTGTGCTTAGATCACCAACGAGTTCTATATGCACCGCTCGAGTAGTTAGACATACGAAAATGCAGACGTAAGCCTTTGTGGATCTTATACCACGCCCACAAGTGAGCGTGACCTTAAACGGACCAGCGAAATCAGACCCGGTGTGCGTGAAGGGCTTTACTGATTGTATTACTCTACAAGATCTAAGTTCCGCCATTTCCGGAAATGACGGCTTGGGGCGTGCCCGAAAGCAACTATACATCTGTGCACCCAACTGCGTATTAAACTACGTGCAGAAAGAATCCAGTAATTCTGACGCAAGATCGACATCAGCAAGTCGGGGCCAGCGTGCGAGTTCAATTTATGATGGTAATCGACTAATAAATTCATGATATGGTCTTTACGCGGTAAAACAATAGGGTGCCGTTGGTCGAAACACAATTGCGAGTTGGACAAGCGTCCACCTACCCTTACAATCCCACCCTGTAAAAATGGCTTAAGGCGTTGAAAGGCGCGACTACAAGCTCTATTCGATTGTAATCTTCTAATTTCTTCAGAGAAGTGCGCACGTTGAAGTTCACGTAATACTAGAGACTCGGCATAGTTGTAATCGGATGCTAAGACATACAAACATCGCGGTGAAAGCTTCGCGAATCGACAAACGTAAATTACGCTACGCAATAAATTCGACCAAGAGGACAAGCGGTTCGCCAAAGCAATGATTGGAGAAACCTCGCTCGAAACGTTCGCCACTAGAGCGTGTCTCTTCTCTTCCGGCGGTTGTGACACTGACGAAGGTTCGAAATCGGTTATTGGCCATTGCGAGGGATCCAAGTGAACCCAAGCAGGTCCATGGAACCAAAGCGGGTGGTTCATTATTTGCATCGGGGTGAGTCCACGGGATAGACAATCGGCGGGGTTTTCCGTACCGGACACGTGATAAAAGTTCCGCGTTTCTAACTCGTCTTGGATCTTGGCCACTCGGTTCGCGACAAACTTATCCCAACGGTGGGGTGAAGAATGAACCCAGCATAAGGCGACGGTGGAGTCGGAAAAGGCAAATATCCTTTCTATGTGAACTCTATCCCTACATGCGCTGATAACTGCGGTAATAAGCTTGGTGAGTACTAATATTGCGCAAAGCTCTAAGCGCGCCAGAGAGACAACCTTACGGGGGGAGACTCTCGACTTAGAACTAATGAGGCTAATTGAATTTCTACCATTATTCTGGACGTGGAAATATACAACGCCCCCGTAAGCCTTCTCGCTGGCGTCTGTAAACCCACCGACCGTTATGACGCTATTTCTATCTACGTTTATATGACGCGGTATCTTAATTTCTCTTAATAAAGGAAGTTCCTCTCTAAAGCGCTGCCACAACCGAACAATGCTGTCAGGCGGCGAGTCATCCCAGTCGCAATCTAATAACCAAAGTTGTTTAATTAAAAGCTTAGCGTATAATACCACCGGAGCTACGAAACCCATGACGTCCCATAATCTAGCAACGCATGACAGTATTGTGTGCTTTGTGCATTTCTCTACGGGCGGATTTACCTTAAGGCTAAACACGTCGGACTCTGGTGACCAACACAGATCGAGCACCTTGTGTGTATCAGAATCGTCGAATTCCTTTATCGCCGAAATACGGTGTGATAGTGGGATTGTATCCAAAACCGGACGCGAATTACTAGTCCACTTCACAAGATCGAATTGACCCGATTTCATGAGCCTTATAACCTCGGCGGTGGTTAGGGTGGCCTCCTCCACGCTATCGACCGAGTACACAAAATCATCCATATATAATCCGCTCTCAATTGCCCTCTTAGCTTTAGGATAAGAGGGACCTTCATCGTGAGCGAGCTGTCTCACCGTGCGTAACGCATGAAATGGGCTCGACTTTAAACCAAAACAAACGCGGTTAAATTCAAACACCATTAGAGGTTCCTTTGGGTTGAAACGATATAAAATGCGTTGGAATCTACGGTCGCATTCACGGACCCCTATGCAAAGAAACATTTGGCGAATATCGGCGGATAGTGCTATACTAAACAAACGAAAATTGGCTATTATATTAAATAAACTGCCCTGTAAATTTTGCCCACTATAGAGGATATCGTTAAGCGACAGGTGAGTGCTAGTTTTAGCACTAGCGTCGAGCACTACACGTAACTTAGATGTAAGTTTGTCCTCTCTAATGACTCCGTGGTGTGGTATGAAATACGACGGTGTGTCTTCGTAGTTATCTAATTTCGAAGCCACAAGTGATATGTAACCTTCTCTTATATGTTCGTTAGTGACGCCGTCGTAAGCTTCCTTTAACTGGGGTGAAGCGAGCATCCTACGCTCCAAGCTGTAGAAACGTTTTTCCGCCATTTGACGCGAATCGCCGAGAGATAAAACATCTCCTTTAAAGGGTAGCGCTACACTATATCTACCGTCGCGATCACGAACGGTCGTGCGGACGTAAATATCCTCGCATAACCTGTCATCTGAGCTAGCTATGGGTGGGACGTTCACCTCCTCCATCTCCCAAAATTTGCGGACTAACGACTCGAGCGGTTCGACAGCCATACCACAATAAGAGGTTGCCGAAATACTATCTATGATGGGGGCGGAGCCAAGGATCACATAGCCCAATACGGTTTCCAGTGCGTAAGGCGCGGTATGCGAGGAGTTGCCCCTGACCTTATTGTTTAACAAAAGATGAGGGAAAAGCGATGCTCCAATGAGCATGTCTATGTTTCCGGGAACGGCGTAAGTGTCGTCCGCTAGAGTCAAATTCTTAAATTCAATCATTGCCGAGGTGTCAACCGAAACGGTTGGCAACCGTTCAGTGACCCTATCTACTACTAGTGCATTTATATCAAAGTTAACATTACGATCTATCCGAGAATAAAATTTTAAATTTATATATCCCTGTGTCGCTTTACTAGTACCTCCGATGCCTTTAATTACAGGACATGAAAGTGACCTATTTATTACTAAGCCTAAGCGCTGACAACATTGTCGCGTTATAAAACTATTTTGGGCTCCGCTGCCCAGCAGTGCACGGACGCTTTGTTCGTTTCCACGAGAATCCCTAACCAAAATACGTGCCGTACCCAGTAACACGGTTGAAGGAGGTTGTGCTCCCATATTTGCCAATGAGCACAGAGCGACATCACCAGGTCGACCGCTAGAATCGTTGACCTTAGTAGAGGCGAATTCCTTGTCCGCTTTACTTGACGCCGCTATGTTACTATTTTCAAAATGTAATAGCGTGTGATGTTTCCTGGCGCACTTGCTACATACGGAACTCGAATTGCATTTTGCAACTAAATGCTTATCGCTTAAGCAGTTCAAACATAGGTTGTTTGTCTTTACTAATTTATAACGTTCGCTTGGTGAATATTTACGAAAAGTCGCACAATTATATAAATTACCGTGTTTATCTTTACATACTGTACAAGTATGCTGGAGTGATGTTGGCGTAGCGGTTACGTAAGTTAACGACCCTGCTATTTTAGATGGTTGAGTCTGTCTACGGTCGACGCACCTTTTAATCTCCTGTTTAACGTTCGGAGAGCGCTGCATCACCTTCCTTTCATTCATTAGCATCGTTCGTGCATCTCCGAGCTACGATGCTCCATTTCAAACGCACGCACGGTGTCGGGGTCTAATTTCTTTAGTGCAATATGGAGAAACACCACGTCCATAAGATCATTAAATTTCAAATTCTTAAGTGCAGCCACCGATGCCACAAATTTATCTAGAAACTGCTCTAAGCCGTTGATGTTCGCGGATGATATAGGTTTAAGATCGAATATCTGGTTCAAATATTCGGAAGCTAACATTCTTCTATCTTCATATTTAGTTTTAAGTGTTTCGAATATTAATAAGTAATTGTTTGCTGTAGGTGTAAAACCAGAGCAGATCGACTGTGCCCTGCCAATAAGTTTACTAATTAAGTAATATAATTTTTCAGCGTCAGATAACGATGGGTTGTTGTGTATATTGTTTTGAAAACTACTGAAGAAGAAGGGCCACGTCTTAATATCACCATTGAATACCGGAATATCTATTGGCGGCAACCTAATTGAGTTACTTGGACGTACCTCTGTTTCCGGCTTTGCTCTGTTTTGAGATTGTAGGGATTTCGCAGTTCTTTTCACGCGACACAACATATCTTCGAATGCCAGCAGCGGTTGGTAGTTCACTATGTATTTCGGGTCAATTTGTAATTCCAAATGATTAATTTGGTCTAATATTCTTTCGTAATCTATCCGCAAAGAATCTACCGTTTCGATTTCATTCAAAAAGGTTTCCCGCACTGCTTCTATATTAATGTTCTTTATATAATCACTTTTATTCTGCATACGCGAAAAGAGTATGTCCCTCTTGGCATAAAGCGTTTTAATTTTGATTTCACTTCCACTAACTGCCATTTTAAATTATTATAATAAAGTTATATTAATCACAATTAATCTCACAACGCACAAACAATGAAGGATGGACACTCGGTATGCCGTATTACGTAATTAAATCGAACACCTGCACAGCGAGTCGAGGTGACGCGTCGTTCGCTAAACTCAATATTTTTATCAAGATTGTGGGGTAAGCGTATCAAACGGTTCCTATTACACTGTTTCAATTATTTAATAAGCTTTAAATTTAACCAAATACGAGCGCTATAAAACGAATAATTCTGTTTGCGAGTACCTAATCAAAATTTAAATTTAAACGAACACTATTTAAGTCTATTCCATAAATTAGAGTGCATTATCTAATTAATTAATTCAACAATTCGACCAAATCCTGCTCGAAGGACCATAAAATGGTGGAGCCACGTGTCTAAGGCTGCCGAAAATCTAATTCCCCGGTCGAACCTTAAACCTATTGCGCGAGATATTAACTAAAGTGGACTGTATATGCGATTGCTTCTACGCTTACGTAAAAGCGACTACTATAGCATGCGGTAAAATGCACTCGCTCTTCCCTAAAACTAAAACTATTATTGTGCCAAATCGATGAAAAGGAATCCTGCCTGATTAGGAGAACACAGAATTGGAGCGGGTTAAAACAATTTTATTAATCAGGCAGTAATTAAAGGAATATTGACTCACCGGGGTTTCTTCTATCCTGTTGAGCACTATAGCTGCAACTTCTGGAACTTCTTCTGGAACACTCCGGAGAGAGGCGATGCGCGACTATATCTCACATGAGCTGAGGCGGGTCTCCTGGAGCTCGACTGCTTCCAGGCTAAAGCGGTTTCTACTAGCGGTGTGGTTTCAACGACGACTGCGACGGGAAGAGGACGCGCATCGGTCGCGCGTGCCTTATATATTCTCGGTTCCGATGATTACGTGACATTCTAGAATCGTCTTCTTGCCCCTCCCACCCCACCACCCCGATGTGTCGATAGGAGGGTATGAATGATATCGTTTTCGGAAAGGAATAAGCGACTTGGCACCTACCGTCCAATATAAAATAAATACGAATGGGTTTCCGCGCAACCACTATCTGTATTTGTTTTGAGACAGTAAGAAGACGTATTTAGACGCTCCCGCTTCTGCAATGTAGTCGCACCCTCAGCCCTAGAATGTTCAGTTGCTCGACTTTCGCTATCCGATAAAGCTGGACTTTACGTACTTCTTGCAATCTCCTTCACACTTTGAGTCAATCGAACCGTGATAACTGCATCTCACCTTGTCTCAGATCTGCCCAACTGTTCATGGGTTTCCATAGTTAGATAATTTTTCAATTACCCTCTTCTGTTAACTAATAACAACAGTATTACTTTCGATCAGCTGTTTATGATCGTCTATTTTCTTATTTTGCGCCGCAATCAGCATGGATTGCGCAGTGGTTTTTATTTTATCTCTTGAATCTTCTTAGACAACTCATTAGAAGCCACTTCCACGTTAAATTTGGAGATTATTACCACTGTATGGAATAAAAATATGGACTTCAAACGTTATAAAGTGACGTAGGTAGGTAGGTAGATGTTATTGTGTTTCGTAACTAATCTATAGTCATGAAAGTTACAGAGAAAATATTTAACAATAATTACTATTTGAGAAAACCTTCTAGTTCCTTCAATTTATTTCATTTTATATACTATCAGCAGCCGTTAAAAGTCGACTGGATTTGATGATAATAAGATGGTTATCGCCATCAATATAAAGCCTCAGGATCTTTCTGACATATTCACTCGACGTTTAAATCGACTCATAACACACCTACAGAACAAAATGTGAAAATAGATTATCTAAAGCCGCCACTAAATGGCAATCCAGTTTCAGTTCCATAGAGTTAAGCAAAGTATTTTAATAAAGTTGCCAATCAATATCATCTATACATAACTTGATATCGTGATACATAATGTGAACGTATACATAACGTGATATCAAAATAACTGCCTTGAGTTTTGCTCAGGGATTTATTTAGGTGTTATTTACGCCATAATAATGTGTTTTAAAAAAAAAACAGTTTTAACTACGAATTTACCGGATTATGACTCGAAAAATCTTTCATCCGAAAAACTTTTCCAATTTGAATCGATATTTATCGACACTTACTGAACATTCTTTGACCGAACTATGACCCAGCAAAGAAATTATTTTTGAGACGTGGAGAAAGTCGAGGGAAAAATTAATTTTGTATCTACTAAATCAATGTACAATTAGGGAGCATAAATATATTTGAGAGAATCATGAAATATTAATTGCAAACTAATACCCATTCCTATCATATAAACCTTTATTTTTTGATCAATGTTATTTAATAAAATATATTATAGTTTATAATTATTGTGGTTTTATTTTTAATCCTTACACGTAAATATTGTAAAGTACATCATAGTGTCATTCTATATAATAAATATTATTAATTCGGGAGATTATGGTATATATTTTCGTCAGAAACTGAAGATAGCCATAGCTCAACGAATAATTAAGCTGAAGCGGCAATGGGTCATCCATATATTATACGGCTGATGTATCTTGGCGAGTCCGAATTTCGCACGGGAGGCTGCGCAATAACTTTTATTGGTACAAAATGTTGGCATGAGGCGACGTACGACGGGAGGTCGTCTAGACTAGAGATTGACCATATGTAAACACAATCGACCTTTTATTCAATCAAATATCGCAATCGATTAGTTTTATTAAAAGTTATTCATTTTTGTTTAGATAAGATACTAAACGAAATAGATTTACAAATGTAGTAAATTTTATATAAAAATTATTTTATAAACACTCACGCCTGTCACCCAGAGGGGTAGGCAGAGACTACGGACTTCCATTTGGCACGATCCTGACATACCTCTTTCACCTCTTTTACATCCATATATCTACGCATACATGCTCGTCGGTTAAGGGTACTTCTAACGTGGCCCATTTTCAAAATATCGCCAATTTGGTCGATAAACTTTTTCCTAGGGCGTCCATTCCCGACTCGGCCGTTCACATCTGCCATATAAATTTGCTTTGTCACTCTTTCCTCATTCATTCTTTCCACATGACCAAACCACCGAAGCATTCCTTTCTTAATCCTGGTCACAACATCATCTTGCATACCACATTTATCTCTTATCACGCAATTTCTCACCCTGTCATTCAGATTCAACCCTAGCATATTCCTTAAAGACCGCATTTCTACAGCATTTATTCTACTTTCGTGCTTCTTCTGCCACACCCAGCTTTCACTACCATACATTTTGTAAATTTTGTCGTTAATAAATGAGATTTTGACTTAATTAAAAACATCTACATCTACTTGAGTAACGATTGTTTGAAAACATTTAAAACCTTATGTTGACGACGCTCACGTTGCTTCTCGAACACCTGAAATATAAATAATATTAATCAATAAAAAATAAAATATGTAAAAAAATATACTCATAAAACATTGTTACTTACCTAATGTACTTGCTGTTTTTCTATAATAAATAAGTACGTGTGCATACGGGGACGGTGGCACTTACCGCGATTTTTATCAGTAGGGTGAAGGTATATTTGCAACAACGGTGTTGCACCGCTGAGTACATGATCCCGCGTTTCGAGTTAGTCGCACTAGAACATCATACGAGGTGACACCTATGTCTCCCTCCCCGCGGATGTACACGCGCTCACCAAATTTTTTTAGTATATTTTTCTCCCAGACGACACCAGCGGCCTACATCATCAACATAGTGGTCCTTCGGCCGAATCCTTACGTCGTCTGCAAAAAATATAATAATAATAAGTACCAGTTATGTCCCACGCGCCGGCTACGCCGCAAAAAAAGCGACGACCACGTGGCACCGCTGCAAAATCGGAGTGCAAGAACAACCAAGATGTGTTACCATCGTTCAGCTTAAAGGATGAAGTGCTGGAAAAACCTGGAAATGCGCTAAGTGCCTCTAGTAAGAGTAAAAAGTCATCAAAGACCGCAGGCACGTCGTCAAGTACGGCACGCAAACGGCAATTGGAATACGAAACCGCTAAAGCTATGGCTCTCGTGGAAATACAAGCAGCAGAAGCTGAAGCAGAAGCCAAAGTTAAGAGTGCTCAGGCAGAAGCTGCCAAGCTTAAGGCAAATATTCAGTCGAAGCTGCTAAACAAACAGCTTGCAGCTGAGATGGCAGAATTGGAGTCTCATTCACGCTCTTCCCACAAGTCGGCTATGAAATCTTCGACCAGCAAAGTTGAAAATTGGCTGAATGCTCCAGGAAACCAGCATGAGGAGAACCGAGAAGAGTACTCTTGTGAAAAAATCGGCCTAGAAAAGCTAGCACATGCCTTGAATGATGCAGTGGCTGCCTCATCATATAAAATACAGAACCAGGAGCTCTTAACAAGATTAGCAACGTCTAAAGACCTGCCTTTATTTTTTGGAGATCCAATGGAGTGGTTGCAGTTTAAACAGGCGTACCAAGAATCTACCCAATTATGCAAATATAGTGACACAGAGAATTTATGGCGGCTACGTAAGTGTCTTCGTGGCGATGCTAAAGAAGCAGTGACTTCACTCTTGATTGGTGGAACTACACCCGATTTAATAATTGACACCTTAGAACTTCGATTTGGCAAACCAGAAACAATTATGAGTAAAATAGTTTTACAGCTTAAAAAACTATGTCCGTTGCCGTTAACTTATCATAATGATATCATTAATTTTGCAATAAAAATAAAGAATTATGTGGCTGCTGCCAAAGCAATGCAACAAAGTGATTATCTTCGCAGACCGGAGTTAGTATCGATTGTCGTATCTAAGCTTCCAACTTTGCTTGTCGCAAAATGGACCGACTACGTTTATGAACAGCGAGAGTGTAATTTACCGAAGCTAGAATTGCTTAGTGATTTTTTATATGAGGAAGCCACTAAAACAGCTGCATCAGGAGTAAGTCATATTCACGCTCAATATAATTTAAAGAAGCCCGATGAACGTAAACACCGTTCACACTCGTTGTTGTACACAAATAGTAATCAATTACAAAACTCGGAAAAGTGTAAATTTTGCCGAAAATGGGCTCATGGTGTCGCAGATTGTTCACGGTTTAAGCGCGCCTTACGCAAAGATCGCTGGCGATTTGTACGCGTAAATAAACTTTGCTTCAAATGTCTTGCCCCCCGCCATACGAATGGTATGTCTTGTATTGGCAGTAATTGCGACATTGACGGCTGCAATCAACCGCATCATCGTTTACTGCACTGGATAAAACCATTGGAAGAAAGCTTAAAAACTGTGGAGCGAAGTGAGGATGAGCATCCCAGCACCAATGAAACAGTGACTCATACGGTGGCATCCCACTGTCACAAGGTGCTTTTGAAAGTGGTGCCGCTCACTCTTCACGGACCGAATGGCAGTTTGCATACGCATGCACTACTGGATGATGGAGCTACCGTGACGGTGATATCCTCTGATATCGCAGATGAGCTCGGATTATACGGTGCAAACGTGATATTGCGCGCGCGCAGCGCATGGGACTCGGGCGAGCTTGTGTGTGAATCTCAAGTAGTGAGTGTTAGTGTTACCAATTCGTATAACGAAATGTTTACTTTCCGTGCGCGTAAAATTAAAGAATTAAATTTACCAACACAAAAAGTGCCGAATATGGACTTTAATAATTATGGATTGTTAAGTGAAGATCTTATGTTATGTAATTGTAACGCTAAGCCAAAATTATTAATAGGTCAGGACAACCATCATTTAATTTCTCCCATTCGTTGTGTTCGTGGTAAGCAGCGTGAGCCGTACATAACTCAAACTGCGCTTGGATGGTGTGTGCACGGATATATGGTAAGTGATGTTAATTGCACTGATCGCTTTGTCTCTTTCATTAATAGTTGCACCGAAAAAGCGGGACAGTCGCAGTGTTCCTTTCACTTACACACGGTAGAATCGATTGCTAGCGATCTCTCTCTCGATAACGATAACGGTGAATGCACCTGCGCGCAGTTGCACGATGCGGTTCGTAGATCCTTCGCGTTAGAGTCCATTGGTGTAGGTTCGAAGCCGCGCCGCAACCCAGACGAAATACGCGCTTTACAAATTTTAGACGACACTGCAGAGTTAGTAAATAGTCAATGGAATGTCGGTTTACCGTGGAAATACGATGAATTACATTTACCCGACTCTTACCCTAACGCTTTTAATCGTCTAAAGTCAATAGAAAGAAAATTTTTGCTCAACAAAGAGTATGCAACTCGTTATTGTGAAAGAATGAGATACTTATTTTCTAATGGTTATGCTAGAGAACTTAATGAGACCGATGAAAACTCTAATAAACGTATAATATGGTATTTGCCGCACTTTGGTGTAGATAATCCAAATAAGAAAAAACTGCGTTTAGTTTATGACGCGGCAGCAAAGTCGAACGGTTATTCTTTAAATGATTTTCTTTTACAAGGCCCTGATTTGTTACAATCGTTATTAGGAATAATGTTACGATTTAGAGAAAACCGCGTAGGTATCATAGGGGACATAAAAGATATGTTTTTAAGGATTAATGTACGAAAAGAAGATGTTAATTCTTTGCGTTTTTTGTGGAAAGATATCTATTTAAGCAATGAAAATGAACAATTAGGCTTCGGAAGTAGTAACAAAGGTTCAAAATTACCTATACAACATCCTGTTAAGAAATATGTTATGACGTCATTAATTTTTGCCGCTAACTGCTCCCCATTTATAGCACAATATATTAACCAAAATAAAAACACATTGCGCTTTCAGAATAAAATGCCGGATGCAGTTAATGCAATTAGGAAAAATCAATATATGGACGATTTTATCGATAGTTTACCAGACGTCGCTACTGCTACAAAAATGATAAAAGATGTTTCATATATTAATCAGCAAGGTGGTTTCGTGATGCGTAACTGGTTAAGTAACAAGTCAGATGTTCTTAATGATATGCCAAAAGAGACTTTAAATGACATGGCGATACGGTTTAATGTTGAATCCCAGCCGGAACGAACGCTTGGGCTTTTGTGGTTTCCCGCGAGTGATATGTTCGGGTTCGATCTTTCGTTAAAGCGTATACCGAGTGATATTTTACAACTATCACGAAAACCGACTAAGCGTGAAGTTCTTCGTATTATAATGTCTGTATATGATATTCATGGTTTTTTAGCACCTTTTACGATAAAATCCAAAATTTTAATGCGCGAAATATGGAATGTAGGTATAAAGTGGGATCAGGAAATAACAGATAGTTTATTTGTTTTATTTAAAGATTGGATTTCGCAGTTACAAGAAATGAGTTACGTTCGAATCCCGCGGTGGTATTTCTATAGCAACGATTCTGTCGGTGTGAATGAGAAGAGCGGCCACACCGTAAACGACGATGAGACGTCGTTGCAATTGCATATTTTTTGTGATGCATCTCCATGCGCATACGCATGTGTTGCTTATTGGCGTAAACAAGACAGCAACGGCGTGCAGGTGTCATTCATTGCGAGTAAAAGTCGCGTTGCGCCGTTAAAACCGTTAACTATGCCTAAACTCGAACTTCAAGGCGCGCTATTAGCATGTCGCTTGGCAGAGACTATAAAAAAGGAGCATAGAATTAAACCGTCGCGTGTTTTTTATTGGACTGATTCAATGATTGTTATTTATTGGATACGTAACGAGCATAGAAATTACAAAGTTTTTATTGCAAATAGGTTAGGTGAAATTGATGAGTTAAGTAAAATTGATGAGTGGCATTATGTGCCGACAAATTTAAATATAGCCGAAGCATTAAACAAAGGAGTTTCCTGGCAGTTTATACCACCGGCCAGTCCTCATATGGGGGGAGCTTGGGAGCGTTTGATTAGAAGTGTGAAAACGGCACTGAAAGTCGTTCTTAGAGAGAGGGCTCCTCGAGAAGAAGTTTTATTAACGCTTCTCGCTGAAGTCGAAAATATAATTAATAGTAGACCGCTTACCCATGTTTCGGTGGACCCTCAAAGTAAAGAGGCATTAACTCCAAATCATTTTTTACTAGGATCTTCGTCGAACTTACCTGTACCTGGGGTCTTTGATGATGGCGACATGTATGTTAGACGACAGTGGCGTATTGCCCAACGGTTGACAGACTTATTTTGGAGCAGATGGGTAAAAGAGTTTTTGCCAGAGCTAATTCCTCGTCGTAAATGGGATAGGGAAGGTCCGCAATTAAAAGTAGGAGATCTTGTAGTAGTAGTCGATCCATCATTATTTCGAAACTGGTGGCCAATAGGTATTATTGAAAAGGTTTATCCAGGTTCAGACGGCAGAGTCAGAGTAGTTGACGTTAGGACTAAGTCAGGAGTGATGAAGCGATCAGCTGCTCGCGTGGCCTTTCTCCAGCTTGATGATGAGTGTCGGCGAACCGACACTTGGGGGGAGGATGTTGACGACGCTCACGTTGCTTCTCGAACACCTGAAATATAAATAATATTAATCAATAAAAAATAAAATATGTAAAAAAATATACTCATAAAACATTGTTACTTACCTAATGTACTTGCTGTTTTTCTATAATAAATAAGTACGTGTGCATACGGGGACGGTGGCACTTACCGCGATTTTTATCAGTAGGGTGAAGGTATATTTGCAACAACGGTGTTGCACCGCTGAGTACATGATCCCGCGTTTCGAGTTAGTCGCACTAGAACATCATACGAGGTGACACCTATGTCTCCCTCCCCGCGGATGTACACGCGCTCACCAAATTTTTTTAGTATATTTTTCTCCCAGACGACACCAGCGGCCTACATCATCAACACCTTACAAAATTGAAAATCAATATATTTTTTTGATTTAATTTCAATCAATTTGAATAAAAATCGATTAAAGAACACCCTCGGGTACGCGTATTAGACATCTATTTTTGTAATTTCTTAAAGCTTTGTGCTTATTCGGCAATGCTCGGTACACAGTAATGTGTCTCAGTCACGTCAAATTTTAGCATTGGTGTCGTATTTGTGTCGCTATCTTAGTTTTGAGCACAGTGAAGGCGTAAAAGGTGAAGATTAAGTTTATTTAAGAGTTGCTAACGCACCTGGTTTGTCCCAACGCGAAGTACAGCTGATCTGAAGGCAGCGCAACTGAAGGCAACATTTCAAGCTTACCTTCGGTATCCCGCACGCCTGGTAAAAGAAGATCTAGATCAAAACCTATTACTGATTTAGATAATTTTGGCCAAAGACAAAACAGAAATAAAGTTTTGGTATTGTTGGCTATAGCTGAAATAATAGGCTCGACTAAGAATTTAACAGCTAAGTTAGGGTCATTTGTTGTGTATACAGAGTTAAAGTTAATATAGCGTAATTGATGAATAAGCTTATCTTCATTAATTTTTTTTATAAATTTTCGATAACATAATTTCATTTTAATTTTTGAGAGAGCAAACATAACGGCAAAGTGGTCTGTTGCAGTAGTTTCCAGAACTAGAACCATAGCGGAAAAAGCAGTTTTTAAATTAACGTGATCAAGACTGGTAGAATCATGAGTTGGGAAGTTGTGACCAGGAAGAAGTCCATGATGAACAAGTAGATCAAGATAATCTAAAGTATTTGTAGAATGAAACTCGTTGGCAATATCTATATTAATGTCTCCTACAAGAATAATGGTTCGGTATGATTTAAGATCCGTGAGGACAAGATCCAAAGACTGAAAGAATTTTGAAGGATCAACAAAAGCATGTGGTCTATATACAGCAACAATAGCCACATCTACACCTATAGTAATCACCAGACAGTTACATTCGATTGTTATAGGTTCTTTTACTTTAATATTAGCTAAACAAGACTTGATGTATACAATAACACCGTCATTTTTATTGTAGTTTTTTGAAGTTTTATAATGATTATATCCCTTGAGAATCTGAATTATATGATTAAAAGATAGCAAGTATTCAGAGAGAACGACGATGTCGCAGCAAGTATTAATTCTTTCTAACAACGTTAAAAGTCCTGAAAAATTAGCATTGATGCTACGGATATTTTGAGACAAAACAGTGAGACAACTATGATAAGATGTAAGTAAATCAGCACATTTTTCGGGATTACATTAGTTATGTTTTTAAATAGGTAGCATAAACAAGATTTTAATTTGTATTCGAAAATAAAAATAAATAAGCATATTAAATATATTCATGAATATGTGCAAAGAGCAAATATTATGTAATTTGTGAGAGCGTGAATTTGATTTGAGAGTTGAATGTACATGTTTTTTTTGTGTGATGTTATAAGAATAGTCGAGCATGTATATATTATTTGTTTGTAAATATTTTGTGGGTTGATGTGTTAGTAGTTTATACACTAGTATATTATAAAAGTAAACAGTGGGTAGTTTAGAATACACACAGAATAATTTTGTAAATATAAAGCCAGAGACACACTTAGACATGCAAGCAATTTACAAGAAATCATAATTAAATAGGTAAGGAATAATATTATAAATGTACCAAGTCATATTATATTTTTTAAATTTGCAATTTCATTTTCATTTTTTATTTCTATCCGAGCGCCACCTTCAGTTTTCCGCAAATAAATTCGGTCCTTGTTAGACCAGCGATAACGGTAATTCATTGTCTTAGCTGTATCACGTGCTAAAATGTAAAGTTTTTGGTCCTTCTTTTTAAAACTTTCAGATATATATATCGGCATTGTAGAACTAGAAAGGCCGATAGATTTTGAGGTGAGTTTACTATTAATGTTAATTTTATTAAACTCTTTCGCTCCACTTAATATCTTATTTTTTGACAGTACCGAAGTTAATTCACATTAACACAACAACTAACAGTAGACACACCAGCTTTGGTTTTAATTCTGTAGATATCTTTTATCTCGGATGGGTAAAAATTAACATTTAAAACATCGCAGATCTTTTGAACCAGATCACATAAGTCTTGTTGTGTCGCTTGCTTTATGTTTTGTGCTGGAGTAGGTAAATTACGGAACTCGATGACTGTGGACTTAAGTCGTTTTTGCACATCTTCTAATCTATTTTCCAGTCTCAATATATAATTATAATTCTCCTTTCGTTCACGTTCTAAATTGATAATTTTAGTGTTCATATCTTCATACTGTGTGAATATGAACGTTAACGCCTTTTCCATTTCAATATTAGTTGATTGAATGTTGGCATTTTGTTGCTTAAGTTCGGCAATACTGAACACAATTTACTCAAAATAAGATCTTGATCCTTCTTCCAATTGGTGAGCATGGATAAAAGTTCATCTTTGAGGGAATCATCAATACCTTTCCTTTTATCTTCATTTGTGGGTCCTTTCTGTCCCCTCCCTACATAATTCAGTGGATTTTCAGGTTCAATGTTTGAAATATCACTCTCCGACGACACTTGATGCACTTTACTTCCTGGGGGTGATCTATGTATTATTGAGATAATGATCTTTTATTTTAAGTCCGTAGTTTTCGTTGTGGCAGAAGTACACTATAAGTAGGTTGTTCAGAGAACAAAAGATGACACGCGTTCAGCTGATGCGCTAAAACAAATGTACTACGACACACACACTGTCACGGATAGACACCACGATGGGTGCGTTTGGCAGAATAAAAAATAAGCGCTAAAATAGTTTTCGGCCAGGACACGATTGCTACTTCAGTAGCGCTGACACAATCCGCCATTTTGCTTATTTAATTTGTTTGTTTTAAAGAAGAGTTTATAAGTTTTTTGTGCAATATTAGTTTTAAGTAATATAATGACATGAATAAACATATACATGCTATTAAAAATTCATAATTGGTAAGCTTTTAATATGAATACTTTACAAACATATATTTAAATTAGGTTAGATTCCCCGGTTAAAACTAACATCGTGTTCTGGAGGAAAATAGCTACTTACGATTTGACAGCGCTTACCGCTTACGATCGCCATTTTGCTTACAAGCGCTAGCTAGCGCTTTTTTCTGCCAAACGCACCCATTGATTATATGAACTCCTAGTACTTCGCTGTTAATTAAAGTTGACGGTTAATTTAAAAGGAATATTTAATTAGTGTAACTAACACACGTCTAATAGCAACCACAGTCAGAGGCAGAAGCTAGACGATAACAAGAAACAGAAAGAGAATGTGCTCGCTTAGAATAAAATAACGTAACCGTTATTTTATTCTAAGCGAGCACATTTCAAATTACGAGCAGATCACGTAGAAAAATAAAAAAATAAATGGTCACGATTTGATTGAATATAACTCAAATCGTAACCATTTATTTTTATATATTATTATATATTACCTATCTATCTGTTACGTTAAAACCATCATTCAATTCCGTAAGGTTTCAGAGTTCTAACACAAAATAAGTGTAAAACGAGGTTTTTCTGTTTTTCTCTAATCGACAATTTTTTATCGAATCGTGTTTTTGCTTCAACAGATTTGAATATTATAAGACCAAGTATCATGTGTTTAAATAGCATACTCTTAGATCTTACAGATATCGAGATTCAGATCGCTCAATATCACCAAAACAGCATTACATGCACTGGTAAGTTCTTACTTTAAATTTTAAATATCTATTTTTATCATTAACGCCCTTTCTCATAAAACTTGATTTGACCCTTTTACCTATTTCTGCTGCAAAATAACACTGCTCGCACTGTTGTATTACGTTCTGAACGGTTAGAAAGACTATGAGGTATTCCATCTTAGTCTTCAAAGGACAACGCATGGGTAGTTTTTTTGCTTGAAGAGTGCTACACATGGGTAGTTGTTTTTTTTTTTGCTTGAAGATGGCAGCACGTATCTATGTGCAATGGCAATGTAGTGGTTACATACCAACAGGTAGATTGTAAGTTCATTTCTCACTTTATTTTATAAAAAAATGTGAAAAACTTCCACTCTTTATGAGAAATCCTTTGCAGGCTTTAGTAGCACCTTACAATCAGGTGTAACATCAGCCTTCTACTATTTTAATATATAGCCCGCATGGATAAAGAATGTGATTATATATGGCGGCTCATCGATCCCGTACCGTCAACATGCACAATACAAATAACAAAAACCCGCTAATAACGGTATACCGTCATTATGTGAATTTAAACGTTAGTTATATTATTCGGTTAAATGGACATTTTCTATTTAAGGAAAAATATTTAAATATAATATACGCAAGTAGACACATTAATTTTAAAATAACATTTATAAACAGTGAATCCTACTGACTTAGCTTGGATAAAATTTAATTATTTACAAGTATATATTAGTAAATTATTCACGAACACTAAAAAATAAGACAATGTATTTCTTAAATTAAGTAATTAAGTTCATATTAATTTAAATAACAAATAATAAAATATTTTAAATAGGACAGAGAGGCAAAAAACTCTATAGATAATTATTTTTTACGTATAAGTAATCTTTGGAAATTAAATTCTGCTAAATGAAGCTTCACCAGAATCGCCTGCGATTACTTTGATTCCGGACATTCCATCGTTATCTTCTTGATCTGAATCGTAGCAGATATCGCTTTCTCAATCGCTGTTTAGCCCAATATTAATTTTTTTTTTATAGAACCCTGCACCCTCAGATTTTAACTTGTTTCGGTCTCTTCAAAATTATTTGCGTAGTGTTAGGTTAACAACAAGAAAGGACTGTCAAAAATTACTTTTCGTACTTTTTTTATCAAAAAAAGATTTTTATAGCAATGGGATAGTTGTTACTACTTACTAGATGGCAACAAGTCATCAAACAAAATAGCACATATACATTTTCCACATAAGTGATTAATAAAAACACCAATAGATTTTTATTTTTAAAATGTTTTTCCTTTATTCGCCAAAGCTGTATCTAACTTTTATTTAGTAAGATTAATTTCCGAATTAACGCTTTACCACAGAATCTATTAAATTAATTGATTTGTAAAAAAAATCTAATATTTTTCATCTTTATATATAAAAATCAATTGGTGTTCGTTAATCTTTCTAAAACTCAAAAACGACTCGAACGATTTTCATTTAATTTTCTGTATGCGTTTGTATGGGTACATGGATTGTTTAGATTCAAAAATGTATCAGTATACAGAGCTTGGATAAGTTAGTGGCCCTTAGACGTTTCCACCAGTCGCCTTGGTGTTGCTGGTGTGTTGTTGCTCCACTTGCATTAAGCAGTTGTAGTCGCGAGCGGATTTACGCCCCCCCCCCCCCCTCCCAACAGAATACGCGGGGCAGCATGAGCATCAACAGTCGGGAAAAGTAGTATAACTTGGTCGTGGAAGCCTAGCGAGGGATTCTCCATCACGAGGGATGCTGGTATCCTACTGGGCTAGTTTTTTTATTGATTCCGCTACCATGTTAAGGGGATTGGGCCTCCAGCCATCTGCACTTACAAAGCAAAACGTAGAGGTAAATCTCTACTTCACGCTGGTATTCTGTGAGGTCGTGGTACCACATCGGTTTGAGGCGGCCCATCCGTGTGACAGCGAAGGATGCCACGTGGCTCTACTACTGTTATTTATCTATTAAAGGCATTCATATAACCCCGTGAGCTCAATAAATATTTTTTGACCTTACGATATAACACAGACACATTTCAATTTAATATGTACAAACATATAACAATGGTTGAATATATCAGTAGTTCCGTTAGCAGAATATGAAATATTTTTGCGAGGATAAATAGAATTATTAAACTTTGCAATTTAAACTCGCTCAAAACTTAGACGTTACCCTTAACCTCTTCTGTCTTAAACTTACTTTGGCTTTGACAAGTTACCCCTAGTTCGTTGCAGTTTAACTACGCTGCTTAATATTTCTCTACAATAAGTATAAATTGATATTTAAACGAAGGAATTAAAGTTTCTTTATTTAAAATAGACAATTAAAATATGTTAAAATAAGTAAAAAAGGTTCTTAAAAAGTATATCTGTGTTAATTTCGTGAACGCACTACGCGGCAAACGTCCCGATACCATCCACACCACCTGGATACTTGGCGGTCCACCACTGTACGTTTCAAAAGGAGTTTTCTTCCGCGTACAACCTCTCTGTGGAATAATTTACCACCAGCGATTTTTCCGGACCGATACGACCTGGGGACTTTCAAGAAAAGACCTTACTCCTTTCTAAAGGGCCGGCAACGCACCTGCAATTCCCCTGGTGTTGCGGTTGATCATGGGCGGCGGTAGTCACTTAACATCAGGTGAGCCACATGTTCGTTTTACGACGACTAACGAGTAATGTTTATAAAATATTATAAATCACAAGAAAATACACAATAAGGATTCAATTTTATATTCATTCAAAATTAGGTTACAAAATATGGGAACTAACAATTAATTACTGAACCCCCAAACTTGTACATCGCAATATGATATGAAAAGAAGTTTATGAAATAATCACTGTTTTTAAACAGTACTTGAAAAAAAATGTATTTGGATCAAGTTCATTTAATCTGATCGTTTCCTTCTATGAATTACATTAAATTTATATTAAGGACTGGTGTAAGGCTGCAAAGATAATAAGACGAAACCTGGTAAAGTGGGCTGTTGACTCCCTTAAACAATTTAAAACAGCGGGGAGGATGGAATAATTCCCATGCAACTACAGAAGGTCGATATCCTTCTACCCTGTCCGGTGAAAATCATCAGAGCAAGTTTTGCATGGAGATTTATTCCAGAACCATGGACAATCGCCAAAGTTCTGTTTATATCTAAGGCTGGTTGAAAGGACTACGCTTTACCAGTCTTTTATAGCGATAAACCTATCTTTCTTTCTTTTTAAGACATTTGAAAAGTTTATAGATAGATATATAAGAGATGTAGCTCTAGCTACCAGGCCCGTATGTAACAACGAGGCGAGGGTAAAGGCAAATCTGCGGAAACAGCCCTGATTAGTGTCATTTAAGTGTCATTGGTCGAAAAAGCACTGGAAGATAAAGAAAAAGCTCTTTGTGCCTTTCTAGATATTAACTCACATCAGCACTATAGCCATAGCAGCGATTATAACAGATATTTAAGGTCGCAGTGATACTGGCCTCCTTTCCTAAATCCGCATAGCTGCTCGCACGTACTAAAAAATAAAAATATGGCGTGCCTAGAGCAGAATGATCTCTTCAGTGACAACCAGTACGAGTTTCGTCGAAATCGATCATTTGGGGACCTTCACGCTACTCACGTATGGGGAGAAGCCCATGAGAACAGTGCGGAAGCACTCGCTGTTTCTCTTGGTCTCTCTTGGGTAAGCTTCTAGCTTACGGCTTAATTCCTGCCTGATTGATTGGGTGAAGTACTTTCTAAATGAAGGATCTCTCCGAATCGTTATCGATGGCTACTTGTCATGCCGGAGTTCATTAGGGGTCCGTTCTCTCTGCAACTCTCTTTCTGCTGCATATTGATGATCTGTTTTTACCGGTATCTATGGGTATGCAGACGACAGCGTAGTAGTGAAGAGATACCAGCTAAATTCTCGGGCCAGTCGAGATGAAATTCAGTCTGAAATAGAAACTGTGGTTGAGCGTGTGAATCTCTTACTTCTGGCTATTACATGCCTATTCTACTTTAAAAAAATGCAATCTTCGTATAGGGCGATGATAATCACATAGATTCAACGCTTCCAAAACATAAGCGTATCTTCTAACCGCTCAAAAATCCCGCTTACCTTAGCTGCTACTTTACAAAATGTATTAAGAATACATTTTGTAAAGTATAGAATACACTGACCACCTTTAGTTATTAGGGGTTGAATTTTATTCGAACCTCAACTATGGACGGTTCGTTGAGTCCGGGGCCAAGGCAACGGCAAGGAAACTAGGTGTCCTTGCAAGAGTGCGGTAGTACTTCACTCCAGGTCAGCTCCTTACCTTATACAAAGCGCAAGTACTGTCGTGTATGGGTATTGTTGTCACATTTACATGGGTGCTGCAATAACCCACCTAGCAACGGTGAACTCAGTGAAGAGATGAGCTAAGAGGAGATGAGTTAAAACCAACCTTGTAAGCCTCGAACACAAACGCGTTGAGTAGCCGGCCTTTCAGTATTCTATAGGATGCATTTCGGTGAGCTTTAATTCCTCCCTCTCCTTTCCACCATTGGTCAACCAGACGGTTGTTGGGTCTTCACTCCTTTTTTGTCGATATTCCGTATATTAGAACCAAGTGGTTTGCCTCTTGTTTTTAAATACAAAAAAAGGAGGGGAATAACTTGTCAACGTCTATTTTTCCGTCCAAATCAATCTGGGCGTCTTCAAAGCAAGAGTCAATAGGCTTTTGTTACGCTAAGATAGTGCGATTTACCTTATAGGACTCCGTCATAACTTACCATCAGGTAGGATTGTACTCAAGTACTGACCATAAAAAAATTCAAAAAATCCAAACTATGTAATAAACTCCACAAGATTGCCTTTTAATAACCTCGAAAGAACCTAAAGCGTTACTAGGAGGCAAAATCAAATCTATAAAACATTTTAGTACTGCAATAATTAAGGCAAAACTTTACTTAGTAAAGCTAGCCATGTCAAGTAACGGATTATTTGTAAGTTGTGTGAAATTATAGAGACATATTGTGTATTTCTCTTACAAAACAAATGTAAAACTCGGTTTATACATAACTTAATCTAGGCAACATAATATGCTGTTATTTCAGCCAGAATTCCAAGTTATTGTTTGAAAGCAGCTTATTCTGTGCATGTCTCACGCATCTATCATAGCGATTTGTAAATAGAAATTTTTGTTTATGTTCTTGAAAAATTATCTACATCTAAATCTAATGGATACCGATAGATGGCGGTATAACAATTTCGTTATATCAGAACTTAAACACGCAGATCACCGTATCGATAGGCAGCAGCGTCAAAGTTCCAAAACGTCTAGCACTCCGACCTTCAATACCCTTGTCAAAATTTCGCACTACAATGGATGAGACCCATTACTAGTAGTGAATTTTTACATCTTTGATTTCGTCAGCAGTTTTTAGTATTTTTATAATTCCTTGGGATTCGATTAAGAGTTTCACATAATGCCACTTACTAAATGGATGATGTGTAAAGTTTCAACATTAGGAGTATTTTGTATTTTTGTACCCCTGATTGTTCCCAAATTCATTAATCACGATGTTGAGAATTTTAATTTAGCATTCCTAAGTAGACTGATGGACTGGGTCGTCACGTAGTGGCGATTTAAGAATGTTCACTACCCAAGTCCTATGAATGTCGAAAGAGACGACGGAGGAGAATAAAACATGAGTTGAATAGAAGCATCTTCCCGATAATGATTCAAAATAACAAAAAAACTATTATGCGTTTAAAGCTTTGACAGCTTTCGGCATAAGCTGAGTGAGGTCTGTTTGTCGAACATGCCACAGCACACGTGAGTAGGATTGAAAATATCAGTTGTAATTGTATGTTTTACCCATTGTTGTTTTATCATGTATTTTTGTGTAAATAGACATTAATTTTAAGTATTTTCTTTTATTTACACAAAACACCATTTATAAAACGACATTATAAAGTTTGAAATTAAAATTATTCATAGAATGTAGCGTAATCGACTCATGAAAATGATGGATTCGTTCCCAGAGACTTAGCCAACGTTGCTTAGTTTGCTTATGAAAAGAATTCTTGCAGGATATTTTTATAGGAAAATTGTATTTTCCGTGAGTATACGTTTATTCACACAACATCATTTTCGCTCAATAGAATTTCATGACCTAGTTTAGTTTTACCGAAAACAATATTTAGTATTTACTGAAAGAAATATTTTTTACGTTCATAAATATATGAAATACATATTAGCAACATAAAGTACACATTCATGCATTTATTACAGCCCTACTGAACTTCAAGTTTACTGTTGAACATAAGCCCGTAGGAAGATTTATCCTCATAGAACAGAAACCCAAATAGAAAATTTTTTATTCAATATAGATTATATTACTTCTTGAAAGTCACTCTTTTGTTTAATTTCCACTGGTTCGGGAAAAAACCTCTGTCCTGTGAAGAACGAGCAAGAAACCCAGCGGTAAAACAAACACAGATATTTACCATAGTTATCACGCTTTGGTTTTACTTGGCAAGCGCAGATTTTAGAACCAAGTCGTTATCAATGTGGAAAGTCTCATGCAATTTAAAGTTTCGTTAGTTCTTGTTATATATTCGCGAGATAGATACGAAATTTACTTGCTCCCGTGAAGAGTTATGTCGATGTTTCTTGAGTTTATAGTAGCCTGAGAATTAAGATTATATGGGTTCGTTAGTAACTACGTCATGTACTTGTACTAAAAAATGTTTAGATTCTTTTTATCGACTCTATAAAGACTCTAAGATCTAAGAAAAATCTTCTCTCAGAAGAGGTATATAATTATGAACCCAAATAGAAACGTTAATCTTTTTATAAAGCGTAAATGCCGACTTCAACGAACTAAAATGAATAAAACAATTTCCACAATAATAGCTTTGGTAGTCTGTGCACAGGACATAAATCTTTGAATCCAGAAAAAATATGTTAATGGCTATTATTTGGAGTCGATTTTTATTTTGATATATTTAGTTTTCGCCTATTTCGAATGGACTCAGAAATATAAATAGCTCAATGTAACAAGTAGATTGTAGACTACGGTAAACAACAGATTTATTAAAATTTCATTCTCATTAGAGTTGGAAATTTATTCACTTAATTTATATTTGATGAGATTACCTCGACAATAATAATAATAATATTATCGTCCATTGTCCTCCAGACCGAATTTCGGTCACGGTGGCCAGCCTTCACGGTGACGAGCCATCAGCGCAGGACAGAATTACAGTGCCCAAGTAAATGCGCCAGCACAGCTGGACTCTATATTCCTTAACTCTCATAGTCCGATGAGACAAGAGATTGATAGAGAGAGAGAGAGAGAGAGAGAGAGACATAAAGCGCAGGACTAACGGCTTCACGTGCTTTCCGATGCATGGGGATAAGACACCTCCAACTTCCTGACTACGAGCTCCTGATTTTTTGGTCCAATCCGGAATTTACGCCCAGGACCTTATGATCAGCAGCCGCACTGCTATAACCACTAGACTAACGTGGCAGTCACCCGTGAAGAACTTAAAGAAGACTTATTTAATTAAATAAAAATCATTAAAATTTTCGAAAATATCGCGTAACATACGTACAAAAATAAAATTGAGAATCTCCTTGTTCTTTGCTTTGGTT
Organism: Parnassius smintheus behrii; assembly: GCA_036936625.1. Classification (NCBI taxonomy): domain Eukaryota; kingdom Metazoa; phylum Arthropoda; class Insecta; order Lepidoptera; family Papilionidae; genus Parnassius; species Parnassius smintheus. The sequence continues at coordinate 40,738,349 of JAUPFT010000014.1, read as the reverse complement.
AAAAATGTTATAAGATAACATTTCTTATATTCAAATGAAAACTAAAAACTTTTATTCTTTCGTTGCGTCAGTAAAATTGTAGAGATTAATTTGACTTTATGAAATGTTAGTTACATTTTAATTAGATTAGAATGATTAAACCTAATAGTCGTCAAAGTATAAAAAGTTACTTATAAGCAAAAATATAAAAATTACAGCATTAAAGAAATGTTTTGCATATGTACTTATGCTAGAAACAAAAAAAAACTTATGATTATTTCGCAACTTTTCACTGATGATAACAACGTGAGATCATCTGCGTAATAAATAAGTTAAACTTAGCCCCAACAAGCGACAGATTAGTAAGCCTGAGGTTATGAGCCCGCACTGGAATTTCTACTGAAACTAAATCCCAACCTAACCATACCAGTGCAAGACAACAAGATAAGTTCTTTCTGCATAGATCGAACTAAAAGTAAATCATTTTAAGCTAAGGTAGCCGCAGTAATTTTGACATTGAGACGTTAAATACCTCATTCCCTCGGGGACTACTTGAAACGTCGGGAACATAGAAATAACTTAAATAAACGGGATAAATAGCATGAAAAAAGTTTTTTCAACTATTTCATAATAAAATTATTGCACTAGATATTTGATATATTTAGTAATAATATGCTAAATACGTAAAACTTAATTCCAATGCAGGTGGTTCAGGATATTATGTGCGTGATTTATAGTATGGGTCGACTCGATCGGGGAAGGATCACGCCTTTACAGAATACCAGGGTAAAATAGTAGCTCAACACTGCTGTATTTCGTATGGTTAGTGTAAAGAACTGGAGACCCTTTTAACTGGAAATGTGACATTCCATCCCAGTCCTCACCGGTGAAAACGCATTTTAATTTGTATCCGAGGATAAATGTAGATGTCTATCGGCTACAGTAACCACTAACCATCGGGTGGACTGTATGCCCATCTGTCACCCTTATCCTATCAAAAAACTAATAATAAAGCGGATACCTACTATTCATAAATGGAAGGTTAATAGACTATTCTGAGTATCTTTTTCTGCCTAAATGTTCTCTTGGGTTCGTTATATCTTCTTACTTATTTCTCTGGCTCCATCCTTCATCCAAGAGTCGATCTTAAACTATAGAGAATGTGACTTTCTTTATTAATGTAGGTTGCGGTAAGCTGTAGGCTACAGTAGCCTCCTTGAATCGCATAAATGATTAGTTCGTTTTTTATCTTTATTACAACCTATCAAAAGTCCACCGCTGAACATGGGCCTCCTCCATAAATTCTCTCATAGGAGCAATATTTAGCGTAGTTGCCACGCTTTACAGATGGATCGACAATCGCAGTTTTGTTTGGAGTTGTAAATGAAACACACTGCTGCTGCGTCACATGGTATATCAAGATATTGTTGTTTTTCAATTTGCAACAAGCCGAAATTCGTAAACAAGTATTTATTTGTTTATTATTTATTTATGCTTCACTTTCACATCAAGTACAAAAAGGCGGACTTAATGCAACAAGGCATTCTCTACCAGTCTACCTCCAAGTCAAGCAGAGAAGATATTGTGGAAGCAAAGTGCAACTGAGCTAATATATCTATGAGTAGTTATACACATTACATATTACGATTCATATTATAAACAATATAAAGATATGTAAACAATATATATAAATATATACATATATTTGATAAAAACTGCCTGTGTATATTATGTATATATACATAGTACATACATAATTAAATATAGCTGTTTCTGATTCAAACACCTATAAAATATTTGAAATAAAAACAGGAAAGAGAACAATTAGAATTTAAGGATATAAAAAATGTAAATCCACAAACTACTCCTGCAACGCCAGAAAATGATTCCAGAGTAAGCGTTTGAACGATACCTTGCTCATGGCTGCATGTACAATGCTGGGTACCTCGTTCTATAATCTCACCACATGAGAAGTAAAAGATTTATACAAGGAGCTAGTGTGACAGAGGGGGACACGGAGATTAGACTTTTCTATATAACGGAGAAAATGGTTATGGGAATCACCTTGATACTGAAAATTACATTTCAAATATTCAGGGACAAACAGATCGTGTAAAACTGAAAATGACGTGCACAGTATTCTGAAATATCTGCGATAGCGGAAGGGTAGCCATTTAAACTGAGAATGATAAGAGATGTTATCGTATTTACGTTAAACGAAAATGAAGCGTGTACAATTATTAAGAAGTCGATCCAGTTTGTTTCGAAGTTCTCGAGAGGCATCAGCATAGCAAACATCTGCATAATTTAAAATAGGCAATACCAGAGTCTGTATTCGCATCGCCTTAATCGGTAAAAAAATCATAAAAAGATACACATAACGCAGAGTGTTAGTGACATTTTTACTCACTTCATATATATGCGGTTGCCAACTAGAGTGTGTGAGGGTGTTGTCAATAATTAAGCCACCACGGCCACATCAATGCCACAACGGAGTTTAATGTATTGCGGCTTCCTGTATATGTACAATTTTTTTAATAAAATCGGAAAAGTTGATAAAGATAAATTTATTAGTATAGAAGGTTAGGTTAGAATGCATATTGTTTATTAAAAATCTTTCGTTTCGATTACTGCTGAAAATATTGAAATATTTAATTGTATCAATTTCAAACTAATTTTCAACGCTATAAGGTACTATGAAACGTTAAAATTCTCATTTATATGTCACCCAAAAAGCTTCTCAATTTCACTATTTTGTAATCAGTTGAAATACGAGAAAATTTGGATTTATTACAATAACGTAAACCATATTTTCTTTACTCCTTACTGTAGTTACATTTACTTTTTTTTATAGGATAGGGTGACAAACGACGACGAAACGAAACGACACACAGTCCACCTGATGGTAAGTGGTTGCTGCGGCCTATAGACATCTACATCTATCCTCGATTACAAACCAAAATGCAGATGCGTTGTCACCCGTGAGGACTAAGATGGAATGCCTCGTTTCCAGTAAAAAGGGTCTCCGGTTCTCTACACTCACCATACAAAATACAGCAGCATTAAGCTACTATTTCACGTTGTTATTCTGTGAGAGCTTTGTCTAAGAAACTTCTCAGCTTAAACAACTTCGTTTTTTTTTTTTGATATTTAGACAACTCCTTGACGCAGTGGCTTAGCGTTGTATTTTTGCGCTGAGAGCCTCAAGTTCGAATTTCGCACGGTAAAAATATTTGTATGGTTAACTAATAATGCAGCAGGTATAGTATGGTACGGCATATAAATGCCGCAGGTCCTGGATATTAAACACTGCGATTTAAATGTAGGCTACCTCTACGATAATGGAGAAAATCCTAGTTGGGGGGTAACATATTTGAAAGGAAAAAGATGTTTTACTAAAAGTAAAAAGAAAAAATGAATGAACGTAAGTATGTGAGAATTGGGACTTCTGCGTCACTTGCCCTCGCTTCAATAGAGCTACATGCCGCTGAAGGCCCCAATTCTCTCCACTAGACGACTAAATTTTTAGCCTCATTCTCGATCTGCCTTTTTTATCTTTGTTCCATTTCTAATACCGTTTCATTCGGAATCTCAAATACAACTATTTGAATAATATAGCAACAAGTTATGAATGCTAATCTACTTCATTGTTAAAAAGTTTATTTACTTTAGTAATACTAGTCGTTGCCGGTCTGAAACTATTTTTTTTTACTTCTTCACGAACACAAAGTTAGTCTTAATTGAAATATGAAGTCACTTTGTTTTCAAAACACCATTTTTTAATACATAAAACATTTTTAACGCACAGATTTTATAAACGTTAAAGTATCTTTAAAATAAAGTTCACAAAAAGTGTTTAAATTGGGAGCTCCTAATCAACTTATATCTATTATAGTATTATTGTTATCACAAATATCTGGTACCCACTGAATTTTTTCACATCTTTAAAAAATATTTTTATCTTTCGAATATATCTAGATAATTCTGTGAAACTCTCCATAATCAACAAAGCCTTCACTCCATCGATACCCTCTGTGCCTTTGAATCCAGCCAATTTGTATTTTTCTCTTCAAGAGATAGTGAAGGGAATGGTTAAGATGGTTTAATTAGGAATATTTTGGTGTATTCTAGAGTCTAGAATATAACAGTCTAGAATATAATAGTCTAGAATCCTTGAAAGTCTACGATTATTGTATTTCTTCATTTTTTCTCATTTCTTCATTCATTTTTTATTCATGATATATTCTTAATGATATTACTCAGTGGTTTGTATTCGAATATGCAATCGTTTAAAATCGTGTAAAAGGCGGTTGTCTGCTCTGGTATTTCTTGGTCTGTTTCGATTTCAACTTTCACATCGATCGAATGTTTTAATCAAATGAACATACACTGATTTCATGATTACGGCTGCTCGGTGTTATACAAGACCGGTAAGTAATATCTAATCTAAAGCATTTCCGCAGTGAAACTGATAGTAATGAGTGAATTTATGAGTCAACAAGCATATCTCGCATTTTTTTTTGTGTTGCGACTTGCGCTAATGACTGTCATTGTTAAAAAGTATTTTTAAACTTTTTACTTTTTCAACTCTCACACTGATCGAAACTTTTAAAGTTTCGTGTGGTCATGAACAATCAATTATATATAACGGATAACGGAGCTACGTGTCTGAACTCTTTTAAACCCATCAACGGCTCTGACCGGTGTCTGTGATACAACTGTTGAAATCTCGCATACTATTCGTATAATAAAGCAAACTTATCTTCTGAAAAACTGACATTCAGACTCTCATAAGGATGATATGATGAATTTTAAAATACTTACATCTCGTACGTGACAATTGTCAAACTCTGCCATTGATAATTTCGCGTTATGTTTGCGATTGGTTTGTAGAGCGATGGCCACAAATCATGGTTTCTCTATTTGCGATGAAGTTTTTACAGACCAAGTATATTTACGTGTTTTGGGTAGCAATGGATACTCATGTAGGTCCAAGAAACGGAATGCTAATGGAATAGCTCTATCTTTCTCTAAATGTTTTAATAGGTTGATTCTTTTACGATCTGATAATTTGATGTGTGGAACTCGCCAAACAATTTTATTTATTATAATATCCCCTACAACTTCAACTGTATTTAACTTGATCGCATTAAGATTTGTATTGCTTCATAATAAAACTAACTCGTGTTTACACTTAATTGTATTTTTTTCACAATCTTCTGCAAATCCTAATATCTTTTTATATATGTGTGTTATACGCGGAAAATGCTGCACCACTAATATTGCTTGTTCCGCAAGTTGGCCAGCCCCAAACTCGGGCACATTTGGATTCATTTTCATTTAAGGATGGATAAGATATTATTGAAGTAGTGACACCAGCATTCCTAATTTTATCTATTTCTGCTCCATTAAGTTCATATTGTATGTCTTGGAAAAGAAATAGCACTGGATTATTAATAAAATGTACGTTTGATACCGTTTCTTTCGTGATGCTGTTATAAACGTTCACTTTCCCTCAATATAAATCTTTATATATAAAAATTATGTATCACATTTTTTCAAACAACTGAACTGATTTTAATATAATTTTGCACACTACGTGAAGTCTGATCTAACTTAGGAGATAGAATAGTTTTTATGCCAATAAGTGACCCTCGATGTATACGAATCTAATGATTTTTATATGACAGAAGGTCGGCGGATACGGCAGAATAACGTCTGTCTGGCCAGCTAGTAAACTAATAAATGCAGGTAGCACGTACAGGTCTTGTTGATTAATAGGAATACGTATTTTGTCACTATTGTTAAAACTCGTTACATATGGTTTGTATGAATGATACTCAAGATTTTCAATGCTGTTATTGTATTATGTTTGTTGAAATACGTTTAAAATATCCATTTTATTAAGCCAACTAGCTTAATAAGGAATTTGTTAGTCTTCGTTAGCTTCTTTTTAGCTAAAGAAGTACCTTTATGAGATGTTCTTTTAAAACTGACTTGAATATACGAATTAAGTGGGCTTTTATTGAAATATATCATACTTTTTTTCGGAAATGTAAATACAGTTGTACTTCTTTACCTCATAAATTTATCTCTTAATATTATAATGTTAGTATTATACATCAAATGTGCGCAAAATGTTTCTGTAAAATAAAGCAAACAAATTATATATTGGAATAAATAAGCTATATAAATAGGTATTACGAAAAGAGACAGCTAATAATTTATTGACGCTAAAACCTTATCCAGGATTGACTGTGTAGAATGGATAAAATAGAGCCTGAAAGTAAACTTCAATTTTAAAAAAGTAGATAAATTTTCTTTTCGATACCTGCGGGATTATTCAAACAATGAGATTTAAATTTTGTATGTGAATGGAAAATGTGATTTAGTTACACATTCTCAATTTTAAAACCTTTCTTTTGTATCAATGGTTTTAGCCACAATTTATTTTTATATTAGCGACCCACCCCAGCTTCGTCTGGGTAGGATCTATTCTTGTGGCGTATTAAGATTAGTTATTTAATAAGGTAATAACTAATAAATAACTAATATCTTTTTAAAATCTTCAAGCTTTTCTTTTTGTCTTGCAAATTTTGTGTCAAAGTAGGACGTGGTTACAAAGGCTTGGTGCAAAACTGAGTACTGAGGTAAAACAACTCACATTGTAATTACACTATCTCTCTTAAAAGCGAAAAAACAGTCAGCCCAGATGGACTTCTAGACGGAAGAAGGGCGGCTCCTACTAGAAGTAACATGGTAAGATAAGAAGTCGATACATGCACATGATTAAGAATCGTGTTTTATGGCATTTGTTGGGTGAGGCTTACTTCATCGTGATTTTTTTTCTGAACACCTTTGAAGACTTAATAGAGTTTTTGAAGACAGAAATATAAAGTAGTAAATTTATGACCGCAAAATTTACAAATGAACAGAACTTTATCATAACATTTCAGCTTTAATAATTTGTTTAGTTAGGGCCTATTAAAGTACACTGCTGGAATTTCCTCATAGGCGGAATATTTGTGATAGTTGCCACGCGTGTAAGCGGGTTGGAAATAAATGTTTTTTTTTTTAGTTGATATTAGGAAGACGCTGCCATCAATCTCCTGCTTTGTTTCCCTCTGTCACTTCTTAAGACACCCACAGTATGACGTGACGTAGTTGATATTCTTATACCCCCACTACACGCTCAACGTAACATATTGAATGTTTCATTTCATTCATAACAAATCAGTAACTCTATAGTCTTGATAAACCAATCCTGCCAGTAAATTGATCCTCTTAATGCTTAGTTTCAAACCATTTTGCAATACAGGAGGAGAGAAACCATAGTGTTATTTTCAATAGCAAGTTGTCTGTCATCATTTGCTGGGGAATCTATGCCACGCACACTTTCTCAGACTCCCACACAAAAATAATCAACTGTTACTTTGAAACTCACTCAAAACGATTAAAATAATTCATTTATAATTTCACACACATAGGTACATTCTGTATCATAACAGTGTTATGAAGATACGCAGCTATATTGACAAGTTGCATACAGCCGTGGCTATAACAACTGTCGATACGCGTTATCGATGAAAACGTGGATGTTATAATAAAAATAGAGCTTTATTTATTACTAATATAATAACTTATAAATTAAACAATAAACTTAATGTATATATAATTATAAAAACCCGTGTTACCAATAGTTCTCTCTGTCACTGGTTTTTAAACTGAATTGATTTTGCATACATAGCGAATACATTATATTTTTGTGGGTTCGCCTGTTTCATTAAAAAATAAATTCCTGTATCAGCATAGAGAGGTAAATTAAAATATCGCAGTTGTGTTAGGTACTTAGCTCGTAAGAGTTTTTTCTTAAGTTAATGCACAATAAATTCAGTTTTTGCAACGCCAATTCTTTTCAAGAACCATCTGTTCATCTTTAACTTTTATGGCGGAGTGGCCGCAAGGTTGCTAGAAGTTGGCTAATGCCATCGATGTCCCTATTTTATGGGGCTGGAATTGCAATTTTAATTTGGTTGCAAGTGCACCGGACATTAAATATCTCCTTGCCTTCCGAAGATAGATCCAGAATAACAATGTACTGATCTAAGAATCGCTTTTTGTCGGAATTATGTCGGATTATGTACACTTTCCTGACCGTGAGATTTTTGGCCTTGAGGTTGTCTAGTATGTGTACGATCTCGAACTCCTTGGGGAGTCCTCAAACGACGAAGGTTACGTTCCTCTGGTAGGGCGTAAGTGTGAAAACTGATTTCCTGGGCACGCAGGTGACTAGTCACGCTGCGAAATGCCTTGGTCGAGTTGACAAACATGCGAATGCCTTGACCGGTGTTTTGTACTTTTAGGCAAAATATCTTTGTAGGGTTTAACCAACTGTACAGATTATTCTACTTGGTTTTGCATTGAATGACGATGGGTGGCGACGGATTTTGCCTACGTTCAGCAGTAGACTCTTTCACTGCAGGCTTAGCTACGAGCTTGGGAGTGTTGAGCGAGCCGGAGTGGCGGTGGGGGACGAGGAGGTCAAATTAGTCTCCGCTGCCATTTTTGGGGTTGCGCGTTTGCGCTGTTTGCACCGAACGAGGGTGAAGCTTTCGTCTACGGGTTTGGACGGGGAAAGCGTCATGGTCTCCACGTCGGAGCCTGAGTGGGCATCCGAAAATACCGAGGAGGAGTCAGTGCGAGGGATGCAGCGCCCTTAACAGTCGCGAACGTAATCGGTGATACTGGAGCGGAGTGAGGAGTTTTTCCTGATGAAGTAGCGGCTTATCATTGCGCTGTAAAAAAAACGCAGACTAAATGTCGGGAAAGGCTCGACGCGGAAAGTCAGCGAGTTTGTCTTATGAAAACTAACACAAGTTAACACAGGTGTATACCAAGCTACCCCACCTATCGGCGGGGTGCGTGCCTAAAATAAATGCCTATAAACTTAGCCCTTTGGTATGCTAGGGTGTGTACCTAGCTGTTGCGTAATGGAACAAGCAACAAAATAAATAAAATCGATGGCCACATCTGAGGCAGCGGGTGTGTTTCATTCTACTAACGGTAGTAGGCTACCGTGAAATCAGGAAGTAGAGTTACGCACAAAACACTCTTTGCACCACGAGACATTCCACTTTAGACATCAAAAATGGCCACGTATCTGCATCATTATTTTTCTGAATTTTGTCACAAATGTCCATGGGTTGCAGTTAAGTTTGTCGTGTATTACATTAATATTACCAAGTGGTATAATTAAAAAAAAATGTACAACCGACTTCAATATAAATAAAATAAGAAAATTATCAATATATTCTAAGTCAATTAGAAACGAATTATTAAGGACAGCTCAAACACTACTGGTCTAATCTTAGTCAAATTTATATAGCCAATTTTACATGACCACATGAGAATCACCAGCCTTCAAATAAAAAAGAATCATCGAAATCGGTTCACCTTGAAATAAGTTCTGTAGTATACTCATAAAAATACAGTTGAATTGAGAACCTCTTTTTGAAAGTTTATTGATAAAAGAGTCTGTAAACGTTCTACTATCACTATTGGTATTATTGATAAGGCTTAGCTTCGATTCTTGTAATCGAATTGTTTTAATAATATTTTTAGAGATGTCTCTTAATATAACCATAAGTATTATGAGAAAGGGCATCTGTGATAAAAATAGAAATTTAAAGCTTCAAGTAAGAACTTCAACAGTTTCGGTTAAAGGAAGGACATTAAATTAAATAATAAAGTACAAGACAGTTCAGTTATTTACTAATTCGTACTAGTAATAAATGTAAGTTAGCATCCGGACCAGCACTTCTCGTCGCCGCCGACTAATGAGGGAACTTTGTAACTAAGTTACGAATAGGTATTAAATAAGGCCGATAAGACTTTGAAGGTGATGTTGATACTATAATTTAACTTGAAGCTACTCTAATAATTTATTCTTTATAATAAAAAAAGATTTTAAGTGGTTAACAAAATTTGACAAGAATAAACTTTATTTTCGTCTCAGCACAATAACTAAAGTATTCCTTCGCTCGAAATTTAAGTAGTGCATTCTCTTCGGCGATGCCAGATTGACAATAGGTATGAGCAGTTTTTTGAAAAACTTTATATTTTTTTATGGAATTCTAGAAATTTGCATAAGGGTTTCATCTTTACTAATTACTTTTCCTCGTCCATAACTTTTGATGGGCTGTTGGATTGATGATAATGATAATCCACAATTCTTAAAACGTCGAAATAACACACAACTGTTTATAATCAACTCCTGAAAGTTAGATAATTTATCATAAGTTCTTCATAATGCACTGGAAACCATTAAACCTTTGAGTTTTGGCGTAAGAAGAAATTACTTCGAGTAACTTTAGCTCGTTAGTTTTAAAATTGTACCCAGTCATCAATTATGGTAATTTAATGTCGTATTCCCGATAACATAAAGATTTTTTTATATTTAGACGAATACTGGAAATTAAATAAAAACAAATTTTACGGATCATATCACGTTTAATTAAATTTTATTTATAAGTTCACCATCTACCGGACGATCATAAGACCTGTTGTGACTTACGCATGCGAAACCTGGACACTTAGACAGAGGGACGAAGCGAGACTGGCGGTATTCGAAAGGAAAGTGCTCAGAAACATATTTGGACCAGTCCGAGAATCTGATGGCACGTATCGCCAGCGCATGAATCACGAGCTTGATGCTCTTATAGGACGTGAGACCAACGTAAGGTTCTGTAAGTCACAGCGGCTGAGATGGGCGGACCAACTGGAACGAATGCCGGATTCTAGGGCCGTAAAAATCATGACCAGGTGAACTCCCCAGCAAAAGAGACCAAAAGGCAGGCCAAAAAAACGTTGGAAAGAAAATGTGGAAGAGGATCTGAGAAGAATGGGTAAATACACCAACTAGCGCAGGGAATCGAAGGATCGCGACAAGTGGTGGAATATTGTGGAGCAGGCCAGGGCCCATAAAAGGCTGTAGCGCCACAGGATACATAGATAGACTTGTGATGTGAAGTAGATACAGTAAGATAATCGGAATCGCGATGAAGAAGTCGCAATGGCTGAACCCTGGAGACCCTGCCAAATCCTGCCCTCAACGAAAATTGACTCAGAAAAACTTACTTATGCGTGTTTATGTGTGGTGGTAAAGCGCTGGTAACGTTTACTACAGCTTTCTAAAATCTGGCCAAATGATTACGGCAGATATCTATTTTAAGCAATTGCAAACCATGAAGGAAGAACTAGCTGCCAAACAACCGAGATTGGTCAATCGTTCTAGGCTACTGCTGCTTCACGACAATGCAAGACTATACACTGCACAACCAACAACCACAAAGTTAGATGAGCTACAATTGGAATGTCTGCGATATCCACCGTACTTCCCGGACCTTCCCCAACAGAGTTTGATGACCATTTCTTCCGTAATTCGGACAACTTCTTACAAGGAAAATAAATTAAACTCCGATGCGGAAGTCCAAATCGCCTTCAAAGAGTTTATTGATTCTCGCCCCCATGGTTTTTTTAGTAAAGGGATCAATGAACTACCTATGAGATGGCAAAAGTGCATAGATTACAACGGTGCATATTTTGATTAATTAAATAAACTTTACAAAAAAATTTACTTTTTATTCCTCCCGTAAAAAACGCCAATTTCATATCTAAGGTCCTATTGTATAAAAATGAAACTTAGTTTTCCTTAACCACGACATCAGGACATCAAAAACCTTAATCCTTTCGTGTTCATGGTTGCCGCAAATCACCCGAAACATCGAAAATTAAAAATAATGAACGTGGAAAATCCGTAAAATTATTTTCATTCAAAGTTATGAAAGTGTAACCCTACGAAAAGGTCTATTGACGGATCTAACTCAGCTGAGCAACTTTCGAGGGATTGCAATACATTTTCTCGTCTCCAATTCCGTAAAACTTGAAAACGAGAGTGTACAACAATTAGTGATGACATATAGATCTGAGACATAGTCTTTCACTGCTGATCGGAATGCGAGGAAGCTCCAAGTCACTCAGAAAGTTATTGGGAACGTTGTTTGTGAAGATTCTCTGTGCTATAGAATTGTTACAGCGCCGAAGTCGACGGCACTAGCGCCATCTAGTATCGAACAGAAGAATTAAGCTTTCTGGAAGCCGCAACTCGAATTTTCTGCACTTGGTCGGTTGGCGCGCGTATTTACTTGAATATTCTGGATGTTTTCGTGGAAAAGCCCTATATAAAGGCGCTGCAATACGCGATTGGGGAAGTATTGAATTCGCCGAGACAAACGAAGCTTTGGAGCGAAATTAAGTGAATTAGTGTGATTAATTATTAGTGTTTTAAGTTTTAATTTGTGTAAAGAAAATTAAAGTGTTAATTTAGGTAATTTTATCGGCAATTTTTATTGTCACGAACCTCAAGCTCGTAATAATTGGTGTCAGAAGTGGGGTAAAATCATGCCGATTTTACCTAAGGAGGAAACGGAGGGTGTCCGTATCCGAAGTCAACGCCAGCAGGAGACGGACCAAAGAATATTTGGTGGTGCAACGCCGCAGACGTCAGAGGGCCAGCCGCCGGCTGCAGGCCCGGCAGTAGCTCCTACATCTGCAGCACCTGACTTAGGTTCTCTGATGGTGATGCTGCAGGAGCAGGCTCGACGACAAGAGGAACAGGCTCGCCGACAGGAGGAACAGGTCCGCCGACAGAAGGAACAGGCCCGCCGACAGGAGGAACAGGTCCGTTTCGTTTGGAAGAGCAGCTGCGGGGCGGACAGGAGGAACAGGCCCGCCGATTGGAAGAGCAGCTGCTGGGCGGACAGGAGGAACAGGCCCGCCGGCAGGAGGAACAGGCCCGTCGGCAGGAGGAACAGGCCCGTCGTTTAGAAGAACAACTCCAACGCAATAAGGAAGAGCAGATGCTCCTCATGAAAGACCTTCACGCTATCTTCGGAAAAGAGATACGAGAGGTGAAGGATAAGGTTGCTCAACATAACAACCGCCTGTCGGAAGCTGAAACCCGAATCGACCAAGTAAACAATCGGGTTGACAACGTGATGGCTGACGTGAAGAAAACGCTGGACGACCTCAAATTTGGGGATGGAACAACAGCTCCCGTAATAGCTACAACACCTTCGCTACGTGGATTCAAAGTGCCGCCGTTTGACGGGACCTCTTTCTGGTCGGCCTACAAAATCCAGTTCGAGGCTGTCATGGAGGCAAACGGCTGTAATAAAAGCCAAGCCATGACTGCACTCACCCTAGGCCTGCGCGACCAATCCTTAACTGTGTTGGAAGCTCTCGGTAAGAAAGTGACCTACGAGCAGCTCCTTGAGGCCTTGGAGGCGAGATATGACGACGCTCACCTGGAACACGTATTTCGTGCGCAGCTTAAAGATCGCGCGCTGCGCAGCAACGAAAACCTGCAGCAGTGGGCCCGTGTGGTGGAGAAGACTGTTCGAAAAGCATACCAGTCTGTACCTGCGCTCATTGAAGGGAACCTGGTTCAGACATTCATCGACGGCACCACGACACGCTTAAGGACGCCTTGCCCATGCACTGGAGGTGGAAGCCGTGCGGCAGGATCATCGTTCCCATCGCATCAGGGAGGTTGCAGCAGCTACAGTATGCGACCGCAACAAAGGATACAGCCCTAGGTGCTACTGCTGTGGGGAAAAGGGGCCATCTTCGATCCAGCTGCCCTAAGCGAACCCTAGAAAGGGAAGGTGAACGATCTCAGAAGGGAAGTGCGGCTAACATCACCGCCCAGCAGCAGCCGGGATACGACTTTACTTTCAGTCATCGCAGCGGGAAAACTCATAGCAACGCAGATGCATTGTCAAGAGGACCTTGTCGTGAAGATTGAAAACATTGTACTAAGCAAAAGAGTAAGGAAGCGGTATCCGTGAGGATGCTCAGGACAGACCACCTCAGCAACGAGTGGAAGGACAGCCTACGACATGCACAGCAGGAAGATCCGAACATCAGGCCGATTCTGGAATGGATGAAGGCCCGTGCTACCAAGCCTAAGTGGAGCGACATCTCAGCGATGAGTTCGACCGCTAGAGGCTATTGGGCCCAGTGGGACGGCTTGCTGATTCAGGATGGAGTCCTGTGCCGTAAATGGGACAGTGGTCGAGGAGACAGCTGTCGTTTGGAAATGGTTGTACCTAAGGCTAAAGTACCGAATGTTCTACAGCTGTGCCATAATGGTCGTTCAAGAGTCCATCTGGGAGTTAAACGAACCCTGCTGAAGGTCCGCGAACAGTTTTACTGGGTCCATTATCGTGACGATGTCGAGGCTTGGTGTCGTGCATGTACAAGTTGTGCGGCCGTGCGGGGACCTCAGACACGTAGTAGAGGAGCACCGTAACTGTACAATGTTGGTGCACCATGGGATAGGACAGCCCTTGACATTGCGAAGCCGTTACAGAAAGGCGCAAGAGGGACTCCTAAGATCGTCCATGTGGATCGCCTGGCGCGATATTATGGGGCCGATAATGCTCGGGACGAGCATGCCTTAGGAGGGGGCAGTGTTACAGCGCCGAAGTCGACGGCACTAGCGCCATCTAGTATCGAACAGAAGAATTAAGCTTTCTGGAAGCCGCACACTCGAATTTTCTGCGCTTGATCGGTTGGCGCGCGTATTTACTTGAATATTCTGGAATATTCTGGATGTTTTCGTGGGAGAGCCCTATATAAAGGCGCTGCAATACGCGATTGGGGAAGTATTGAATTCGGCGAGACAAGCGAAGCTTCGGAGCGAAATAAAGTAAATTAGTGTGATTAATTATTAGTGTTTTAAGTTTTAATTTGTGTATAGAAAATTAAAGTGTTAATTTAGGTAATTTTATCGGCAATTTTTATTGTCACGAACCTCGTAACAGAATTTATAACGAAATATACCAAAGTTACCGACGAAACGAGCACACAGTCCACCTGATGACAAGTGGATGCTGCGGCCCATAGACATCTAAATAGGCAAGGTGAATGCTTCGTTTCTAGTAAAAATAGTGTTATGTTCTCTACACTTACATTAGGAAACACAGCATTAACCTTTTTCCCTAAATGAGCCAAACAATTCGTGCTACAACCATAATATAGTGTATGCAGAAATTCGATAAATGCAGGTGGCTCAAGATCTTGTTTTTGATGGTGCTTTCCTGCACTCGTGAACTTGTTAATAGCTGTAATTGATTAAGCGATGGAAAAAGTTTATTCAACTTTAAATCAGTACTTTCCTATTTCTGGAGACTCTGTAAAATGCCTTTCTTAAAAAGCTCACCTAATTTGTTTCCTGTTGACACCAATTCGATGGAAAAAAAAGCTGAATTCCATCAAGGCACCGCAGTTTTAACAGCGGAAATTGTTGATTCAGTGGAGCAAATCTAATTGCGGTAGGCACAAAATAACAAAACTAGTACCTATATAAACTTTCATCAGTTAAAATCGTTACATGTAATAGTGTTAAACTGACAGCTATTAAAGTGTGCACGAATTTAAGGGTTTTCTTGGTTTTTTCGGTGCATGTACATATATGGGGTCAGGATAATTTAACTGAGTTTACAAAGGTGTTAAGTGAAGTAAACTCTGTAAATGAGAGTTGCGAAATTGAATCTGCAATTATTCTTAGTGGTCTTAATGCGTATCCCGAAGCATTATTTTATAACGGGTTTTCCAATTTCTGTGAAGAGCGGAGCTGGATCTGTGCAGACGTAGTAATGCACTTATATAAGTGACATTAAAAAGGACTGTCGAAAATGGCTTGATCACTGTCTGGAAACAGAGGCAGCTTGGCAATGTGCTTTGATATTTATTGATCGGAAAGTTTTCTACCGGAAGTAGACATTAAGATAGGTAAACTGCCATTTAATGCAATATCAAGAAAAATGGCATTGAGTGGCTAGCTGGTATGGGAATAAGGGCGTGCATAACTTGATCGATTTATTAATTACTAGCTTTTTCGCGAACTTTGGTTTGGCAACGTCATTTGTTAAACCCTGCTAAAATTAGCAAAACAAACAACTAACCAGAACCACTTCATTGTCAGTGTGTCTTTCTGTCATAGTTATATCACGTAGATGAAATTCGTTATAGTATGTTTCAACAAAGATAAATATTGCAGATTTTATTAAATTTGTTGGCAGATAAACTTTATTCTGTTATTACACGAGTTATTGTTATTGTATTGTTTTCAAATCATATATTTAAGATTGCGTAGAAAAAAAGAAAATTTTTAAACATTTATTTGTTCCTGACGCAATGGCTTAATTCAACTGTTCGCCGATGCTGAATCCACTCCTTTTTGCTTTGTAACACGTTCTGACAATTATCCGTACGAATGAAAATAGTTCTCATTTAACAAAATTAATTGTTCCTTTTTAATAATTCATGTGATTAACTACAAACAGGTGACTTTGTGAGCATATAGCAGTCATACTCAACTCCACGCTCGATCCCATCACCACTGTGAAATTATATATCTTATTAATGGTCCAAAGTTTGTAAATGGTTTTTGGGTCTTCATGCTGATCCATCAATGGTCACGGTGTTTTTTCTACTATACTTTACACATTTAAAATGTTACGAGAAAAATTTCAAGTAAAGAAGTCTTTATAGTAGGAATCTTCATTTTTAAATATAATTAAGTTCTCCAATAGATCATAAACACTTATATACTTATTATTTCTGAGGGCAGTAAATGTAAATCCAAACAATTATCTACTTATTTAAATATAGCCAGCGCGGTGTGATAAAGGAAAACATCGCTTCATCTTGACCGTGGTTGTTAATAATTGAAATATGAGAGTTCAATATCGAAAATGGGCAAAAAAAGGTGTCCGACAGATTTAGTTATTCTAAAACCGCCCATGGAATGTGCACCAGATGTGTATGTAACGTCGGACACCAGGAACGCCAATATGCTAGTTTTAAATATAGTTGAAAATATGAATTAGGAGTAAACAGACATAGTCCACCTCATAATAAGTAAATGCAGTGGTCCATAGACTCCTTAATACATCGCCAATTGACAAACAAAATGCAAAATGGTTGTCACCCCTGAGGACAAATACAGAATATCTCGTTACCATTAGGCAGATCTAATTACAAATTACAAATAATAGTTAATTTTATGCGCCGTTGTATTACTACCACACTTTTTTCTGTTTCTTACCAACGGATTTTAATTATCTTAGTAGTTCAATATATCATGATATAAAAGTTGCTACCTAAGAGTAACCTTAAATAATAATACTTAACACTTTTAACAAAGATAATATCGCGCAGACAACGGCGGTGCAAAGGGAAGTAAGAAAAAGTTTTCCTTTGAGGTTAATTCATGTTATACTGTAGAGTGTAGATACAAAATAAAATCTTTTTTTTTTGTAAAATTTTGCGATGAAAGTAATAATTGTATGTGAAGAAATAATACCCCGACTGATACCAGAGTAATCGTTAGTGTGGGAGTTTTATAAAAGCGTCTTATAATGCACGCTCAAAAACGGGGGATGGATGAAGATCAGCGTTCTTGGGATGTATATTTGCCAAAAATACTGTTTGATATAAACAACTCTGTAAACGAGGTTACTGGTAACACTCCCTCATTTCTTGTATATGGACGTGAATTAGTAATATGTGGTTCTCACTACGTTGACAACGACCTCGGCGACGAAATTGTTTTCTTACGGCGAGACGTTTATGCTGAAAACATTGGCTGCCTCGCTAACATATTCAACAAAGTTCAGGCATCACTATGGCATCATCACCAACAAAATTCTAAACGCTATAATTTAAGGAGAAGGTTTACAGAATTTAATGAAGGCGATATTGTGTTTAAGCGCACTTACTATCTGAGTGACAAACACAAATATTTTAATAAAAAATTAGCACCAAAATTTATTAAATGTCGTATAACTAAAAAGAGGTCTCCTCTAGCGTACGAATTAGAGGACATGTACGGTATATATTTAGGGCGATGGCACATAAAGGATTTTAAATTGTCTAAATACTCGTAACACATTGCTTTTATTTACTTTTCTTTTTGGATTTTTTGGATCTTTTTTTGCGGATTTTTCGACTTGTAGGAAGAAAAATCCTTGGGTGGCCAGCGGGTATTGTAATGTGTCATCTACTTCGCGTGCGGAGACAAGTGGGGACGCATGATATGTAGCTCGCGCGGCTTGCCAGTAACCTCAGTGACCCTGAAGGCACAGCTCGCCTAAATTCATTTCTGTAAATTCATTTTTTTAATCATCCCAAACACATACGTTATGCAAATTATAGCTAATTGCTTCTAATAAATTGATAATTATTTAAATACTTACGTTTTTCCCCTCATATTGACCAAGTGTGAGCAAATTTGTAATATAACTAGTATAATAATTACATTAGTTTGATTTTTAAAGAATATATATAAACGATTCATACTTAGTATGTAAATTAAATTTATGTCATATGCTAGTTATTTTTTCATGTGATTTTTATGTCTTTTCACTGTACTTAGTAGATATAACCTTAATTTTTGCCTCTTTTGCTACTAGCATGTACCGCGGCACTAAATTTATTAGTTTTACCCTCCCAGTTAATTCTGGCGGTGGACGTATATGTTATCAACCTTGGTTGCAAGGTAAATTAAGGATTTTGAGTGTGTGTTCCAGGGAACTTTGCTGGAGCCGTGAATCCATATTATTATTTTCCCAAATATTAAGGATGATAGGTTATAATTAAATATATGAAATAAATTCATACAAATTAAACTTGCACGAGTGGACTCAGTTTGAATAGGACACTTATACTCCCGCCGGATACAATACTACCACTCCCGCCGGACTCGCCGCCAGACGTGTCAGGGAAGTACTCACTTTTCCTTCTAATAATTTATTTTATTTTATTTCTTTCATATATTTATATCGATTTAGTATTAGCATAGTTTTAGTAGTTTTGTATTTTAGTATAGTTTTTTTAAGTGTGTATATCAGTATAGTTTATTAGTAAAAGTATTAAACATCTTAAAACAATTTTGATGTCATTATTTATTTGTTTAATAAATAATAATAATAACGTGATAACCTTCTGTAAAAAAGCAGAAAATATAACGTTAAGGACGCCACACACAGTCAGTTAAAGTCATCATTTGAACTGATCTCATTTCGAACGGATTTGAACCAAAGAAATTTCCACACACACGTCAGTTCAACCGCTTATTCCAACTGATCAGTTCAAACTAGGACTGTGATATTTTTTTAAAATATCGTATTTTTGATATATTATTATAAATATATCGACATTTGAGTTTTACATATAATAAGTGTATAAAACTCCGATATTGACTCACTGTGAGTCAATATTACACAGTGAGTCAATATCGGAGTTTTATATATCGAAAAAATATCGATATATCGGCTTTGTTTAAAAAAAACAATCGTAAATCATATAGCTTTGTTCATTTATTATATTCATTAAGCAAAATAAATTATAAATGTATGAAAATGTTTTATTATAGTTCCCATTAATTATTGTTTAATTTAAATACGACGATGGTGAGTACCAATATTTTTTAGTTAGAGTTTTCAAAAATACTCGTTGTTTTATGTGTTCAGCTGTTTAATATGTTTAAAAGCACAGGTGCTACAGATGCAGCTGAAAAAATCAAATATTTAACAGCTATTTCTGATAGAACGGGAGTAAACTCTCTACCCAGCGAACAGTCAATGACGACAGTAATTCTAGTTCATAAGACGCCTAACCGATCAAAATTACTTAAGGTTTATATTAACTTCGAAGCACTTGTTTCTTCGTTTTCTCTAATAGTTTACACGCGCAGACACTTGCACAATCACAAACTTGCATCACTTTTACGAATCAAAATCCACTTCGAACTATCGTTTAAGCGACAAAATAGAAGCATAAATCCGTCTACGACTACTACAAAACACAAAGTTAGTAAAACAGTTATAAGTTTCGTAGATTATAGTAACTTTAATACCACTGAGATATAATATACAAAATTATATTTTTTTAAGATAAAATGAAAATAAATAAACTGGGGAAAAATTAATAATATAAAATAAAGTACAGAAGATTGGGTAGTAGTAGATTAACCGATTTACGATACAAAATAAACAATTAAAACCTTTCATTGAAAAAAATATCGACTGTTGATATTCGTATTTCAACGCATAGCCCACCGCGCGACCATGGTATAGCTAGTACGGCCTGGCCACTACGTCATCGGGTTAACGCACTAATGATGGTGCTACACTAACGGGAATGCCTATAAACGCTGTAATTATTGGTTTAAATTTAACACGATAAAGTTGGCTACACTTGAACTTTCCACGTCATAAATTTCAATGCCATTGAACGGCGTATATGTTACTCGAAGATTTTTATATTTGATAAAAATGGTTCTATAAAAACCCAATAGGTTTTCATTCTTCTTTCTAAATCCTACATATTTGTTTTAAAAGATAATAATTGGATGATTCGTCGCAAAGCATAATTTTTCAATGTACGCTTCTTTTAACTTTTGAGACTCGAATCGAATCGAGAAAGACAGTCAGACAAACTTAGTGTGGCCGCTTCAACGTGTTATTTCGTGCGTTAATCTTTTTTTTCTCTCTCGAATTATCGAATTATCGCCGAACAGCAAACCGCATTGTTAATATCATTGTCAAATTAAAGCGTTAAGTCGTGGCCACGCCACATTCAATAATAATAATAATAAGCTTTTTATTTGTCTCATTTTACACATGTTATTAAAAATTTACAAATGGAAATTATCACAAACTTAACTTAGAAACATACTTAAGTAACATAACAGTAATGAGACAAACTGGCCTGTGACTCAGCTATATGGTGATTTTAGGTCACCGCCGGTATTCTGCCACAGCCGACTATTTTAAAAAACCATGTACTGTACAACCTGTTGTATATTAACCTAATTTTGGCATTGACGTAATACAACTAAAGAATAGACTAAAACGTTTATTCATATGTGCTATGCAAATTTAGTAAGTAGTAGGTAAAGGAGACAATCGCCTCTGGGCCTACCAGAAATTTCAACGACTCTCAATGGTATTAGTAAGAATTAAGTCGGTAGTTGTATATAATATAACATAGTTATTATATATAGACTTAATTATATATATATATATATATATAACTATATTATATGTTATATACAATATAACATATAATATAGTTATATATAATTAAGTCTGTAGTTATATATATAACTTCATACCTGCCTCCAACTTTTGTTGTTCAAGTAACCATACTTTACATTTCTTTCTAAATAA
Organism: Parnassius smintheus behrii; assembly: GCA_036936625.1. Classification (NCBI taxonomy): domain Eukaryota; kingdom Metazoa; phylum Arthropoda; class Insecta; order Lepidoptera; family Papilionidae; genus Parnassius; species Parnassius smintheus. The sequence continues at coordinate 40,717,071 of JAUPFT010000014.1, read as the reverse complement.
ATTTGTATTTACGATCTCCTGCAAAGGAGGAGGTATATTATTCATTCATTTCAACGCAACAATAAACGGCAATTAAAATAAATGACAATTAAAATTAAATTTAAAATTTCGAGTTAGTGTAGCCCCAGCATGAGATTGTACACTAATAATAAAATAAACAAGCTCCGTGGTGCAGTGGCTTAGCGGCGAGTTGCTGCGCTGGGGGCGGAAGGTTCGAATCCCGCACGGAACAAGTATTTGTATGGTCTACAAAATTAAATAATTGTCCATGATCTGGATTTTTGTCCTTGTACAATTTATGTTTGTAAGCTTTTTTCACGATATAGGAGAAAATCCTAGTGTGAGTGTAGCGTTTTTTTTTTGGAAAAAGAAGAAAAAAGTCTTTAATTAATAAAATAATAGTTTAATGTGTTTGATAATCAAATATAATTAGTTTTATAAAATAATACATTTTTCGTATTGTACACCATATTTAGTTTAGTTTTCTTTATTTTTCTTGTATTTTCTCCCTCTTTGGGGGCATAATTTTTTTAGAAATGACAGTGACTCATTTATATTAATAATAATTAAAATATAAAAATAGAGCTGTCACTGAGATCCTATACACACCTTTAAATTGCACCATTAGAAAGGTGAGATCATAACAGTCATCTAGGTCCTTATGGGCCCTTTCAAATGAGGTCAAACACGATCATCCTATCTAGTGCCGTCACTGAGATCCTATACACACCTTTAGATTACACCATCAGAAAGGTGAGATCATAATAGTCACCTAGTTTTTTATGAGTCCTTTCAAATGAGGTCAAATACGATCATCCTATCTAATGCCGTCACTGAGATCCTATACTCACGTTCGGAGTTCACCATCAGGTAGGTGAGATCATCATACGCACCTTAGTATTTAAATGAGTTTAAAAATGATGGTTCTAAGTAGTGGCATATGTTCAGCAGTGGACTTGTGAAGGGCTGTAATGAAGGGATGATGATGATGATGAAGTAGTAGCATAACTGAGATGCTTTACTCAATATCTGGGATATTGAGTACACCATCAGGAATGTGAGATTATTACAGTTACCTGGGTCTTTATGAGCCCTTCCAAATGAGTCCAAATACAGTGATTCTATGTAGTGCCGTCACTGCGATCCTAAACTTACCTTCGGATTCCACTATAAGGAAGGTGAAATCATCACAGCCATCCATGTATTTATGAGTACCTTTCAAATGAGTCCAAACACAACAATTTTATGAAGTAACGTCACAGAGATCTTTTAAACCCACCTACGGGGTCCACCATCACCTGGGTAATATCATCACAGTCATCTATGTCTTCGTGAATCTTTTTGAAAATAAGTTAAAAAGTACGATGTTTCTACGTAGCATCACTAAGAACCTTTTCCCATCTTATGAGTCAATTATAAGTAGGGTGACATCATCACAGTCACCTTAATCTTCATCCTCCGTCAAACGAAATTCTCTAAATATATAAAATAATAAAAATGTAAATAGCATAGAAATAATGTAAGTAGCTACAGAGAAAATAGGTACTTACCAGTAATTAAAACGAACTGAAGCCAGCGGATTTTTGTTGCGCCCGGAAAACTACGTGCAGTGTCATCAGTTAAAATTTTCAACTTAAGGTTTCACAATCACGATCAGTTTTCAGATGTATGTCAGTTCGACTGATCAGATTCAACTGACAGTGCGGCCTGAAAAATCCGTGGGTTGTTATGAGCTGAAAATTTCAACTTAAGATTCCGCACTCACGGGTCAGGGTTTGGATGTACTTCAGTTCAACAGATCATTTTAACTGACCGTATGTGGGGACCATTATATTTAGTACTGCAGACGGATATCATTTTATTTTCTCTGTGTATTCCTGTAGGTGAACCCCGCACTTGGGTGCGTGCGTTTTCAGATACATGTATAAAACTTTCGTTCTCTCGTTCACTTAGGTAATACCGGGTTTTAATAATGGCGAGCTTTTTTTGATAGAAATTAAAAACCATTTAACTATTTGATACACACATTTATAATAAAATAGGCGTAAGTGAATTGCCGCGTGATTGTGGCGAAAGAAAATCCATCACTACCTACTTTATATTTTAGGCATTTGTACTCCAGCATTATCGTAAAAACTAGTCTTTTTAAACTGACTCGTTGATAAAAATTTTCTCATTTAGTCATTACCGTAATTTTAATTTAGCATTCACCAAAGTACACTGTCAGATCACTCTATGAAGTCCGGAGGTAGGATCTCATCATAACTAACAAAACAAAGCTGAATTCGGCACTCCTAGTTCTACTTTTAGAGGAGTTCCAGTAGCAGATACTGAAGTGCTCCGGTACTCAGGTCAAGCCTAAGTTTTGTTGCTTGTATCTTTTAATATCCGCAGTTTACGTGATAATCTCCTTGAGCTTAAGCTCTTTCTCCGAGATCGCGACGCCGACATCCTCCTCATCCACATTCAAACCTGAGAACCTCAAAGGCCTCGCATAAAGTCCAAGTCGTATAGAGTTATTTATTTATAAATCTTAAGTACTTTTAGCGAAACAATATACTGTAATGAAAATCTGTGCTTATAAAAATAATAATAATATGTTTCCTTGTTCAAGTATGTATCAAATTCGATTTTTGGAATATTTTGTATTTCTACAGCGATCGGTATTTTTCATCACGAGCCGCTGTAAACAAACGACACAGTAACCCACTCACGACGGCGGCCAAGCGCGGAGTAAATCAAAGTGTTTTTGTTTTTATTTTATTATTTTATTAGGAGAGGGTGACAAACGAGTACACAGTCCACCTGATGGTAAGTGGTCGCTGTGGCCCGTAGACATCTACATCTTTCCTCGATTACAAATCAAAATCGTGTTTACCCCGCCACAAGAACTTAATAAATCTACGCCGTTAGTCTCTAAAATCACTTTTTTAATGCAAAAATAGCAATCAACCGATTTATAACAAATAAATAAGTTCAACAATCATTTATCTTTCTGACAATATGCTTTTTACATCAAGACACTAAAACATGAAATCGTATCTTACAATCATATTGACTTTTAAAATTACATGATTGTAAGATAGGATTTCATGCGACAAAACGTTAGATTCTTGATTGTAGACGCTAGCAGAACATACCTACGCGCTTTGCGCTTAAGGCATGCAAAACAACAACACATCCGCATTTTAATTTTTAATCGATACTAGACATAGGTGTGTATACGAGTGTGGTACAGACTCAAATATGTATTGTGTGGCAGGCACTTACCATCAATTGATCTATTTTCCTTTGATTCGTTTCCGTTTGTCATCCTAGAGTTTCTTCTTTAATGAAATTAAATGTAATTAATGACGAAATGAAATAAATGATTTTTGTTCATATAGATTATTGCATAATACTTAATGGAGGTCATTTTTTATTTATTTTATTAATTGTAAAAGTTACCCAAGTTATCCATCAAATAAATATTAACTTGACTAAAAATAAAATTCAAACAATTGAACTATCTTAGCTAACTCCAAAAAGAAGAAGATTCAAGTGTATATTCTTTTTTTGTAGGTATATTATTCCCTATCTTTATCATTTGAAAACCGATTTAATGACTCTTAACCTCAGAGATGGTCTCTTAAAAATTTGGAGATAAAGTTCCAATCCCAAGGGTGGAAAAATTAAATAAAGTTTTTAAGTTAACTACTTAAACAACATTCGTGCTTTTGATATTACATAATCCACTCAAAATGGTCTAAAATATGACTACTAAAAAATAAAAGCCGATCTCACTGAGATACAGCATATAAAAGTGTTAAAATAAGAATTAAATTTTTCCTTCCGAAATTTTATTCTTTTGAAAATTTTAAAAATTATTTAAGTTTTTTATTCTAAAAGTCTAATTTTATTTGTACATTTTAATCTACTAGTAAGTTTTATCCAATGATTTAAAAATCAGCGTTTAATCTTACAAAAAAGCTTAGAAAAGTTAATACTTTCTCACTACAACATTTGTTTTAATCAGCCAGTGTACCGTTATAAAGTTAAATTGAATTATATTGTTCATTCAATTTAAGGTTTTTGCAGAATTGTGTTTCTCTTTTCCGTATTCACCAAATGGAAAGTAAAATACAACAATTTATTAAACTAAGAGAATACAATAAAAAAAACTAGAAAATCTTTTTCACTTCTAATAATAAGTGTAAGTTTTGTCTTAAACTATTAAAAGTTGCTATTTAAAGGGTGGAATATGTTGACACTAGCAAACTTTTCTCGACTTTTCTACAAATTATGGTCGGTTGTCAGAACGACATCGTTTGTTCCGCTGAGGTATGGTTATCGCCTGGGGCGTACGAATTAAAACTTTTGACTGCCGACGTAGGATTAATTTTATTGAATTTGTCATTTATTCTTACAGTGAAACGGCACAAATAGTTTATATAAGTCAGAAAATAAATAAATATATTTAACAGGTGTGTCATGATTGTGCCAGCATGCCACACCTGTTAAATATAATATTAATATGGAGTCCGTAGTTTTTCCTAGCCCTCTGTTGACATGCATTAGAGCTTATGTATTTAATATATTAGGTCTGTCTCGCCATAAAGTATCATTTAAAAAAAACCAATAACAGAATTCTAATTTTATCGTAAGCCGGTGACATTAACAGCAAAGCTTTTAACCAATCTTATTTCATTAGTGACCTAAGATTTGACCTAGTAGAATGCCAGGAAGAGTTCATTTATTATCGCATCAACACTCTTTTTATACTATGGTTTTTTTACAGTCAACTATCTGTTTTTGTACGCATATGTAATATCTTCATCAATTGCGAAATGATTTAAATGATTATTTTTAATAAAATATGGTATACTTAAGGTTTAGCCCATATAAATTTAGAGTAAAATGTCTATTACTAAAGGTGACATAATAGAGGATGAAGATTGTGTGTAACTATATAGACGAACTAAGGATTATTATTGTTATTATAACTGTGATATTTCTTAGTTAACTCAAAAGGGTAAAAAATAACTTTTAATAAGAAGTACTACGTATACGCCGCAGCTATGGTTGTAGCATACGGGTCAGCTCTGTCTGGAAACGACTTTGCTCGCATGGCATACCATATATAATAACATCATGATGCCAAAATATTTTGTAAAAATAATATTGTAAAAGTGATAGTATTGTATATTTCTCTATCTATCTATCTATATATAAGTGATAATGTTGTATATTTCTCTATCTATGACTATCGAAATTGAAAACCAATATTTTAAGTAATGATTTATTGCAAGGAAGTCTTGAAAAATAATAAAGGAGTAAGGAAATAAGTCTTGAAATATTCCAAGGACATTTTAAATCCCTAAATATGCATTAGAAATGCGAAAAACTTTCCAATACCACAGTCCAACGCTTCCAGTAATGAATGCAAAAAATAGGTGAGTCTAAGTATAAAAATATGCTATTAAATTATTATGTATATAACGTATATATGTATAATTTTAACCCTTTATATCTCAATAAAATATTATTTAATAAAAAGTAGCTGTTAGGGTAGAATTTGGAAAATAAGAAAACACGTATTCTTTATTTTTCATTTTTTTTATACTTACCTCACAAAATAAAAATAAAGGGAGTGTGCCATTACGGGTACATTGCTGCAATGTGTTCCACTACGAAGTATGGAACGTTTTAAAACAATTGTTTTGTTTGTTGTTGCATAATGCAACTCCACAATTTTCACAAATGGTCTGTGATTTGCCAGAACAATTAGAGATCTTGCAACGGATACGTTTTTCGACCCATACTGGCCAGTGACCTACTTGGTCTTGGCGAACAGCTGCTGGAGGCACGAATTGAGCTGGACCCTTGCGTTTTTTAGCCTGGGTATCTGGTTCAACGCTTCGGCGTTGTACGTGTGCTTTTATCCCCATCTTACATAGCACCGTACAATCTCTTCATGAAAGTCAGCTGATGACAGCAGTGGTCCATTCGTATTCTTGGTCTTATAAAGGTCCAGGAAATGGTACAACATTCGAACCTGCCATCTCTTGCTTCTTAGTTTTATTTTATATCTACCCATTATACTATCAATGAGATTGACACCGCCCATGTGGCCGTTGTATTCTCCCACCACGTTTGGTCTATCAATGGTCACATACCTTTTGTGCCGCTTATCGTATCTAGATACTTGTGACTTGGGTAGTTCACCCACAAAACTGGAGGCAAGTATGACTACTTTATTGTCCTTCCAAGCCACTGTAGAAATATCTGTTCCTTGGACACAGGCAACATACTCGACTGAATAGCCACGTTATTTTTTGGAGATTTCTTTTTCTGCGGGTAGTTTTAAATCAGGTATTCGGTTGCGTCGAATGGTTCCCAAGCTCAATATTCCTTGTTTAGCGACATATTCCAGTAGTAGCAGGGATGTGAAGTAGTTGTCAAAATATAGGCGGTAATTTTGATTGCGTGGTATTTCACGAGCTAGCCTGACGACGACATTTGCTGCAGCACCCAGGTTCGGCTCATTGGGCCCAACTACATTTTCAGATCCACTTTCTGGCTCGAACTTGTAAGCAAACCCGCTCACGTCGCTCAGTACATAGATTTTGTAGCCCCATTTATGGGGTTTCTTAGGATTATATCTCTTGAGGTTGTGTCTAGCTTTCGTAGAACAAATCTGTTCATCCACGCAGAGATACTTCTCGAATGGGACATTGAGGCAAGTTTCATTTAGTTTCGACACAATTGGCCTGATTTTGTAGAGGCAGTCATGGTCTGCATGATCGCGGGGAACTATTTTCGAGTTATCGTTGAAGTGAATAAATCGTCTGATTTTTTCGAATTTATTTACCGGCATTGTGTCTTACTAGAGGTGTTCCTAAACTACCACTCCAATGTTTCGTCACTCTTGGCAGATGCACTAACGACATAATGAAAACCAGACCAATAAATTGCAGGATATCCGTCTCCGTGACCCGGAATGGCATGTTGGTATCTTTTTGCACAATGTAAAGGTTAGTTTGGTTGGCTATTTATACAAAAAGTTACTTGGAAAATATTTTGAAAAATAACTGTACCGGACTATCAAGTTCTAGAAACTCTGCTGGCAAGTCTTCGTCACCTGTAAAGCTGAGTTGCTGCTCATTTATCTGGAGGTTCTTTTTTTCCAACGTAAATTCATTTTTGCTTGGCTTGACTGCGTCCTGATGATCCAGGTCTAGATGATGGTCCTGGATGAGGAAAGGTTTCAGAATGAATTGGCGGTTGGGAGGTACTACTTGAATTCTCAATATTTTCAATGATGGTGTCAATATTCACTCCATCAACCTCTTCAAAATCATCGGTGTCCATTGGCACCTCCAAATCCGGAACAAAATCAGGATCTGCAATGCTGTCGTCATCACCATCGAATCCGTCTTCACTTTCTGCATAATCAAAGAGGAACTCCTCTATTTGCTCGTCTCCTAGACCTCTGGATGCCATCCTGTCGCAATAATAAAAAAGTGCTCAATGTTAGACACTAAATGTACTTAGTAACACAATGTGCCAGAACTGGCACAGACACAAAACGGCAATTATATTCTAAAATTACATAAAAATACAATAAATAGTTTCAATATCTACAATAAATAGCAAATAACATACACTAACCTAGTAAATTCACACCAGAAACAAACAGATTTCACAGTTTAAATAATTTTCATTTATTTTCAAATCTTATTAAACAAATCTATTTTACGAATCGTCAAATTGTTTGATTCGTTTCGGGTATGAACAATACTAAACATTAACGCGCGATATGTTCCAGAGCGGGAACACTGTATATTAACCGAAAAAATAATTTGCTTTAGATTTTATATGGAGATTTACGTGGTAGAGCCATGCTGCAATTATATTAGTAGTATAGTTGTAGCACGAATGTGTCGGCTCGACCGGGGAAGGACCACGCTCTCACAGAATACCAGTGTGAAATAGTAGCTTAATGCTGCTGTATTTCGTATGGTGAGTGTAGAGAACCGGAGACCCTTTTTACTGGAAATGAGGCATTCCATCTCAGTCCTCACGGGTGACAACGCATCTGCATTTTGATTTGTAATGGAAGATGTAGATGTCTATGGGCCGCAGCAACCACTTACCATCAGGTGGACTGTGTGTTCGTTTGTCACCCTATTCTATAAAAAAAAAAGATATTTGGTATGTTCCAGTACTGTTCCACGGTGATATAAAAGGTTAATGTGTTTTATACCGGAATTAAGATTTGTCTATTGTGTTTTGTCCATTATCGGAGCCATGAGATCTTTCTAGCTTTTTTGATAGCCGTCTTAACGACTTACACGGGACGAACTGGGACGAACGATGGATAACGTCGATACCATACGGCATTACTTATTTAATTAATTGATATTAAACTATAATGCAAAGAACTTCTTATTTCTGTGCATCAGTCTATATAACAGCTATTTCAAACAGTCAAACTATTTCAGACAATTAGAAAAGTTACCTCAACACTGTAAATTACAGAAAGATAGCGAAATGGTGAAACTAAATGAAATAAATTATAATTTTGAAACTACATATACACTAAGTTTAAATAATTGTTTACGATATTGAATCTCTGTTCACAACATTGGTTTGTTGTTGTTAAATTAAATATTGTAAATAAATTTTAATAAAAGTATTATGTAAATTATGAAGTTTGGCAGCAAACGTCGCCGTAACTAAGGTACTTCTTTGTTTAGTAGTACTCTTCTTAAGCTATAGTTTAATATCGAGACTATCAATTAAAGTTTTTTGTCATAAAAGCGAAAATGTTTATTACACCATAAGAAGCCGTGACATCATCTAAGAGTTTTCTCAAACAATAAAGCATTCTAACGACATGAGTGTCCTACCAATATCTAATTTTACTAATTTCACGGTATTAAGTAATTTTGTTCTCTTCATTTATTTAGAAGACATACGAAGGAACTCTAATGCATTTTCTAAATTTTGCTGTAGATATATTTTCGTTTTCCAATAGCACTTGAGTTAATCTACTGTGTAATGTGATTCATAGTTGAAAAACGCCTTAGTCCCTCTTGTGTCATGAGTCTTAGGGTCGTATTTGTTTGTAACTCGTGCATAGAATATTGATTTTATTAAAAAATAAAAACCGAGTTCATAGCTTGCATATTTTTTGTAAAATTTGAGCAATAAACGAACTGACAGTCTACCTGATGGTAAGTCCATTATCAGTGGCAACCAATTTTAAATAAAGAAGGCGACAGATTCGTTGTCTCACCTTTGATAAAATAGATGGAATTCCCTACAGCGTGTAATTATCCAAAAGTTGTGTAGTACCTATCGCATCCGCCATGTTCTTCACACGTATTGCCTTCTGAGTTTCACTCGTTTCCGAAAATTAATTCATAAAATGAAAAATAAAGGGAGGTTTGAAAGCAAAGAAAACGACTGGCTCACCATCATTTTAAGTTATCTAAGATGTCTAAAAGTGTTTTTAAACGACAGTTGGCTAATGGTTAAGGATAGGAATTATTGCAAACTAAAAAGCCGTGCGTTCAAATCCATCCATCTGCCATGAACCACTCCAAATTCAAGCATAGGTAATTTCTAAACGATTTAGACGTATGGAAGAAAAGATGTGTAGAAACGAACAAACGCGAAGGAAACTGAAAATTCTGACAAAATCATAATAATAGTTCTGCACTGTATACATTACAGAATTGGTATTACGCCTTTTTCACAATTCTCTAGTTCGTTTAGTGTTTCCGATTGACTCTTGCAAAACCCACGGGAAGGAATTTGATGTTGTATTAATCGTATTTTGTATCAAATTAATGTGTAAATTTGACTTTACCATTTGGCTAACTCAAAAACAAAATATATTTCATGTCACATGTTCGCAGTAATGGCCAATTACAAAAGATTATCTGTCGACGTCCACTATTATGATTGTAACGTAAAATTTATTCATTGAGTACAACATACCCGCTGACAAACTGTACCTTCACGGTACATAAATTTCATGACTAGCAGTTTTGCTTGCATATTCGCGACATTGATTTACGTATTATTACAACTCTATGATGATCGCATGGTGTAGCTAAGCATTTGATTTTAGTTCCTGAAGGGACATGTAAATGGATGTTGTGGCGCATAGACATTTACATCAATACTTGAGTAAAAATAAAAATGCAGATGCGTTGTCATCCCTCAAAACTAAAACGGACTAGTTTGTTTCCAATAAAAGGTAATAATGATATGGATTTTGATTCTTAATCGGTGATGTAGTAATCTGTTCGCCACTAGATCCACGTGGACTTTAATATAATTATGTTAGTAAAGATCACAACACCCTATCTAGTATTCACAAGTTATACCACAAGTATTTCTTAATAAATATTAATATATTAATTTATTATTACGATATTCCTAGTACTTTCATAATAGCCGCGCTTGGTAGACAAATTGACGATTTACAGTACTGAAGAGATACTTTATCGTAGATCGTCAATGTAATAAACCTGACATTAAAGTTGGACTAGATTATTTACATCATTAAAAAAATTCCTTTCATGAGCATTACTTTGAGTTATATATATATTGTTACGAGTTTGAGGTTCGTGACAATAAAAATTGCCGATAAAATTACCTAAATTAACACTTTAATTTACTTTATACAAATTAAAGTTAAATACACTAATAATTAAACACACTAATTCACTTAATTCCGCTCCGAAGCTTCGCTTGTGTCGCCGAGTTTCACTCTGTCTCGATCGCATCTTGCGCCACCTATTTATTTAAATTAGCAAAATATCCGGAATGTTCAAGTAAACACGCGTAAGGTACCGAGAGTTCGAGTATAGATTTTCTAGAAACTTAGTTCTTCGGGTGGCGCTGTCGGTCGAGAGATCGGTGATGTCATTCTCTGCAAAGCTCCCCTCGCTCTCGTTCCTGACACTAGATGGCGCTAGTTGACTTATTCACACAACACTGCCCCCTCCTAAGACATGCTCGTCCCGAGCATTATCGGTCCCATAATAACGCGCCAAGCGATCCACATGGTCGATCTTAGGAGTCCCTCTTGCGGCTTTCTGTATCCGGTAGGTCACATCGTTGATCCTGGTAACAATCCGGTACGGGCCGTCCCATTTAGCTTGAAGCTTAGGAGATTTCCCTTTGCTGCGGACTGGATTGTGCAACCACACTAATGAACCTTCGTTAAACCCTTTATTGTTCATTTCTAGGTCGTACCGGGTTTTCATTTTCTCAGACATTTGCTGGCCCGATTGTCTGACGTGCTCATAAATGTCATTCATTTTGTTCCGCAAGTCATTTGCATAATCGGTTATACTGCGTGGGGCATCAGGTGGTATCCCGGTGATCAGGTCCGCAGGCAGCCGTAATTCTCTTCCAAAGTTTGCGAAAGCTGGTGTCACTGCTGTACTTTCGTGAACAGAACTTCGATATGACAACAAAAACGGTTGTATGTGCTTGTCCCAATCTCGTTGCCGATTGTCTACAACTTTTGCTAGGTACCTCTCCAATGTCTGATTAAATCGTTCCACCATTCCATCAGATTGCGGGTGATAAGAAGTCGTTCTTGTTTTATGAGTACCCATAATTCGGCAAGTTTCCTGGAATATTTAAGACTCAAAATTCCTTCCTTGATCTCTGTGAATCTCTAAAGGTACTCCAAAACGACAGAAGACTTCATGAACTAGTTTATCTGCAACTGTTGAAGCTTCTTGATTTGGAATGGCGAAGACTTCTGGCCACTTAGTGAAGTAATCCATCACAACCATGAAATACTTGTTACCGCTTTCACTCTCCGGAAACGGCCCCGCCACGTCAATGGCTATTCTCTTCCATGATGCTCCCACAATGTACAACTTCAATGCACCTCTACTACGAGTCTGAGGTCCCTTTACAGCCGCACAACTTGTACATTTGCGACACCAGTCCTCGACATCGTTTCGATAGTGGACCCAGTAAAACCGTTCTCGGATCTTCAGTAGGGTTCGTTTAACTCCCAGATGGCCTCCTGAACAATCATTATGGTACAGCTGTAGAACATCCGGTACTTTAGCTTTAGGGACAACCATTTGCAAATGACAGCTGTCTCCCCGAACGTTTTCCCATTTACGACACAGAACTCCATCCTGAAGCAGCAAGCTGTCCCACTGGGCCCAATAGCTTTTAGTGGTCGAACTCATCGCTGAGACGTCACCCCACTTAGGCTTGGGAGCACTGGCCTTTATCCATTCCAGAATCGGCTTGATGTCCGGATCTTCCTGCTGTGCATGTAGTAAGCTGTCCTTCCACTTGTTGCTGAGGTGGTCTGCCCTGAGCATCCTCACGGATACCACTTCCTTACTCTCTTGCCTAGTACAATGTTTGCAATCTTCAGGACAAGGTCTTCTTGACAATGCATCTGCGTTGCCATGAGATTTCCCGCTGCGATGTCCGATCTCAAAGTCGTATTCCTGCAGTAGTTCAATCCACCTCGCAACTTGTCCTTCTGGGTTTTTAAACTGCAATAGCCATTTTAGTGCAGCATGGTCAGTTCATAAGTGAAACTTTCGTCCCAGAAGATATTTGCTAAAATGCTTCAACGACTTTACCACGGCGAGCAATTCGCGTCTTGTGACACAATAGTTCCTTTCCGGTTTTGACAACGACTTGCTGAAGTACGCTATCACGACCTCTTGGTCACCACTCCGTTGGGACAGCACACCACCAAGTCCTATATCACTTGCGTCTGTGTCAACTATAAATTCTTTGCTTGCGTCAGGGTATCCCAAAATAGGTGTTTTGCACAGACGGTGCTTGAGCTCCTGGAATGCGATATTGCAACTTTCATCCCAGCAGAAATGTCGCTTCTCCTCGGTTAGCTTGTGCAGAGGTTTGGCTATATCTGCAAAGTTCTTCACGAATCGCCGGTAATAGGAGCACAAACCCAAAAATGCTCTAACCTGCGTCTTGTCTTTTGGAACCGGACAATCCTTGACAGCGGCGATTTTCTCTGGATCTGTGCCGATACCTTCTTCCGATACTACAAACCCCAAAAAGTTAACTTGCCGTTGGAATAGTGAACATTTCTTCGGGTTCAACTTGAGGTTGGCACTCTGAATCTTTATAAGCACGCGTTGCAGGTTTTGAAGGTGTTCCTCAAACGTACGGCCCACGATGATGATGTCATCCAAGTAGACCAGACAGGCATCGCCAATTAGCCCGGTAAGTACAAGTTCCATCAGCCTTTCAAACGTTGCTGGAGCATTGCACAACCCAAACGGCATTACTTTGAATTGCCACAAACCCTTTCCCGTCGAGAACGCAGTTTTCTCCTTGTCCTTAGTGTCAATTTCAACTTGCCAGTAGCCACTTTTTAGATCCAGCGTGCTAAACCATTTTACTCCTGTAAGCATGTCCAGCGTGTCATCAATTCTTGGCAAGGGATAGCTGTCCTTCTTTGTAACGTCGTTCAGACGGCGGTAATCAGCACAGAACCGCATGCTGCCATCCTTCTTTTTCACCAGCACCACTGGCGAACACCATGGACTAGAGGAAGGTTCAATAACACCATCCTTCACCATTCCTTCAATCATGGTTTCCACTTCCTTTTCACGTGCTACCGGCAACCGTCTTGGCCGCTGACGGATAGGCAACTCTTCACCTGTGTTTATTTTGTGTTGAACTAAACCAGTCTTTCCTATGTCAGCACCGTTTGATGAGAATACATCGGCGTACTCGAGTAACAACTTCTTCGCCTTGACCAATTTGTTTGGGGACAGAAAACTGTGACAGTCTTCCAAAAGTGTGGTCACTCTCGTTTCTGCATCCTTGCTGGGGGTCCCACTCGATATATATTGGCACCGACGTAACCAATCCACTTCCTCACAAGTACCAATTAATGTGCCTTTTTCTATAATCTGGTCCCGGTCGCAAAGGTTTAGCACACGTACTCCTGAGGTGTCAGTGGTCCTGACCAAGGTTCGAGCTACTTTCCATGGAAGGTCATTGTTTACCCTTTCCACAAGTACACAACGGTTAGCTTGCCCAGTGTTTCGAGGAAGACTAACCGGAACAATCGTTTCCGATCTAGGCGGAAGAACAATCTTCCTAATGCTGTACACGTTCCCTGGTAACGCACCTTCCATAAAAAGTTCCTCCTGTCCACATTTAAAAACACCTTGCTTAACGTCGATCTCACAACAATTATTCCTCATAAAGTCTAGGCCAAGGATGCAGTCGTCCATTATATCAGCCACGATGACATTACGCAGGTAGATCACGTTGCCTAGTATAACTCCATCTCCTTCTCTCCACGGACGGGTATACGCTGACCGGTGGCTGTTACCAAATTATTGCGTTCTCGGTTGTATGCGGAGTCCCCAAGGAACTGACTTATAAGTTGGGAACTAACAACCGTACGAGAGGCTCCAGTGTCTATGGTCAGTTTACACGGCATTCCGTTGACCTCGCCCTTGATGATTAGACTGTTCCCATCATGGGTTTTATGAGATCGAGATCCTTGGGGCTCTTTTAACATCAGCCAGCACCCGCCCTGCAGTTCTGGCTTTTACTCGTTTCCCTGCTGCTGCTGGGTGGTGCTGTTGGCCGCACTACCCTCCTGGGATCGTTCACCTTCCCTTTCTAGGGTTCGCTTAGGGCAGCTGGATCGAAGATGGCCCTTTTCCCCACAGCCATAGCACCTAGGGCTGTATCCTTTGTTGCGGTTGCGAACTGTAGCTGCTGCGATCTCCCTGACGCGATGGGAACGATGATCCTGTCGCACGGCTTCCACCTCCAGTGCATGGGCCAAGGCGTCCTTAAGCGTCTTGTGGTGCCCGAGCCTCACAGCAGCTCTGACTTCCAGGTCGCGGATGCTGTCTATGAATGCCTGCACCAGGTTTCCTTCAATGAGCGCAGGAACAGACTGGTATGCTTTTCGAACCATCTTCTCCACCTCAAGGGCCCACTGCTGCAGGTTCTCGTTGCTGCGCTGCACGCGATCTTTAAGCTGCGCGCGAAACACGTGTTCCAGATGAGCGTCGCCATATCTCGCTTCCAAGGCCTCAAGAAGCTGCTCGTAGGTCACTTTCTTACCGAGAGCTTCCAACACAGTTAAGGCTTAGTCGCGCAGGCCTAAGGTGAGTGCAGTCATGGCCTGGCTTTTATTCCAGCCGTTTGCCTCCATGACGGCCTCGAACCGGATTTTGTAGGCCGACCAGGAAGAAGTCCCGTCGAACGGCGGCACTTTGAATCCACGTAGCGAAGGTGTTGTAGCTACTACGGGAGCTGTTGTTCCATCCGCAAGTTTGAGGTCGTCCAGCGTTTTCTTCACGTCAGCCATTACGTTGTCAACCCGATTGTTTACTTGGTCGATTCGGGTTTCGGCCTCCGACAGGCGGTTGTCATGTTGAGCGACCTTATCCTTCACCTCCCGTATCTCTTTTCCGAAGATACCGTGAAGGTCCTTCATGAGGAGCATCTGCTCTTCCTTATCGCGTTGGAGTTGCTCTTCTAAACGACGGGCCTGTTCCTCCTGCCGGCGGGCCTGTTCCTCCTGTCGGCGGGCCTGTTCCTCCTGTCGGCGGGCCTGTTACTCCTGTCCGCCCCGCAGCTGCTCTTCCAATCGCCGGGCCTGTTCCTGCAGCATCACCATCAGAGCACCTATATCAGGTGCCACAGACGTAGAAGCTGCTGACGGACCGGCTTCCGTGGCCGGCGGCTGGCCCTCAGACATCTGCGGCGTTGCACCACCAAATCTCCTCTGGTCCGTCTCCTGCTAGCGTTGACTTCGGGTACGGACACCCTCCGTTTCCTCCTTAGGTAAAATCGGCATTATTTTATCCCACTTCTGACACCAATTGTTACGAGCTTGAGGTTCGTGACAATAAAAATTGCCGATAAAATTACCTAAATTAATACTTTAATTTACTTTATACAAATTAAAGTTAAATACACTAATAATTAAACACACTAATTCACTTAATTCCGCTCCGAAGCTTCGCTTGTGTCGCCGAGTTTCACTCTGTCTCGATCGCATCTTGCGCCACCTATTTATTTAAATTAGCAAAATATCCGGAATGTTCAAGTAAACACGCGTAAGGTACCGAGAGTTCGAGTATAGATTTTCTAGAAACTTAGTTCTTCGGGTGGCGCTGTCGGTCGAGAGATCGGTGATGTCATTCTCTGCAAAGCTCCCCTCGCTCTCGTTCCTGACACTAGATGGCGCTAGTTGACTTATTCACACAACAATATATATATATATACAACAAGCTGGTCCCAGCGCGTTGCTGCCACAGAAAAAAGTTTTAGAAGAGTAATTTAGAAGAGTAAGAGTAATGGCGGCTGTACACGCTCGTCGAGACACCACGAGACAGGCAGGCCGTGTACGAGTGTATACATGGTGTTCCCTTCGCGTCGCGTCGCGTCTCGTGCGCTCACGGAAGCGTGTCGGTTTTTCACGCTCGAGTCAAAGGGTCTCGTGAGTCTCGCGATAAAAATGTGAGCGTACTATATTATACGCACCCTACATGGTTCAGTTACGGTAAATAGAAACCGTCCACCATCTTCTTCTTGGCCGTGGTTTATTCATTTTATTTTTATGGTAAATGTCTAAAAAGTTACAATAACTAATATCACAAAGGTAAAACACAGCAACAGTTTCATCTAGGTCCATCTCAGCGGGCATACGGAGTTCAAATGATACAACGAGGGTGTACATGGTGTGTTCTCGTGTCGAGCCTCAACACGACCAGAGGCATGCGAGGCGACGAGACTAGAGTGTACAGCCGGCATCATATTGTTTAATACAAGATAATACTATGCGCATTGAAATTGAATAATGTATAACTTTCATATAAATTTGTCGATAAGATACGAGCGCCACATACTGTTCGTTCACAAAGTTTTAGCGCAATCTGATGAACGGTAAAGCCACGCATAAAAAACGAATATACATACATTAATTTTTATGTATATTCGTTTATATTTTAGAAGAAGATATGCTACCGGTATGAATTCATCGCATATAAAATCTATTGTCTATTGTAATCTAGGTCCTAAGTCAAGCAGCTGGAGACAACATTTTTCAAAAACAGAAATCTGATAACTCATCTTAAACTACCTCCGATCTTGTACACGCGTCGCATTGGGTAATTCAGGATACGGCAGTGCCTTTGTTTGTTTGTTTTTTCACAATTCACAACTATTCTTTGAACAATTTAAAAACTACAAAAATATATAACACAACATTCCTATGAAAAACGGGCGAACTTAAAACTGCTATAAATAATAAAAGTTTTCCCTTAAATTTTCGTTTATTACTTTAATGTTTTAAATATTTTTCGGAAAACCCCGTAAATACATTTTAAATGTTGAAGATTTTGTTTATCAATATTTTTTGACGATAAGGTTGTTTATATGTTTAACTTATTTATTTTCATTTAAATAGTAGTGCTACTAGTTGACTCCTTTCCTGTCCTCGTTTTGTTGGCGGATTTCACATATCTTCGAAATATTTTTGTTTTAATTTCTCACGATGTTTTCTTTCACTGCTGAGCACGTACTTTAGTTAATATTGCAATTAACGGTTCCATCGGTGCCAGCGGTAATCAAACCTGCGTCGCTCGCGTACTATAACTAAAGTATTTACAGCGAGTATTTAGCCCCTGGGCTACCACATCTCTTCTCATGTCCCCGAATTATTTTATAGCTCAGACATGCATGTTTCCTTACAATATTTTCTTTAATCAACAAACGCGTGGTAAATCAGAACTTAAGATTAACTATTCAACTATTTCAATTGAACATTATTGACTTGTTAGTTCAGCGTAACGCGTTTTACATAATATTATATTGCTGTATTTAAAGATCCGCGCCGCGCAACATTATTTTGTGTGGCAAATTATTTCTCATATATGACATCTGTCAAAATATTTTCTTGCAATAGTAAAGTTGCCGTTATGATTTATTTATATTTATGGATACTTCTAAAACTATCTTTTCCTGTTAATTTGTTACAAATATATGTAGGTTTTACAAGGCTATTTTCGACCGAGAGGTCGATCGACGGCTTCAACTCGGCTGGGCAGCGTTCGGGAAATTACGACACATCTTCTCGTCAGGTATACCTCAATCTCTGAAAACTAAAATGTACAACCAGCGCGTGTTGCCAGTGATGACTTACGGATCAGAGACGTGGTCCTTCACTGCTGGCCGTATGAGGACGCTCAAGGTCGCTCAGCGAGCTATGGAGAGGGCTATGCTCGGAGTTTCTCTGCGTGATAGACTCAGAAATGAGGATATCCGCAGTAAAACCCGAGTGACCGACATAGCCCAACGGATAAGTAAGCTGAAGTGGCAATGGGTCGGCCATATAGCTCGAAGAACCAATAACCGATGGGGAAGAAAGGTTCACGAGTGGCAGCCTCGTACCGGTAGACGTAGTGTAGGGCGACCCCCACTAGATGGAGTGACGACCTGGTAAGACATGCAGGAAGTCGATGGACGCAGGTGGCTCAGGACCGTGCTTTGTGGCGTTACTTGGGGGAGGCCTATGTTCAGCAGTGGACTTGTGAAGGGCTATAATGATGATGACTATAATGATATGTAGGTAAAATAATAGTGAAATCGTCGTCGTTATGGTGCGAATTGTTATGGTGAACAACTTTGACTAATATAATCAAATGCCGTGATATCAACATCAGACCGAACCAAAGAACTTAATAAAATCAATCAATTATCTCAAGAGCTCTTCTCTCTATAAATGTTCTCTTGGTTTAAGAGTCTTAAGAGTTGAGTATAAGAGTTTTACAGCCGGGCGGTATCAGAGAAAATTGAACTAAGTGGCGCAAGTATGAGTTTCTAGGAGATAACTACCTACTTATTTGTACCATTTACTGTAGATACTTTCAGTTTTATCGGTCCACGTGCGATGCATATCCTGAAGGAACTGTATTCACGACTGGTCGTAACTGCTGGTGATAAAAAGGCTGGTTATTTTAAAAGATAAAATCGATAAAAACAGAAATGTAACGAATAAATATTACGTCGCAGTAAAACCGTACCGACCAATAAGGAACAGGTTTCAATAACGTAAAATTTATGTCATAACTAGTTGTCGAGTTTTTAATTTTTCTTAGTTAAAAAATCGGAAGGACTAAAATATACGATGCCCTGCTGTCATATATAACTCAGCAACATTCAAATTGGTTCTTGTGTAAATTGTATTAATTATTTATAAAGACAAATGAATTATTTTAATTTTTAATAATGAAAAATAAAGAGATTTCATTTATTTAATTAATTTCGTCATACTGTTTAAAATTTTTATCATTTAATAGTCAACATAAAAACAACACAGCTAATGGGACGAGCGATGTTAAAGATGAAAGAGAATCCCTACATTCCACGAGGGGCTTACAATAGTGATCTTTAATAACGATTATTGGTTTAATTGATGTTTTGTGTAAGCATTTTGCCTAGTTTTTCATTATAAATTAAAAATTATTTTGAACGGTTTTTAATAGAAAATACATTTTAAAATGCGAATTAAAAAAAATTCTTGTGTTGTCTTGGAATAATGCTTTAATTGACGGTAAAGTTAATATGTTAGTAGTTTTTAACACGGTCTTGTTAACTCCATCTGTATGTATATGATTTTGTATCGTATAAGGGTGATACCAGAGCATACAATCCACCTGATGGTAAGCAGTTGCGGTGGTGCATTTACGTCATTACGTCTGAAATTCTACATCTTAATCGCAGCACCAAAAGTTACAGTGTTTTAACGGGCCTCTTCCATTGAAGGAAAGATCTGCCTTTGGTAAAAATTAATTTCCCGGGATTCGATACCGTCTCATTTTTCGATCGTTGATTATCCTACTGTTTGTTAACTCTATACATTTTTTCTATAGGCATAAGAGAGAGCGAGAGAGAGAGAGAGAGCACAGCCTGTCACCCGATAAGCAGAAACTACGAACTTCTATTGGGCACACTCCCGACACACCTCTCTCGCCTTCTTCACATCCGTATACCTACGCGTACATGCCCGTCAGTTTAGAGCACTTTTAATTAGGCCCATCTGCAATATATCGCCAATCTGGTCGACAAACTTTCGGTTAGGGCATCCCATGCCGATCCTGCCGTTCAGTAATTACATATTTTATTGTATTACTATTTTTAATACCTTAGAGTATTCTCTGTAAGTAAGTAGAGAATTCTACCTTTTAATATTATACGTTGATAATATTTTTCTACAAAACTGAAATGTACATGCTACTTTTAATTTGAGAAAAGAATAACATCTTCAAACTCCTACACTGTGAAACGTTTTCCTCAACTGCTTTCAATTTTCCAGAAACGTCACCATCAACTGCGAAGGCAAGCCATTTATCACTAGCGTTAGTAAAATATGATCCGCCTGAGTAATTTTGTTATGCAATCGTCGAGGCAAAGTGCTTGTTTTGAAAAATGCCTCTAGAATCAATAAAGGAAAACCTTTACAAAGAGTATTTATTTATTATTACATGTCGGAGCTTCGTACAATAATGGCTGTACTTCACATAAGTTAAATTTAGTTAACCATTTAATTATACTCTCTCCTCGTTCGAGAAGTACTTTACAACTTGTAGATGTTTGAGATAGGGTTGCCAACTATAACATCAATGAGTAGCAAAATTTGAAATTTTTCCTTATTTAAAAAAAAAATTGGAGGTATTTATTGATTTAATAACAAAAAAATAAATTATCTTTATTTTATAATATTTTCTTATACACGCAAAGCCAGCTTGATTATAATAGAAGTGGCCCCGTAGAAGAACTATGACTGTAAAAATGAAAAACAACAATCTGGAATATCTATTCCAATTTAATTTAAGTTATAAAATGTTAAATCTGAAAAGGAGAACGAATATATAATGACGGCAGGTTTCGGAAAATGCGTTAAATTATTTTCGTATGTCTTAAATAAATAAAGAGAACAAATAACGCAATATAAAAGTATTATTAGTACAATTGGATAATGAACCACTTAGTGATCTAATAAGAATAGGGTAGTAGTAGTACGCACTAGACACTCATGTCGTTAGACTGCTATATCGTGTGAGAAAACCATTATATGACCTTGTAACTTGAGAAATACTTACTAAATGGGTTCTAGTGATTTAATGAAAAAATCATCCATATCTTGTGTCATTTCTATCAAAATACTCACAAGAAAGGCTCAAGCTTCTCTGATTTATATTTCCCCATGCAATCCCTGTTGAAGTGAAATTCTACCATAATAGTTATGGTAGAATTTGGTAGTATTTCACATCTGAGCTCCACTTGGAATAAATATAACTTTTATTAGGGGCAATTTTTAATAAATATTATGATCTATGATGATACAATAATATTGCGTAAACTCATGGCCATACTCTTATTCGATATAATAGAATCTACCTACGGCTGGCTCAGGACGGTATCGAATTTGATACCAAATACCGCCCTATGAAAAAATATTTTTTGTTTTAGATAAAAAGCAAAGACAATATGCAATGAATAATATAGCAAAATACAAAGATATGCTCTTTTATTTTAAACCATAACCTGGGAATGTTTCTTAAAAAAAAAAAGAAATCACTCTGAACTTTCGTCGTTCCACGTGTCGCATTGAAGATACTCACAGAAGACAGAAGGTGCTCAGTCTTTTTTTAGAATTTTATATTTGTATCTGGACTAAAAACGAAAGTAAAAGTAAGTAGTAAAACTTTTTTGTATTCATTGTAATATAGTAAACACGTAGATATATAATTTGTGGCATAAAAAGTGAAAAGTAAGTGCCAAAAGGACTTCGAAATCGAGAAGGCCCATTTTGGCGGTTGAGTCAAAAATGTGTTATTTTTCCAATTCTCATTTACTTTTAGTGTAAAATGTAACTAAAAAAATAGTTTTATAACATATTTCAAATAACTTGACGTTGTATTTATTTCAAATTCACACAAAAATATATTTGAAATATTGTTCGAAATGTCATACAGATAAATATTTTTTTTATATTTTGGTATGAGTAACGAATATAAACACATAAAACATAAAAGTATACATATTTCCAAATACTTTCATATAAATTTCTCAAAAAAACTTTCAAAAAAAAGTGTGGAATTCAAATTAGTAGTACTTTTGGCACTAAAAGTGAAGTATATACTACTAACATAGTAGTAGGGTAATTTATGAATTTTATTACAATTTCTAGCAACCAAAAATAATTTTATTCGATAGTTTATACATTCAACAAAAATTCCTGTAGGTTTTATCCATAAATATTCTCTCAAAGTGAAAATATAGCAAAATTTGCAAGTTAGCAAAAAATTTGCAATTCGCACCATTCGCGTCGCAAGCAAACAGGCTAACTGTTTGCTGTTCTTTCTGAGCTAACGGGCTATAATACATACACAATGGAACAGGGGATTGGGCGTTGCTTAATTAGCCACTAATATGTCAATTCACACCTATAAATGTCAACAAGTTTTTTGACGTCGTATCTCCACATTACTTTACGCCACAATGCGACAGTGGTTCAAGCCGACGTTGGTACCTTCATCAGAGTACCCTTAAATCACATTGAGGCCCCCCTCCCCCTAAAACCCCCTCACTCTAAAAGCAGGGGCTGTGGTGCCTCTGAATTGTAGTTGTAATAATAATCATAATCCACTACGCGCCGCCTCGCCGCTGGCAGAAAGATGGCACTCAATAACTCGTGAGCTCCCGCTCACTAGTCTTTTTCAATGAAGCTATAAAGGCCGCAGAGCCAACAGCATACACTTTTACAAAAAAGTGACGTCACAGTCGTTGCATAATTTTTGTGTCAAGCGTTGCTTGGTACAATTCACTTAAAAACGCCGCTTTGTGCGATAATTACGCGTCAATAAATAGCCGGATATGAAATTTAAATAAAAGTGGTATATCCTTTGACCAGGTAGTCGAAACTATTTATATTTTGTGAATGTTAGAATCAAAAATAAAGAAATATTTATGTGTAAGCACAACAGTACTAGGAATGTAACAAAATTTTACTGATACCGGTAAACCGGGAAATATTGTCGTTTTTTAAACTGTACTTTGTATAATAACAAATTAAACTGATGCGATCAAATACGGTGGAAAATAGTAATTTTGGTGGAGCGACGAGCCTAAGGCTACCGAAGTCTAGTTCCCCGGTCGAACCTTAAGCCTATTACGCGAGCTATTAACTAAAGTGGACTGTATATGCGATTGCTTCTACGCTTACGTAAAAGCGACTACTATAGCATGCGGTACAATGCACTCGCTCTTCCCTAAAACTAAACTATTAATATGCCAAATCTATGAAGGGAATCCTGCTTGATTAGGAAAACAATATTGGAGCGGATTAACACAATTAAACACAACTATATCAAGCAGGAAATATATTAGGAATGTTCACTCACCGGGGTGGTTCTTCTATGCTGATCAGGCACTATGTTGCTGCGACATCTGGAACTTCTTCTAGGTGAATCTCTCTGCCTTTGGTCCGATGACGCGTCGGAAGAGAGTGCGGTGCGCGACTATTTCTCACACGAGGTGAGGCGGGTCTCCTGGAGCTCGACTGCTTCCAGGCTAAAGCGGTTCTACTATGACACTATTGTTTAAGCGGTGTGGTTCCAACAACGAGCGCGGCGGGAAGAGAGCGGTGTGGTTTCAACGACGAGTGCGGCGGGAAGAGAGGTGTGGTTCCAATGACTAGCGCGGCGGGAAGAGAGCGCGCGTCAGTCGCGCGTGCCTTTTATTCCTTCGGTTGCGATGATTACGTGATATTCTAGAATCGTCTTCTTTCCCCTCCCACCCCACCACCCCGATGTGTCGATAAGAGGGTATGAATGATATCTTTTGGAAAAGGATAAACGATCTGGCAAATTCCTACCGTCAATAAGTACGAATGGTTTTCCGCGCAACCATCCCCCCGCCCTTGAAGGATTTCCTTCAAAATTAACTAAAACAACTAGAGCTAAGATCAAACTAACAAAGTAACTCATTAACGCTAAGATTACCTAAATTCAACTACAATTCTAATTTAGAGCTAATTTTAAATT
This sequence comes from Parnassius smintheus behrii, assembly GCA_036936625.1. NCBI lineage: Eukaryota > Metazoa > Arthropoda > Insecta > Lepidoptera > Papilionidae > Parnassius > Parnassius smintheus. Next base: position 40,692,970 of record JAUPFT010000014.1, on the reverse strand, counting down.
ATGAAAGAGGCAAAGGGCACAAACGGACAACAGGTTGCAGGTAAGACCCAACCGTGGTCTTAACGCGAGCTACCCTAATTACTCCGTCGGAACCGGGAAAGACCTCTTCGACAATTCCTAACGGCCAATGGAGAGGCGGCGTGTTCTCTTTGGTGAGCACAATTACAGTTCCTACACATAAAGGCTCAGTTGCTGTGTTCCATTTTTGCCGAGACTGCAAAGTATGCAAGTATTCCATCCTCCATCGTTTCCAAAACGATTGCACTAACCGATCTAATAATTTGTGGCGTGCGGAAATGCTAAGTCTGTTCTCATTCGTATCTGCGGTGGGCAAATACTTTAAAGGCCTTAAATTCAAAAAATGTGCTGGGGTTAGAGCCAGCGGTTCCGAGGGGTCACTAGACAACGTACGACAAAGTGAGCGGCTATTCATTACGCATTCAATTTGAGCGAGCACCGTACTTAGCTCTTCGAAGGACAAAATTTGATCTCCTATTACTCTGTATAAGTGACTCTCTAGACTCTTAATATTAGTCTCCCAATTGCCCCCAAAATGACTCGCGGCTGGGACGTTCAGAGACCACTCAATGCGGTTCTCGGCTAGAATGTGAGCGAACTCCGAATTATAATACATGCTAGCTAAGAGCTTATGTAGTTCTGATAAAATACGTTTCACATCGACGTAGTTCGTACCGTTATCCGAATACAATTTACTTACAGGGCCACGGCGGGAAAGAAATCTTTTAAATGCACCCATAAAGCCTGCTGTGCTTAGATCACCAACGAGTTCAATATGCACCGCTCGAGTAGTTAGACATACGAAAATGCAGACGTAAGCCTTTGTGGATCTTATACCACGCCCACGAGTGAGCGTGACCTTAAACGGACCAGCGAAATCAGACCCGGTGTGCGTAAAGGGCTTTACTGATTGTATTACTCTACAAGATCTAAGTTCCGCCATTTCCGGAAATGACGGCTTGGGGCATGCCCGAAAGCAAGCTATACATCTGTGCACCCGACTGCGTATTAAACTACGTGCAGAAAGAATCCAATAATTCTGACGCAAGATCGACATCAGCAAGTCGGGGCCGGCGTGCGAGTTCAATTTATGATGGTAATCGACTAATAAATTCATGATATGGTCTTTACGCGGTAAAACTATAGGGTGCCGTTGGTCGAAACTCAACTGTAAGTTGGACAAGCGTCCACCTACCCTTACAATCCCATCCTGTAAAAATGGCTTAAGGCGTTGAAGGGCGCGACTACAAGCTCTATTCGATTGTAATCTTGTAATTTCTTCAGGGAAATGCGCACGTTGGAGTTCACGCACTACTAGCGACTCGGCATAATTGTAATCGGATGCTAAGATATACGAACGTCGCGGTAAAAGCTTCGTGAATCGACAAACGTAAATTACGCTACGCAATAATTTCGACCAAGAGGACAAGCGGTTCGCCAAGGCAATGATTGGAGAAACCTCGCTCGAAACGTTCGCCACTAGAGCGTGTCTCTTCTCTTCCGGCGGTTGTGACACTGACGAAGGTTCGAAATCGGTTATTGGCCATTGCGAGGGATCCAAGTGAACCCAAGCAGGTCCGTGGAACCAAAGAGGATGGTCCATTATTTGCATCTGGGTGAGTCCACGGGGTAGACAATCGGCGGGGTTTTCCGTACCGGACACGTGATAAAAGTTCCGGGTTTCTAACTCATCTTGTATCTTGGCCACTCGGTTCGCGACAAACGTATCCCAAAGGTGGGGTGAAAAATGAACCCAGCATAAGGCGACGGTGGAGTCGGAAAAGGCAAATATTCTTTCCATGTGAACTCTATCCCTACATGCGCTGATAACTGCGGTAATAAGCTTGGTGAGTACTAATATTGCGCAAAGCTCTAAGCGCGCCAGAGAGACAACCTTACGGGGGGAGACTCTCGACTTAGAACTAATGAGGCTAATCGAATTTCTACCATTATTCTGGACGTGGAAATATGCAACGCCCCCGTAAGCCTTCTCGCTGGCGTCTGCAAACCCAACGACCGTTATGACGCTATTTCTATCGACGTTTATATGACGTGGTATTTTAATTTCTCTTAATAAAGGAAGTTCCTCTCTAAAACGCTGCCACAACCGAACAATGCTGTCAGGCGGCGAGTCATCCCAGTCGCATTCAAATAACCAAAGTTGTTTAATCAAAAGCTTAACGTATAATACCACCGGAGCTACGAAACCCATGACGTCCCATAATCTAGCAACGCATGACAGTATTGTGCGCTTTGTGCACTTCTCTACGGGCGGATTTACCTTAAGGCTAAACACGTCGGACTCTGGTGACCAACACAGACCGAGCACGTTGTGTGTATCAGAATCGTCAATTCCTTTATTGCCGAAAGATGGTGTGATAGTGGGATTGTATCTTAAACCGGACGCGAATTACTAGTCCACCTGACAAGATCGAATTGACCCGATTTCATGAGCCTTATAACCTCGGCGGTGGTTAGGGTGGCCTCCTCCACGCTATCGACCGAGTACACAAAATCATCCATATATAAACCGCTCTCAATTGCCCTCTTAGCTTTAGGGTAGGAGAGACCTTCATCGTGAGCGAGTTGTCTCACCGTGCGTAACGCATGAAATGGGCTCGACTTTAAACCAAAACAAACGCGGTTAAATACAAACACCATTAGAGGTTCCTTTGGGTTGAAACGATATAAAATGCGTTGAAATCTACGGTCGCATTCACGGACCCTTATACAAAGGAACATTTGGCGAATATCGGCGGATAGTGCTATACTAAACAAACGAAAATTGGCTATTATATTAAATAAACTGCCCTGTAAATTTTGCCCACTATAGAGGATATCGTTAAGCGACAGGTGAGTGCTAGTTTTAGCACTAGCGTCGAGCACTACACGTAACTTAGATGTAAGTTTGTCCTCCCTCATGACCCCGTGATGTGGTATGAAATACGACGTGTGTCTTCGTAGTTATCTAATTTCGAAGCCACAAGTGATATGTAACCTTCTCTTATATATTCGTTAATGACGCCGTCATAACCTTCCTTTAACTGGGGTGAAACGAGTATCCTACGTTCCAAGCTGTAGATACGTTTTTCCGCCATGTGACGCGAATCGCCGAGAGATAAAACATCTACTTTAAAGGGTAGCGCTACACTATATCTACCGTCGCGATCACGAACGGTCGTGCGGACGTAAATTTCTTCGCATAATCTGTCATCTGAGCTAGCTATGGGTGGGACGTTCACCTCCTCCATCTCCCAAAATTTGCGGACTAACGACTCGAGCGGTTCGACAGCCATACCACAATAGGAGGTTGCCGAAATACTATCTATGATGGGGGCGGAGACAACGATGACATAGCCCAATACGGTTTCCAGTGCGTAAGGCGCGGTATGCAAGGAGTTGCCCCTGACCTTATTGTTTAACAAAAGATGAGGGAAAAGCGATGCTCCATTGAGCATGTCTATGTTTCCAGGAACGGCGTAAGTGTCGTCCGCTAGAGTCAAATTTTTTAATTCAATCAATGCCGAGGTGTCAACCGAAACGGTTGGCAACCGTTCAGTGACCCTATCTACTACTAGTGCATTTATATCAAAGTTAACATTACGATCTATCCGAGAGTAAAATTTTAAATTTATATATCCCTGGGTAGCTTTACTAGTACCTCGGATGCCTTTGACTACAGGACATGAAAGTGACCTATTTATTACTGAGCCTAAGCGCTGACAACATTGTCGCGTTATGAAGCTATTTTGGGCTCTGCTGTCCAGCAGTGCATGGACGCCTTGTTCGTTTCCACGCGAATCCCTAACCAAAATACGTGCAGTACCCAGTAACACGGTTGAAGGAGGTTGTGCTCCCATATTTGCCAATGAGCACAGAGCGACATCACCAGGTCGACCGCTAGAATCGTTGACTTTATTAGGGGTGAATTCCTTGTCCGCTTTACTTGACGCCGCTATGTTGCTATTTTCAAAATGTAATAGCGTGTGATGTTTCCTAGCGCACTTGCTACATACGGAACTAGAATTGCATTTTGCAACTAAATGCTTATCGCTTAAGTAGTTCAGACATAGGTTTTTTGTCTTTACTAATTTATAACGTTCGCTTGGTGAATATTTACGAAAAGTCGCACAATTGTATAAATTACCGTGTTTATCTTTACATATGATACAGGCATGCTGAAATGATGCCGACGTAGCGGTTACGTACGTTAACGACCCTGCTATTTTAGATGGTTGAGTCTGTCTACGGTCGACGCACTTTTTAATCTCCTATTTAAGGTTCGGGGAGCGCTGCATCACCTTTATTTGATCTCGCACAAACGATGCTAATGAATGAATGAATCTCCGAGCTACGATGCTCCATATCAAACGCACGCACGGTGTCGGGGTCTAACTTCTTTAGTGCAATATGGAGAAACACCACGTCCATAAGGTCATTAAATTTCAAATTCTTAAGTGCAGCCACCGATGCCACAAATTTATCTAAAAACTGCTCTAAGCCGTTGATGCTCGCGGATGATATAAGTTTAAGATCGAATATCTGGTTCAAATATTCGGAAGCTAACATTCTGCTATTTTCATATTTAGTTTTAAGCGTTTCGAATATAAACAAGTAATTGTTTGCTGTAGGTGTAAAACCCGAGCAAATTGACTGTGCCCTGCCACTAAGTTTACTAATTAAATAATATAATTTTTCAGATACGAGAACGATAACGATGGGTTGTTGTGTATATTGTTTTGAAAACTACTGAAGAAGAAGGGCCATGTCTTAATATCACCATTGAATACCGGAATATCTATTGGCGGCAACCTAATTGAGTCACGTGGACGTACCTGTAATTCCGGCTTTGCTTCGTTTTGAGATGGAGATTGTAAGTTTTTCGCCGTTCTTTTCACGCGACACAATATATCTTCAAATGCTAGAAGCGGTTGGTAGTTCACTATATATTTCGGGTCGATTTGTAATTCCAAATGATTAATTTGGTCTAATATTCTTTCGTAATCCGTCCGCAAAGAATCTACCGTTTCAATTTCATTTAAAAAAGTTTCCCGCACTGCTTCTACATTAATGTTCTTTATATGATCACTTATATTTTGCATACGCGAAAAAAGTATGTCCCTCTTGGCATAAAGCTTTTTAAGATTTCGTTTCCACTAACTGCCATTTTAAATTATTATAATAAAGTTATATTGATCACAATTAATCTCACAATGCACAAATAATGGAGGATGGACGCTCGCACTCCGTATTACGTAATTAAATCGAACACCTGTTACAACGAGTCGAAGTGACTCGTCGCTCGCTAAACTCAATATATTTCTTATCAAAATTGTCGGGTAAGCAGACGAAATGCTTGCGATTACGCTGTTTCAATTATTTAAGCAACTGATAAGCTTTAAATTAAAATACAAACAATGTTTAAACGAATTATCTAAATAATTAACGCATTATCTAAATAATTAATCTAATAATTCGACCAGAAAATGGTTGAACTACTACTAAACACCAGTCCAAATCCTGCCGAAGTGACCACAAAATGGTGGAGCGACGAGCCTAATGCTACCGAAGTCTAGTTCCCCGGTCGAACCTTAAGCCTATTATGCGAGCTATTAACTAAAGTGGACTGTATATGCGATTGCTTCTACGCTTAAGTAAAAGCGACTACTATAGCATGCGGTACAATGCACTCGCTCTTCCCTAAAACTAAACTATTAATTTGCCAAATCTATGAAGGGAATCCTGCTTGATTGGGAAAACAATATTGGAGCGAATTAACACAATTAAACACAATTATATCAAGCAGGAAATATATTAGGAATGACCACTCACCGGGGTGGTTCTTCTATGCTGATCATGCACTATGTTGCTGCGACTTCTGGAACTTCTTCTAGGTAAACCTCTCTGCCTTTGGTCCAAATACGCGTCGGAAGGGAGTGCGGTGCGCGACTATTTCTCACACGAGGTGAGGCGGGTCTCCTGGAGCTCGACTGCTTCCAGGCTAAAGCGGTTCTACTATGACACTATTGTTTAAGCGGTGTGGTTCCAACAACGAGCGCGGCGGGAAGAGAGCGGTGTGGTTTCAACGACGAGTGCGGCGGGAAGAGAGCGGTGTGGTTTCAACGACGAGTGCGGCGGGAAGAGAGGTGTGGTTCCAATGACTAACGCGGCGGGAAGAGAGCGCGCGTCGGTCGCGCGTGCCTGTTATTCCTTCGGTTGCGATGATTACGTGATATTCTAGAATCGTCTTCTTTCCCCTCCCACCCCACCACCCCGATGTGTCGATAGGAGGGTATGAATGATATCGTTTGGAAAAGGATAAACGATCTGGCAAATTCCTACCGTCAATAAGTACGAATGTTTTTCCGCGTAACCAAATTTAATAACCTACGAATACGTTGTTATAACATTTTTTATATTGTAATTTAGTTCCCTTTTCAGGTATCATTAAAATTTTTCAATAAAGTTTTTAGATTCAAATTTCTGGTTTCGTATCATTATTATATACTGTATGTTAACTTCATGCTCAATTACGCGTAGACCCATTTTATGTTAAAAGTAAAAGAATATATTTCATAATATGTATTTTCATACTTTTTCTTCCTATTTTGTTTTTGCCTGGTTGGTTTTTAAGATAATTATATTTTAATTACATAAACCATTTTTCCAGTTTTCCTGGAGATCCCAACGTAAAAAATATGGATAAAAGCCACGGACTGCTTAACTAATAATTTTTTCATACCGAATTTTTATCATACATCACAAAAGATTTTCTTTTATTATGACGGTTTCTTAATTGCGAGTTTGTTGCCCTAATTATATAAAAAAACAAAAACGCATCTGCATTTAAGTTTATAATCAATAATAGACGTAGTATGAGTGTGGTCCATACTCGAATATGTATTGTGTAGCGTTTGATTCGTTTTCGTTTGTCACCCTTCGAGTTGTTTCTTTAATCGTTAGAACAACCCAAGTTACCCATCAAATAAATATTAACTTGACTAAAAATAAAATTAAAACAATTGAACTATTTTAACTAACTTCAAAAAGAAGAAGATTCAAGTGTACATTATATTTGGAGGTAGATTACTCGTTATCATTCTCATTTGAAAACCGATTTAAATAACTCTTAAGATCAGAGGTGGTCCCATACAAATTTGGAGATAAAATTCAACTCCTAAGGGTGAAAAATAGAATAAGGTTTTTAACGTTAATATTGAAACAGCATACGAGCTTTTGATATTCCTTAGTCCACTCAAAAGGGTAAAAAAATAACTTTTAATAAGATGTACTACGTATGTCGCAGCTATGTTTGTAGTATATGGGTCGGCTCCTAGCCAGAAAGAACTAGGTTGGCACGGAATATCAGCGTGAAATAGCAGCATAATGCTGCTGTGTTTGTATGTATCACTTTTTGAATATTATTTTTCGTGAAATATTTTGTAAAAATAATATTGTAAAAGTGATAATGTTGTATATTTCTCAAGGAAATATTCAATACCAAAAAAATTGAAAAGCAATATTTTAAGTGACATGATGAAAGACATTGCAAGGAAAAGTGTTGAAAAATTAAGAAGGAGTAAGGATAATATTTTCAATTATAATTCCAAGGAAATTTCAAATCCGTAAATATGCATTAGAAAAGCGAACAAATTTTCAATACCACACTACAACGCTTCCAGTAATGAGTACGAAAAATAGGTAAGTCTAAGTATAAATATGCTATTAAAGTATTATGTATATGCCGTAAATGTAACGTGTTCTGTGTTGGAACTAAGATTTGTCCATTGTTTTTGTCTATTATCGGAGCCATGAGATCTTTCAAGCACTTCTGATAGCCGCCTTAACAACTCGCACGGGACAAACTGGGACGATTGATGGATAACGTCGATATCATACGGCATTACATAATTAATTAATTAATTAATTAATTAATATTGAACTATAATGCAAAGATAATAGTTTTTATTTCGGGGCTTCAGTCTATACACCAGTCATTTCAAACCGTTAAACTATTTGAGACTATAAGAAAAGTTACCTATCTCATCAATTAATTACGGCTGTAAGTTACAGAAAGGTAGCGAAATGGTGAAACAAATCGAAATAATTTACAATTTTGAAACTATACACTAAGCTTAAATTATTGTTTGCAATATTGAATATCTGTCCAAGGCATCGATTTGCTTTTGTTAAGTCAAATATTATAAAAAACTATATATAAAACAATTATATAAAGTATGGAGTTTAACAGCAAATGTTGCCGTGACTAAGGTACTTCTTTATTTAGTAGGAATTTTCTTAAACCATAGTTTAATATTGAGACTATCAATTAAACGTTTTTGTTTTAGGAGTAAAAATATTTATTACATCACAATAAGCCATGACAGCTTTTATTGGTTTTCTCACATGATACAGCAGTTTAACTACATGAGTGTCTAATATGTACTACTACTACCCTACTCTTATTAGATCACTGAGTGGTCCATTATTCAGTTGTACAAATTTTTTACTATTGCGGCATTTTCTTCTCTTCATTTATTTAAAAAAACATATGAAAATATCTTAATGCATTTTCATTTTCCAACAGCAATTGAATTAATGTACCGTGTAATGCGATTCATAATCTCTCCATCTTGCGTCGTGAGTCTTAATGTCTTGTTTGTTTGTAACTCGTTCATTGTATATTGATTATATTAACAAATAAAAACCAAATTAATAGCTTGGATATTTGTTTGTAAAATTTAAGAAACAAACGAACTGACAGTTTACCTGAAGGTAATGCCTTCATGATCACGTGTAACCAACTTTAAACAAAGAAGGCGACAGATTCGTTGTCTCACCTCTGAGAACAAAGATGGAATTCCTCACAGCCTGTAATTATCCAAAAATTGTGTATTACCTATGGCATCCGCCATATCCTCCACACGTAGTGCCTCCCGAGTTTTACTCATTTCGGAAAATTAACTTATGAAATGAAAAAGAATAGGACGTTTAAACGCAAAGAAAACAACTGGCTTATCATCATTTTAAGATCTCTAAGGTGTATAAAGGAGTTTTTAAACTGAATTTTTAGCTTATGGTTAAGGGTAGGAACTGCAAACTATAAAGGCATGTGTTCAATTTCAATCTTTTCTATTCTTATTTTTCCTATTCTTCATTATACCATTATCTGTAATATAATTGAAAATATTGCCTTTGTAATATCTTAATTACAAGTATAATGCTTTGTCTTTAATTCGAATAATCGAATTATCATTTTAGTCTTACTTACTTGTTTCTTATTCTAAATGTTAGGATTACATTACACATCGAACGCACACACGTGTTATATTAATATTTAAACAAAAAGTTATGAAGCCGTTTGTATCATGTTTTGAGAGAAAATAACACTTGTTATTGAATGTAGCTTACAATATTTGTTGACAAAAGTTGAATTTACGTATACTTTGTAATTTAAAAAGTTACTGAGTTGAAAACAAAGTTGTCCCAACCTAAATTTAGTTTAACCTATGATAATATGCTATGTGAAATTTGTTATCAATCAAAATTATAAAAAAAAAGTTATCAAAAAGTAAAAGCACCTAGGCGTACAAGCTTTGCTCGTCGTAGGAAAAAATATGTTTGTCGGTAATGAAACTATATATACTTGGAAAATAAAAAAATATAAGCGTTATCCTAATACAAAATTTCATCAAAATCGCTTGAGCCAATTTCGAGAAAAATTGAAGAAACGAAGAAACGCGAAAGAAACTGAAAATTCTGACAAAGGGATTATAATAGTTCTGCATTGTATACATTACAGAGTTGGTATTATGCCTTTTTTGCAATTCTCTAATTTTTTTGGTGTTTCCGATTGACTCTTGAAAAACCCACGGAAAGGGATTTGATGTTGTATTATCCATATTTTGTATCGAATTGCAGTGTAAATTTGACTTTACCATTTGGCTAACTCAAAAACAAAGTATATTTCATGTTATATGTTCGTAGTAATGGCCAATTACAAAAGTTTACCTGTTGAAGTGCATTATTATGGTTGTAACGTGAAATTTCTTCATTGAGTACAATATACTCGCTTAGTATTTGCTTGCTTATAATTTTATTCGCAACATTGATATACCTACGTATTATTATAGCTCTGTGTTAATCGTATGGCGTAGGTAAGCATTGATATATTTATTATTATAACTTGAACATGGACCTTCCCCTCCCTGAAGGAATACCACAAAAGACTGTCGTAAGCCACTTGCATCCATCTACTTTCTGTATATCATATTAGGTCTTCAATCCATCTGCTGTGTAGCCACACAACACATCGCTTACTGGTACGAGTTTTCCTTAACTTTCGATAATAACTTAAGATAATAAAAAACTGTTGCGGTTGTTAATTAGTGGGCCAAACGTAGCAACCATGCCAAGTATCACCTCTATAAAACAATGTATGAGGAGGTCTATATTACGCGCTGGACTTTTGATAGGATTGATGAATAAAGGGTAATTTGCTCTTAAGTCGAACTTTTTTTTATTAACACCGCTAGGTGGTTTTTTATAAAAATACTCGCAACGCATCTGCAATTCGTAGTTACTTAACATCAGGTGAGCCACACGCTCAAAAAAATGCTACCTACGTTCGCTAGGCAGAACATCATCTGACAGTGTTGATCATGACCTCATAACATACAAATGTGCTACTGCTAATTTTAAATTTTCATAAGTAAAAGTACCGTTTCGTTGCCTATAACGAAACGAAAATGTTCAAACGAATACTATGAAATGTTGTATTACATTATAAGCATTTAATGTTTATGTGGTGCACAAAGATTATACGCAAGTTAGTCATTACCGCGGCACGAAATTAACCTAGTATATTACCTTGCTATAGATAACCTGTCTTTTAGGCCTAGTCCCTATGATTGAATTGCTTACTCGACATTATTCATGCTTTCCTAATTATTTTCTTTTCTTTAGAAAAAGCCCATTGCTCTTGCCTTAAAGAAATCCACATTGTAATTAGACGAAAAGGCAGACGCGGGTTAATTACTGCTCCCCTATGCTGTATGCATTATAAAAGAGTAATCAAACCGTTTAGTTTTAATGGATGAAATGTCGAAAACAAAGGAGATCCGGCGAATGTCTAGTTGTCCGATATGTGAGATACGAGTAAATCTTCTTACTGACAATGAAACCATGGTCAGTTTTGATGTTCTGTCTCTATTTACATGCTTAGCTGTTGAAAACTGCTCTAAATAATAACTAGGGAACTAGTAGAAAATAACATGCCAGCAGAATATACAGTGCTACTCAGATATTGCCTTATATATGGCTATCTAGGTAAGAAGAGTTTTACAATCTATTAGGCTACTGTTGGTTGCATTGCATGTTAAATTTATTTTCATATAGTCATTACAAACTGTTAAAATCACTGCTGCACGCAAACCTACTATTAACAAATCATGGCAAAAAAAACGGGTGTGCCTAAATATAGTGTTGGGTAATTAAGGTTAACTGCAATTTACAAGAAAAATTTATAAATTTTGAATATGCTTCGTTTTTGTTATTTGGTAAAATAGAAGTGTTTTAGGTTCTTAAAAAAAAAAAAAAACGAACGCTAAAAACGAACAATTATTTAACGGTATCGTTGCGCCTATCTACCAGTAGTGGGATGATGTAACTTTGGTGGGAATCGCGATTGGCTTTGTTTTGACATTTTGTTTTTGAACGCTTAAATATACTAATTCCTGCATGTATTACCAGGTCGTCACTCCATCTAGTGGGAGGTCGTCCAAAACTTCACCTTCATCACCAACACTGCAATGCCAACCAACACCGGTACGAGACTGCTGCTGTGCTGAGACTGAGAATTTTTTCCCCCATCGGTTGTCTTCTTTTCCCTCACTCTGGTTCAACTGTGATCCTTATTTCTTAGTTTGTCACGTAGAGAACACCTAGGTAAACCCATCACTATAGCTTGCTGAGCAACTTTGAGCTGCCTCATACAGTCAGCAGTGAAAGACCACGTCTCGGATCCATAAGTCGACACTGGCAACACGCCCTGATTGTACATCTTGTTTTCAAGTTTTGAGGTATACGTGACGAGAAGACGCGTAGTAATTTCCCAAAGGCTGCCCAGCTGAGTTGAATCCATCGATTGACCACTTGGTCGAAGTTGAACATACTTTGTTGGACTACTTTTTGCACGTAAAAGACAGCTGACAGCCGTTACGTTAATATTGTGAATTGTGCATAGTTTAATGGACTTTATCTACTCATGACTAGATAGTACACAAACAAAAAGGAGGCGTCAACGAATATAAAAATGTTTATTTATTGAACTGCTTCCAGAAGCTGCAGAGTTTGTTCTGCAGTACGGTCTCGGGTGTAGGAATTGGCTTATTACAAGTAATTATCAGAATACGTGCTCGAAAACAACCACGTCAGGCTACTGGAAACGGGCCATAATCACAGACAAGACTGTTCTCGCAAGTAAACTTGATTTTGTAGTGATGGATCATTCATCATCAATTACAGCTTATAAAAGTCCACTGCTGAACACATGTCTCCTCATAGATTACCTCATAAGATGGATTAGTCAAGGATATTTTTGGTTACCATTATCAGTCCATAAAATGAAACCTCACTTACGAGGTGACTGATACACTACTTGGGCTATAAATCATTACTGTAGTCATTTTTACGAATAGTAACAGCAATAATATATGGTATTTACGATACTTATACACATATTAAAACATACTTCAAGCCGCTGCAGAAGATTTTTTTTATAGTAGAGGGGGCAAACGGGCATACGGCCCACCTGATGGTAAGTAATTACCGCTGCCTATGAACAACTCTAACACCAGGTGAATTCCAGATGCGTTGCCGACCCTTTAAAAAGGAATAGTCTCTTTTCTTAAAGGTCCCTAAGTTGTATTGTTCCGCAAAAATCTTTGGTGGTAGTCGATTTCACAAGGAAGTTGCGCGAGTAAGAAAACTTCTTTTAAATCGCATAATGGTGGACCACCAGTCATCCAGATGGTACGAATCGTATTGCGAGTATTGTTGCAATGTGCGGTGATGAAATTGTGTGGCTGTAAGTAGCCCGAACAATTCCATAGAGGAATCCCGTGTAAAATGCGATAAAATACCCAAAAAGATGCAACAGCTCTTCGCAGTGCCAGTAAGTCAAGCCGATCGTATAGAGCTCGGTCGCCGACGTTCGGAATAAATTTCTGTATTGGATAGAAATATCAAGATACTTAAATATGCGTTCAAAGGCAGAAGAATAAGGACGCGTGCAATTAATATAAGAAATATTATTCACAAGTTTATAATGTCCATTTATTCTTAAAACTTGTACAGTACTTGATCCTCTGAGCTGGATTTAACCCACCCCTCCCCCTCCATTCTTCTTTTTCACGACTTCACAACATATGTGCCGTAGCCACTTAACATATTATATGTATTTTCAGTTATATTAGAACATAAAAAACAATAATACTTACTATTCTCACGTTGCTTGATTTTAGTAACGCATTTAATACTGTAGATTTTGATATCTTGTTATGCATCCTACGCTCTCTCAACATATCTCCAACTGTAGTTGACTGGTTTCGAAGTTACTTGTTTGGTCGCCGACAGCGAATTCAGGTGCAAGAGGTTTTTTACACCTGGACTACACAACTGCTGGTGTACCACAAGGTGGCGTGTTGTCTCCTCTCCTTTTTGCAATTTTCATTAACTCTATAAGTCATAATTTGTCCTCTTCCTACCACTTGTATGTTGATGATCTCCAAATCTATACTCAGTCCTCTCTGGAAGATCTATCTAAAGCAGTTGACACTACTAACGCTGATCTGACCTGTATTTCGAATTGGAGTAAATGTTATGGTTTAACGATTAATCCTAAGAAAACTCAGGTCATTGTCATCGGTAGTTCTAGATTAATTGGTAAAATTGACTGGTATTCCCTACCCCCTATTATACTAGACTGCACTCTAATCCCTTACAGTAACAAGGTTAAAAACCTGGGGTTGTATCTTGACTCCTGTATGTCTTGGACCTCACAGGTTAATGAGGTCGGTAGAAAAATGTTTGCTGCGTTAAGCTCTTTACATAGATTACGTAATTTCCTTCCCACAGCAACTAAAGTTACGCTCGCCCAGTCTCTACTTCTGCCTATCCTTGACTATGCTGATATTTGCTATCTTGACATTACCGAGGAGCAGCTTAATAAGCTTGAGCGTATTCAAAATTTATGCATTAGATTTATATTTGGGCTTCGCAAATATGATCATATCTCCGAATTTCGCAAACAGCTCAGATGGCTCACGATCCGCCTTCGCAGGAATACTCACATTCTCTCCGGGTTGTATAGTGTGCTGTTTAATCCTTCTACTCCTCTTTATTTAAAAAAAACCGGCCAAGAGCGTGTCGGGCCATGCTCAGTGTAGGGTTCCGTAGTTTCCCGTCCGTCACAATTAGTGTTCCCACTTATGAGTTTAAAGGTGGGTATCCACTATGTTCGCGCTCCAGCAGCGCTCCGCTCTCCTGCAACTGCTCCCGATAGTGGGTACTGTTGTTTCCAACCAAGTTCAAAATAATTTTCCTAGAAATTCCTTATAAAGTTCTACTTTTCAGAATTTTTTCATATTTTCTAAACTTATGGTTCAAAAGTTAGAGGGGGGGGGGGACACATTGCTTTTTTAATTTTGGAGCGATTATTTCCGAAATTATTGACGTTATCAAAAAGTGATTTTAGTAAACCCCTATTCATTTTTGAATACCTTTCCAAGAGTATATCACACGTTAGGGTTGAAATTAAAAAAAATCACTTCCCACTTTACATATAGGGGGGCTACCCTAATAAAACATTTTTTCCAATTTTTATTTTACCACTTTGTCGGCGTGATTGATACACATATTAGTACCAAATTTCAGCTTTCTAGTGCTAACGGTCACAGAGATTAAGCGAGGACGGACAGACGGACAGCCAGACATGGCGAAACTTAAGGGTTCCTAGTTGACTACGGAACCCTAAAAATCGTTTCCAGTATCTTTCTCTTACCCATAATCGGTTCCTTCGTTCCTCCGTCAATCTTTCTCTCTCTACACCTTTGCACTCTTCTTCCTTTTTCAAGAAATCCTTCACCGTGATCGCTGTGCGATTGTGGAACTCCTTACCTCTCCATATTCGTCGTGCTAAATCTCTTCACTCTTTCAAAAGTCTTGTTAAATCGTATTATTTAGAACGCTATTAGATAAATTACTTTACCTTTCTCGTACTCTATTATATATAACTTTCACTTATTTTTATTTGTATGTATTTTTTTTTTTTATTATTATTATTTTGTATGCCCCCCTCTATTTTAACTTTTGTTTGCATCACTCCTCTACACAAAGGTTGTCTGGAAGAAATCACTTTCAGAGTGATAAGACCGCCTATTGTACGTACTTTAATTAGTTTTAACTGAACTTGATATTTCTGTATTGTGGTGTACAAAAAAGAATAAATAAATAAAATAAATAAACAATTTTCTTAAGACACCTAAATTAATATCACATTTTTACCTTGACACATGACATAAAATATTTTCTTAAGCACTTTGCACGTTGCAGCTGACTTGGACTTATTCTCATGACATATAGGCAGGCATATTATTGATACTGCTAACGTTATGATACATTTGAACACATTAAAACGATTCTACTTTAGGTCGTTCCGAAAATTCTCCCATTCGCCTAAAACAAAAACAATTAAAATTTATTGCCGTTACTTAAACAAGTTAAGGATTAAGTTGTGAGTTTAAACAAGGTTATACCATTAAAATGGACGGGATAAGAGATATTGCCTTCTTCATGGTTGACTTGATACAGTTGTTCGATGGGGTTGACTGCGACATCAGGAATAACTCTTAAGTCAAATTACAACGCATATTTATCGGGATATTCTTTTTTCACAACTGAAGTGATACACATAAGTGAAATATTTATATTTCTTAGACATGGAGCGAATTTGCTCTAGTTTTTCTCTATGATACTGATGTAGCTGGTGTACGTTAACTTTTACAATTGCAATTATAATTTTCATAGGTACTAGCAGGAAAGGAATTGTGGCGATCTACTACTACAACTTATTCCAGTTATACAGTATAAAATATTTTTGACAAATATTTTCTATATTCGCCTTCACCTCATCTCTTGTAATCTACCGAAACTAAAACAAATTATTCCAAACTTTCAGCAGATACTCCGAGAACACAGAGATTACGCCATTGCAAAACAATGTTACGAAGACAGAAAGTTAAGTTAACTAACTAACAACAACATCCAAAAGAATTAACCTGCTTATCAATGTTTCTTCTTTAGCAATGCTATTTTTATTTTAACATAACAGATATTTCTGCACTAATTGGCGTAAGAAGCCGTGATAGCTCAGATTTAGATTTCATAGTACACGCGCAGCGCGGGTTTAATCCCCGCCGAAACCAATTAAATTTTTAGGTGGAATTTTATGTACTGATTTACCACATGCTGCATATGCTGCAAATGCATGCACAATTCGGTGATGGAAATCATCATGAGAAGTCATGTCTTAGAAATTTAAAAAATAGTTTTTATAGCTCTCCTCAGGATGTTCAACATTATTTGGACACGAGATGTGAAATTGATTGTTGTTATTCCGGTCCTACATAGTAACTTGTAAACTGGTCAGTTCAAAATTTAAAAAAAAATATATTTCAAAGATTAACATCAAATTCCACCAATACGCTATGGGGCAACGCGGTGGATACTTTCTTGCCCTAAAATCCTCTCAAAACAATAGGAGGCCTATTCTGAGTTTTTATAAAGTATATAAACTTTAACTTTACTACTTTAATATAAGAACTCGACATGCAATATTCGAATTCAAAGAAAAAACTCCTTTGATGAAGTCAAGACGAAGGTCTTTATTAAAGAAAATTGTGTATGATAGCTATTATGATGAACGAAAACCATGCCGCCTCTTCTCATGACAGTATACCAGCATAAGCAGTATATAAAGAGTATGCCAGCGTCTGTTTTCCTATTCCATTACAATGTGCGCAGTGTTAATAGTGAGATAAGATTAGATAAAATAGAAGAGAGAATAGGCTTTTATTAGCTCATTTTATCATCTTTGACTGCATCACCACTTACCTTTGTAGTGATTATGCATATGTAATTTCAATAAGATATATAACTTATTTGCTGCCACATTGTGCTCTTAATATCTTTTCTGCTTTCTTTGGAGGTATACTATCCAATAAAAAAAGACTGTTAGAGAATGCTTTGTTGTATTAAGTCCGCCTTTTTGTACTTGGTGTGCAAACAAAGCCTAAATAAATAAATAAAATACTTTGTCCATAGAGATGAGTACACAACTATAGCTTTCTTTATTTGAAATTGGAACAGGTGTTATAAGAACAACTATACGAGGGTGATACTGAAAGTTCTTAGAAAATCAAAAACTGAACAAACTAGCAAGTGATTAGTTTTATTATATAATTTCAGAATAGTGTCCATTTACATCAATACATCGCTGCATCTGATGGAACCACTGAGAAAAGCACTTTGTCCACTCATCGAGGGGTCTGTTCTACGGCTTTTTGAAACGCAGACACTGCTTACTTGGCGTCCATAAAACGTTTTACTCGAAATTTTTCTTTTATTTTCAGAAATAAATAAAAATCGCGTGGTCGGGGCTATAGGGCGGGTGACCCAGTAATTCCACGTCTGACGTAGCCAAGTAGTCGATTGTTTGCTTGGCGGTGTGCGACGAGGCGATATCGTGGTAAAGGAGGATCCCACTGCGAGGTCGTTTCTCCCAATTTTTTTCCAAGACACGTGGCAAACTGTTAGTTTATCACTTTGAAGTAACTGTTTCCGATCCTCTAAAACAATTGTTGCGTAACGGTCTGTCCTTCCGAAGAACGAGGCCACCATCTTAATTCCCACGTTTTCGACCTTTCTTCACTTTAGTTGGCAACTGTCTCTTAGTTTCAGGATCATAACAATAAATCCAGCTTTCGTCATCCATATGTCGAACATAGCATTTGAGTTACCTCAATTAAATCTTTGAACTATTTCACGACACCAATCAACATGACGGAGTTTTTGGGCCTCTGTCAAATTATGAGGTATCCACCGGGCACAAAGCTTCCTGGCTGCTAAATATTCATAGAGGATTTTGTGCTCTTGACTCATACCGATGCCTAAGCTTGTCCGGATTTTCTGATAAGTCACTCTTTTATCAGTCTCTATCATACGCTGCACAACACTGATGTTGTCTTCAGGCATCGTCGTAGAGGGCCGTACCTCACGCAGATCATCAGTGAGATTAGTGCGACCACGTTTTAACTCATTAAACAGTGACACGAGCTGGGGCTTCATCGTGAAAGACCAATCAAAGTCTATCATAACTTTCTTGTTGACTTAAATGACATCGAAAGTCATAAGAAATCATTTTACGAAAATTTTCTCGCATTAAATTCATGCTGACGTGATACAGACAATTTTCAATTTATCGCCAAATAGTAAACAAATGTCTTTGATGAGACTTTGAGGAGAAAGTCCTGCTTAGTTCTCCCATAAATCCAAGATTCTACAAGCGGTACGTAGACGACACTTTCACAATTCTACCTTTAGATAAAGTAACTGCATTTTTAGACCATCTTAACTCTATAAATTCTAAAATTAAGTTCACAATGGAGTTAGAGGCAAACAATTCCTTAGCTTTTCTAGATGTGTTAGTAATTCGGAATCCTGATAACACCTTGAGCCATACTGTGTATAGAAAAAAGACCCATACAGATAGATATTTAAACGGTGATTCTCACCACCATCCTTCACAGTTAGCTACCGTGGGTAAATCTTTGTTTCAGAGAGCACGAGGGATCTGTGACAGTAAACACCTGGCTGCAGAGCTCCACCATGTCAAGCAAGTTTTGCATGACAACAAGCTTCGAGTCCCGCGCCTACGTCACAGTGAACGAGTGAAGCCGGCCACAGTCGAGCGTGTACCTGCTGTACTACCATATGCTAGAGGAGTCACTGACAAGATTGGCTACATCTTGAAGCGCGCTTCCATCAAAACATACTTCAAGTCGCTGAAGAAGATTGGTCAGTTTTTACCATCAGTCAAGTGTAATGTCCCACTGCAAGATGCAGGAGTGTACAAGCTTGATTGTGAATGTGGTTTCTCCTACATAGGACAAACTAAAAGATCAATAAAAACCCGCGTTAAAGAACATATAGCTGATGTGAAGAATCGACGCTCCGGGAAGTCTGCAGTCTGTGAACACGTACAGGATCGCCTCCGTCACTACATCAGATTTGATAGACCGCAAATCCTCGCTAAAGAACACCGATTCCTTCCAAGGATGATTCGCGAGGCTATTGAAATCAAAAAACATCCTAATTTCAATAGAGAAGATAGGTGGTTGCTACCATCTGCTTGGGATCCTATTCCTATGATAAATAAAATTAAATCCAAACCCAAGCATACAACTGCAAGACTTCAAGATACCATAATTTCATACTGCATAGATCGGAACAAAAGTTAAATTTTAATCTATGGTAACCGCGGTTGACTATGACATATGGACGTTGAACGACTCAGTCCCGCCCATGACCATGAGTGCTGTAAAGAGTTCGAAACGTCGGGTATTAAAAAGTTAAATATACGCGATAAATTCCGTAAAAACGAGTATTATTTCAAATGTCTTTCTTAATTTCATACTTAATACCCTCAAGTCCAGTGTGGAAATATTCGGATTATATATTTATATATATATATATATATATATATATATATATATATATATATATATATATATATATATATATTTAAATATAGCTTAAGAAAAAATTCTAAATTTGAGATTAAATCAGCCTGGAATGAAGCTACTTTCTTCATTAATCTTGCTTTTTTCGTAGCTATGCCTTTGCCTATGCCTTTCGTAAATATGCCCTTGGTTTAAGAGCCTTGCGGGTTATTTAGAGACGATGGCAGGAGACCTGACGGCATGACCTTGGTCCGTTGGTTGACTGTTAAAGCCCTAGTGCAGGATGCTACTTGCGTTGACACTTTGGCGGCCTCTCATCTCAAGGGTCCCTCTTTTAGAGCCGGGACGGTATCAGTGGCAGCTGAGTTAAGTAAATGGCGCAAATATGAGTCTTTGAGAAATCCCTACATATTTGTGCCATTTGCTGTAGAGAATATCTGTCCGTGGTGTCCAGTACAGTGAAATTCCTAAAGGAACTGTATCGACGACTGGTCGTCGCTGCTTGTGATAAGAGGGCTGGTTCTTTCCTCACTCAAAGGTTAAGTACAGCTATTCAGCGAGGAAACGCAGCCAGCGTTCTTGGCACGATATCACGGGGAGCAGGACTTTATGATAATATTTTTTTTTAGTTTTAGTTTTTCTATATTATAATTCTTTTTTTGTATTATATGTTATGAATATTAATTGTTAATATTGTAAATACTATATTAAAAAACTAATTTCCAAAAAATGAAAAATTAATACATACAATAATATTGGGAAAGAGTTGCATTTTCAAAATTTGACAATTTTTTTTACTATATCGTTTACAAGTGGCTAGTTCTAAAAACTTTCAGTGTCGCCCTCGTATTATCCATTTACCATCAGATGGACTATAAATTAGTTTGTTACTTCAATTTAATAAAACATTCGTAATATACTGGTAATAAAACATAAAAGTAAAAAAATATAAATGAAAATTAATGTAAGCCTTTAAAGCGTAAGAAAGGGGAAACTGCGGGAATATTCCAATCATCATCATACAATATGTGTACATACATAATGTACATACATAAACAAATTCAGAAAATTGAAGTGATAAACAAACTTACAGTACATCTGTGTTAAGTGGTTATTACGGGTTGATCTAAATTTTTGGAAACGCAATGTAGATCTAAGATAGAAGTATAAGTTGTAAATTGTATTTATTTTCCAACATTATCTACATTGAATATTGTTTTGCAAGTTGTTTAATTGCCTTAAAAAAAGAGGCTTGATCCTGGGACTCATAAAAGACCTCTACAGCACACATCACCTCATCGTCGCCGTCGAATTTTATATCACGCCAGTGTTTTTTCGGGTGATTAAAACGGCGAAAATCATACAAAGCTAGGTCCGGAGAATAAGGTGTGTACTGCGTCAACTTGAACTCGGCAGTTCGGATGGCAGCGCCTGCAACATCTGAGCGATGGGCAGGGGCATGGGGCATTATCACGACGAAAAATCATTCCAGCACGTAGTCTGGCGCGACGTATATTTTTTAGTTCTTTGCGTATTTTTTTACATAATTATGTATAATAATTTCTGGTTATTGTCTCCTCTTTACTAAAATAGTCGATCATTATTATAACATCCGGATACCAGAAGACAGAGATCAATATTTTTCCAGCGGACGCAGACATCTTGAATCTCTCGGCTGGCGGAGAAGACGAGTTTTTCTACACTTGGCTCTGGTTTTTAGTAGTATCTAAATATAAATATTTATGGGTTAAAGTGCTGTGGGTGGGTGCGGTTGGACCGACCGCTTGAATTTTGACGGAACCTCGCCTTGGTCGGGTCCGAACGTGTGCCCATTGAAAGGTTAGACCGCAACACAGCAGGACTAACAATTGCATTTAGGGGCAGTAATAGTTAAGAGGGTCAAACTTGCACAGACGGAATACTAGGCAAAATAGGTGTGTTACCAACTATTGATGGAAGGCCTCACATTTCATAGTTATACTGATTCTCTATAGGTACTCTTCACATCGGAACACAGCAGTTTGGCACCTGAAATAAAAAAAGTATATAAATAAAAACGTTGTATTATGTTCTTATCGTAACATATCTTAGTAAGTAAAAAAAACACACGGCTAATTAAAATTCTTTACTATAATGGAAGTGCTTTATTAGGAAAAGGAACACGATCACGTTTTATTATTGCTAGGATAAATGTGATTCTTCCAATACGGCACCGACGCCAAATTGCATTGAAAATAACGCCAACGCTAAAATATTATATACGAATCCTTTTTATTTAACAAATGAAACTTTTCATTTAATTTAGCAAATGAAATTGAAAGCAAGGTAAATTGCTCTAGTTATTAATTTTATATATTTTATATTTAATACATGAAATACATATTTGCATACATACGGTAAAAATATTACATATTTTCACTGATTACATCAGTAATATTGCACTGTTTTACCGCTAGTATCCCTTACAACAACTACGACTTACTACCGTTTTGTGGCGATGTAAGAACATCAACTACCAACTCATATCGTCTAGTGTATCATAATAGGCAATAAAGGGTAACAAATCAAGAAATGGGCACCAGCGTCTTCCTATAACCTACTACTATACGTATTAGTGCCAGTGTAGCTATATTATGGTTGTAGCACGAATGGGTCGGCTCAACGGGGTAGGACCACGCTCTCACAGAATACCATCGTAAAATAGAAGTTTCATGCTGCTAAGTTTCGTGTGGCGAGTGTATAAACCAGAGACCCTTTTTACTCGAAACAGGGAATTCCATTTTAGTCTTCAGGAGTGACAACGCATATCCATTTTAATCCTTAATCAAGGATAAATGTATAAGTCTGATTGACCATAGTATCCACTTACGCCTGTGTGCTCAATTGTCACTCTTTAAAAAAATTAAAATAAGTTAATTATAGTTGTCGTTACCGCCTATCAACTGTAGAAACTATGACAAATATCCCCCCCCCCCCCCAATGAGGCCCCTCTTGATTATGACTTATCGCCAGAATGGCAGCCACACATTTTTTGTAAATATTACAGATATCCATCTTTCGATTCAGTTTCTCTGTGTCGCCTCTAACAAATCTCACAGGATGAAATGCAGTTTGGATTCTTAAGCCGCCACTTTACGACAATGTTATAAAAATATTATATTGGGGATTATGAAAGTTGTACTGCAAAAAGTCACGCACACAGCCTTCCATAAGTCCACTTCGCTGAAGATAGACCTCCTCCAAAGAATGCCGCAAAGCACAGTCTTGAACCACCTGCATCTTTACAAACCCGCATAGTTACTTAACAAAATTCTGTCCTATACGAGCATAACTTATTATGAATTGAAACTGTGGAATGTTTTATAAAATTAAAAATGAATAATCCAGAATGATTAAAAATAGATTTCTTTGTTTGTTGCTCTCGCTTTTTCGTTTAGGTTGTAATATCTAAGTATTATAAAATAATGCCAGGAATTTTAATAAATAGGACCATAAAGGTTTTGAAGGCAGTAAAATAGCTTCTGCTCAGCATGTAGACTATGGCTGGCTGGCTTGTTTTCTTTTGCGCCTAGAAGCAAGTAACGGCTACCCTCCGGGAATCGGAGGAGAGAGTTGGTGAATGATGTAAGCATACAACGCGGCCAGGTGCGTGGTTATGTGGGACTCACTGAGAAACTTCTGTGCCTAACCACTAAATACCACCTGAGACTTGCTTTGACCTGGTAAGGTCTTTCATCCGTATCGGAAGCGACCGCTCTTGGGGAAAGGAGTAAGCAGGTGGCGAGTAGCCGCTAAGAAGTGTGCTTAACTAAGGCAGACTACTAGATGAGATAGAGAGACTCCGCCTGAGTCGCCAAGAGGCAGTAAAGGTCGGCTGAAGACTGGTTGGGTCATCAAGGGCTGTAATGGTCATCATCACCATTACAGCCCTTCACAAGTCCACTGCTGAACATAGGCCTCCCCAAAGTAATGCCACAAAGCACGGTCCTGAGCCACCTGCATCCATCGACTTCCTGCATGTCTTACCAGGTCGTCACTCCATCTAGTGGGGGGTCGCCCTACACTACGCCTACCGGTACGAGGCTGCCACTCGAGAACCTTTCTTCCCCATCGGTTATCGGTTCTTCGAGCTATATGGCCGGCCCATTGCCACTTCAGCTTACTACTCCGTTGGGCTATGTCGGACACTCTGGTTTTACTGCGAATATCCTCGTTTCTGAGTCTATCCAGCAGAGAAACTCCGAGCATAGCCGTCTCCATAGCTCGCTGAGCGACCTTGAGCGTCCTCATACGGCCAGCAGCGAAGGACCACGTCTCAGATCCGTAAGTAATCACTGGCAACACGTACTCGTTATACACTTTAGTTTTCAGAGATTGAGGTATACCCGATGAGAAGTGTGTCGTTATTTCCCGAACGCTGCCCAGCCGAGTTGAATCCGTCGATTGACCTCTCGGTCGAAGTTGGACTTACCTAGTCGGACTATTTGTCCCAGGTAAACGTACTCGTCAACAACTTCGAGCATAGTGCTCCCAACAACTACCGGCATAGGTGTGACATGGACATTAAACATGATCTTTGTTTTGTCCATATTCATCTTAAGACCTATCCGTTGGGAGACACCATTGAGGTCATTGAGCATAGTGCTAAGGTCCTCCAGCGATTCAGCCATAAGGACTATATCGTCGGCAAATCGAAGGTGAGTGATGCACTCGCCATTGATGTTAATACCAAATCCTTTCCAGTCCAGTAGCTTGAAAACGTCTTCCAACGCAGCGGTGAAGAGTTTCGGGGATATAACATCACCCTGCCTTACACCTCTCTGCAGTTGGATAGGTTTCGAACTCCAATTCTGTACTCGGATAGCCATCGTGGCCCTACTGTACAAACACTTCAGCACTTCGATATACCGACAGTCAACTTGGCACCGCTGAAGGGACTGTAGCACCGCCCAAATTTCGACGGAATCAAAGGCTTTCTCATACTCCGCATATGCCAGGCAAAGTGGCAGATTGTACTCTTCGGTCTTCTGTACAATCTGCCGCAGGGTATTGTATGTGGTCTATGGTACTGAAGCCTTTTTGGAAACTGGCTTGTTCGGGAGGCTGGAAGTCGTCCAGTCCGCGTACGAGACGATTCGTAATGACTCTCGAAAACAGCACGTGGACGCGGCTCAGAAGGGAAATCGGTTTGTAGTTCTTCAAGAGAGCATTGTCGCCTTTCTTAAAAAACAAGACCACTGCGCTTCTGCTCCACACCTCCGGATTAGTGCCACCATCGATGACGGAATTAAAGAGCTTCTGAAGGACTTCAAGTACTGGTGTTCCACCCGCTTTCAGAAGCTCCGCTGTAATTTCATCCTCGCCCGGGGCTTTGCCGTTTTTAAGGTGGTGGAGAGCCATTCTAATCTCGCTCACACTGACGTCCGGGATATCATCGGAATAGTGTCGGATAAGACTTGCTCTTGGATCGTTACTCACACTTGCGTGTAGCTCCAACGATGATGTGTACAGCTGCCCATAGAACATCTCAATATCACTCAGAATCTCAGGTGTCCCGGAAAAGATGTTGCCATACTCAGTCTTCAGCCTTGACAGTTGTCTCTTTCTGGCAGACAGATCTCTGGCAAAGATTTTGGAGCCCTGGTTTCGCTCGATCGCTTCTTTAATACGAGCAGTATTAAAGTTGCGTAAGTCTCGCCGCATGCATTTGGAGATCTGTCTGTTCAGTTGCCTGTATGCTGTCAAATCTGTTGACGATTGCAGCCTCATCTCCCGTCTAACAGCCATGAGATTAAGAGTGTGATCGGAGAGTTTTTGTGTTCTTCTGCGGCGGTCTTGCAGAACTTAGCTCCGTTCGCATGTACAGTTTCCACGAGCTTGTCATTCATATCGTCCACTGCATTGCAATCCTCTAGACACTGAAAGCGGTTTTGAACTCGAGCTGAAAGGTTTCGGGGTTCTGGATTAGAGCACGAGGGGGACGTAGCGTAGACTTTATTAGACGAGCCCTAGAGAACTTAACGTTTAGGTTCAGTGTGCCTCTAACCATTCGGTGATCGCTGCCAGTTTTCACCCTTGCAATCACTGAGACATCACTGAATGTTGGCGTCTGTTTGTCATAATGAAATCAATCTCATTTTTTGTCGAACCGTCGGGGCTCGACCAGGTCCACTTCCGGTGGGGCCGCTTCTGGAAGAAAGAGTTCATCATAAAGAGTCCCTCTTTTTCCATAAAATCGGCCAGCTGCTGGCCCCTTCAGTTCCGTTGCCCTACTCCAAATTTCCCTTCCTTCAGCTCACTGCTTTCTCTTGTGCCTAGTTTTGCGTTGAAGTCTCCCATCAACTCCGTGTAGTGGGTTTTGGAGGAATGCATGGCTCTGGAATTTTCCTCATACATTTCCTCTACCTCCTCATTGGGATGTCATTGGGGTGGGTCCGAGAGAGAGTATCTCGGACTGCAAACTCGATAGTGTGAGAGAGAAGGGCTGCATAGCAAGCAGCCTCACAAATGAGGTGATTAGGCCGGCTTGTATACACGGTTTAATCAAGCGAGCCGATTCACATGTTAATCTACTTAAATAATCCCAATCTATTTTGATCACAGTAGCAAATATCTGTTACTTGCTGTGAATTTTACTCAGAAAAACAAGTAATTCTTAGCTTGGCCAAGCTTTAATCCAGCTAAACACCATATATTTTAGGTGGTACGATTCTTTTTTGCTTTGGTGTCTGTCTGAGTAAGCACCTTTTACCTATTTCTGCCGCCCTACAATAATTGCACTGCTGTGATTATAGTCTTAAGAGTATATAGAGCCAGTATAATTACAGATAACCGTTTTGTAACGGTGTTATCACTACCTCATAACGTCCTGTGGGTATCGTTAGAGGTGACAGAGAAAATTGGAATAGGACATGTGCAGCAGCATCTACCTGATAACAACTCAAAATTTTAAAAACTTCGGTCGCCAACCCGCCTACCAAGCTTGGCAAATATGGTAAAATACCCCATAAGACAATCTACGATGAGGCCTATGTTCAGCAGTAAACTGTTTTTGACTGTAATGGATGGATAATTTCATCACTTAAAGTATAAAGTAAATTTACAAACTGTATACGTTCCACGTCTGAGCAGAGGCTTCCTCTCATTACTGAGAAGGTTGGAGGAAGAAAATTTCCGCTGCGCTGCCCCACTGCACTGTTAGCAGATTTCAACTGTCATCTAAATATTTTTTCTTTCTCGAACGTGCAGATATCTTCACAATGTCTCTTACCACCAATCACGATCGGTGTAACTCAGTTTACTCACGTACTACAAATTTAATTATAAAGAGAAAGAGAGAGAATATTAAGAAGAATATATAAAGGAAATAATTATTGTAAATGTTGTAAAAGGTGACTACTTAGGTAGATGGGGCACATCAGAAAGGTTCCGATAGGCTATTTCGTTTATGCCGACGTAAAATATCCAGATACAGGATCTATCAAAGGAACAAACTTACATGCATGCACATACTCAAAAAACATTACTCTTCTGTGGTAGTCGTCGCAAAAATAACAAAGTGATTCCATAAGCGTTACCCTTTGTAGAATTTGTTTTGAAATATTTAAATCTTTTAATAATATTCAAAAGATTATTCTCAGTTCCACACTCCCTCCCCCATTCTCCATTAATGTAAAATCTGTGGTCCTAGAATGTGATGAATATAGGTGCTGCGTAAACATTTATCGAACAGATTCGCTACAAGTCTCATCAACTTATTAAATTTTCGAAACTAAATTACAAAGTTGCCTCATTAGTAAAGCTACTGCAAGCGAATATAAGACATTAAATGTTGTCTAATTAAATGTTGTACATTGTTGTACAAGTATATGTATGATAGTGTATCTAGGAAACTGGACCGAAATTAAAAAAATATTTCAGTTTTTTCTTTATTTATACACTAATCACTAATTGTATTCTAAATTTGAAGCCTGCTATGTCTGCTAGAAGTGCCTTAGAGTTTTGATGATCGGTCAGTCAGTGAGTGACAAAATTAAAAAACTTTGACTAGTTATATTTTTTAAACTACCTGTTCAAATTGAAGGAAATTTGAAATATATCATTTTTATATAATTTCTACTCGGTTACTGATTTCAGGCTTCTAGTTTTATCCACTACTAAGTTATAGGGGGTCGAAAATGGCCTGAATTGCTTCGAGAAAAGTATGGTCCGGCCGTGCCGCTTTTTTGTTCAACTTGGCGGGGGCACTGCCGTGCCCCCAGATAATAAAATATTTGTAAACATCAATACAAGGCTTGTTAGAGTATATTAAATAAATCCTTACAAGGACAAGACTTACGTAAAATTTATACAAAAGTATTATTTAAATAACCCGTATCTGACATTATTAAAAATTATTTAAAGACTTGTTCATTACTAAATTTCGTAAATAACTAATAACCTTTAGATTAGTCCCATTAAATAATTTAATAACTTATTGTAGTTTAAGAAGTTTAATCTAAGTTTTAACATTTCAACTTATTCGTCATAATTTTATACAAAGATCAGACCCTTTAGCACAGAATAAATAATAGCACTAGGTACAGACGTTGCACTCCTTTGATGTCGACTCCTTACCGACGTTTAATAGCCTACATTATTATTATTTACTTACTTATCTTTACGCACAATCCCTAACGGTTTAGCCAGAGAGAACAGATCGCCAAGTTTCACGATCCTTAGATACCTCTTTCGCTTCTTTCATGTTCATTAAATTCTTCATACATGCACGTCTAGGTATCCGAGTACTCTTGACCTTCCCCTTTTTATATTTTATTCCCCACATTATTATTATTAATCAGATAAATCACACACGCAAGCTAAATAAAACTTTATCGCTGCGCCCTAGTGTCCATATTACTTTGCAACTTTTTTGTCACGGCGGACTTTACGTGGTTATTAAGGGATGTCAATAAAAAGTAAAAAATACATTGCAAAATGTTAATTAAGTTACTTAGGTGAAGTACTAACTAATATTCTGACTATGATTGAACCATACTTTCGCCCACATGTGAGTTCTGCGAAGCCTAACGCATGCAAATTGCAGGGTCATTCTCAGTGGAGAATCGTAACGCTTGGGAGAAATAGGTAGATAGTGTAAACAACAAATAAACCTGAAATACGATTTCTAACAGAAATGTGATCTATTCTATTTAGTTAAAATTTTTGTTAATATACAAAGTTTTAATTTCAGTATTTTGTGTTATTATAACTCAAAATTTTAAATATTAATTACAAAAGACAAGTATAGGTAATATTATGTAAATAATTGGATAGTGAAGTAAATTTTAACTAATTGTTGTAATGAAGTACTTAGGTATTTCTTCTGTAGACCAAATTATTAGGTACTTAATTCTTTTTTGCTGTGAGTACCTATCTAACAAAAAAATTAAATAAATTTTTAACCTTTCATAAGTTCCTTCTAAAATTCTTCGGTAACTTAAAGAATGATATGAAGCCTTGTATTGGTCATTTCAATTAGTATCCATCTAAGCAACAGTTATAGTAGGAACGACGTTTTGCTATTATAATTTATCAAATAGGTAATATACATAATGCCTATATAATTTTTAAAATTAATTAAAAATTTTACAAATATTTTTTACCTACAATTAAATATACTAAACACTAAACAAAAACTATTTCAACGACTATTTACATAAAACTATTTACGTAAAGAGCGGCAAAAAACTTTAACATTCGATCGCCATCAACGCGCCAGCCCTGACTGCGTTATTTCACCAGGGCACGTCGCGATTTTATGTAATTATTTCACGCAGGTGGCAAGAGTGATAGAGGCCTGCCTGCAGTGCTCCGTTTAGACATCATATTACGTAGGTAATTAAATGAGTTTTATTTATTTTATCCGGTTTCGCTAACACCACTACTTTATGACTCGGACCTTAATCACACATTTCTGTACTTAAATACTCTGTACTAAAAATAGCACGAATTACAGATAAACAAGATATTTTCCTGTTTTTTCGAATAAGATTTATCTAACGCATGCTTGTGGCAAGATTGTACGATATATCTACACATAATTTTCTAGTGGCTTCTTACATCTTTTGTAGTCGTAACCAATACCGTTACATCCTTAAAGTACATTGATATACATAGGCCTCCTCCATAGATTGCCTCACAGGGGATATTTGCCATAGTTGCACACTTGGCAGGCGGGTTGGCAACTGAGTTTATTTTTAATTGTTAATAGGAAGACGCTGCTAATAAATATAATATTAAATTATTAAACGAAAATTTGCATCTGGTTAAGAAATATGAATTATACAAAAATTATAAATTTGATACAATAAAATATATAATGATGAATATATTGCGATATTTAAAATAAAGTGAGAAACAAATAAATACAGCATGGAAAATCAAGCGGCTCAGGGTAAGGGGGAAAGAAATTGGCGGATTAATCGGTCGATAGACGATAGCCGGTAGCCCAGGTCCAAATATTTTGTTCTCTAATCTGTTCGAACTGTTCAAAGTTCCTGCCATTCGGAATGGTTATATCAATCAAAAATTTTCTTGACATGTAAAGTCCACAGACAAAATATCTGGCTTTTTGCTAAGAATAGTACGTACTGTTTTAACGATGGCCCTTTACAAAAGAGTATAACACGGTCATTTTCGAGCACGGCTTTCGTCGAGTACTTACAATAAGATAATTTCCGTTCCACGAGACCAAGGTTTCACTGCGAACTTCTAGTGTAGGATCTTGAGATACTCGGAGTCAGAAAGCGCCAAACAACCGCAGATAACATGCCTAAGCTATATAATTTTTAAAACATCGGGATGTGGATATGCTCGACAGATGTCAACGGTCGTCTTTTAGGATATATATCCGATAATAATTGTAAAAAAAAACGTAGTCAATGGGGCGATGAAACTGTTTCCATAAAAGGTTCATGTTAAGCCTTGTGAAACCTCCTGTAGAACTCCTCATCCTTCCAGGCGGTCTCATGCTCGAAATTTATATTATTTTATTTATTGTTTATTATTATAACAAAGCACTAATTATTAAACGCATATATTCAGAAGTTTGTTTATTTTTTTTTTCTTTTATATCAAGATTTCATTGAATATCCTTTAGTTTCCTTAGCTTAACAATAGATAATTGTTAAGAAAGACAAAAATATGAAACACTATAAACAGTATATAATTATTATACACTACTAAAACCCCTAAGAGGTAACCCATGTAGGGTATGATATTTGCGATGTATGTCAATTGATGAAACTCCATCTTCACTTATGTAGGATTGACACATGCACCGATTTAGCAAAGTTTAAGTGACAAGAATAATGCCGTAACGTGGAAACGATCGATTAATAATATAACCTTACTGACAGCAGACGCTGAATGACAGACCTTTTATTCATTAATAACTGCACCTCAACACCACCTCAAGAAAACAAACATTATAGTGTGTGATTATGACTTACTAAATGACCAATTCGTTCAGATTTTTAATCTAACGATATATTGAAATGTTTCTAATTTAATTAAATAAAACATTAATAACACCGCAAAAGTAAAAAGTAACTAAAACTAAAAACTTAAATTACTAATAAATTATTAATTAATAAATATTGACTGGCCTGTTGGTCTAGTGGTTAGTGACCCTGACTGCTAAGCCGGAGGTCGTGGGTTCGATTCCCACCCAGGACAAATGTTTGTGTGATGAGCACGATCCTTTGTTCTGTGTCTGGGTGTAATTTATCTATAATATTTATGTATTTAGAAATATATAATTATGTTTCATCAGTTGTCTAGTACCCATAACACAAGCTCTGCTTAGCTTGGGACTAGATGGCGTTGTGTGATAGTTGTGGAATATCATATTATATTATTAATATTCAGCCATACGACCTTTAGAATCATCGCCCTGCTATGGCTTAGCGTTAGGGCGGAAAAAGAACCAACCAACTTGTATCACCTGCAGTGACAACAAGGCCCCGTGCCTTACAGTTGCTTAAGGAACTAAACCGCACGAAAACCCCACGGACCGATAGTCTCTAGAGCAAGTGGCACAAATAAAAAAAAATGGAAGTAAAATACTTAATGTACATGTGTTACATAATTATTTGAATATTTTTATGTTGCCTGCTAAATAACAGATTGAGTACTAAGAACTTTTAATGTCAGCAATCGCAGTCTGATTATAGTTTCGAGGCTAAACACATATCTTATAATCGACGATAGTGTATGACTATACTTAGGCAGCTGTGTTGAGGGTAGTGGTGTTGGGTTTAATGGCGCTAGTTACGTAGCACGCAATTGTGGAAGAAAGGGAGTTACTTTTCAAACTCTGTGAGACACGTTTATCTTAGCGAATAAATTTACACATTTTTAGTTTATGGAAATCCAAAAAAAACGCCTGATTCTAAAAATTGTAAAAGTCTATGAGACATAGAGGGTATTTTGACTGTAACTTTTAGCAATCCATCGATAAGTTAAATTCGGATAATTTAAACAAAAATTCTCCACGTTCTACATTTTAACGTTTATTTTGCATAAACTTGGCGGTATAAGAAAACAAAGAAAAATCTGGTAGCGCCATACATTCAAAATGCAAGCGGTAAAATTTGCTCAGAATTCCGTTATTCATGAAAAGTGCATACCGAGAGCAAGAGTTCTACTTATTACATGGCTTGAATAAACAGGGTTCAGTTTCGAAAAGAGTTTGCGACTCGGGAGACGCACTCTAGTACCCAGTAGGAAATGACATACTAGGAAAGAAATATGTAACAGGAAAATAGGAATAGCATTAAAATTTTGCTTATAAAAATGTTGTTTGTTTTATACGGGCTGATTATTAGTTTTTGGATTTCAGACGCTAATCTGTTAATACAGATTATCATTAATGGTATAATTCGGTTATTTTGCCCTGTAACTTAACCTGCCTTAATTATAATTATAAATGTGCATCAAATGAAATCTGTCTGACGTCGATATTTGCGAGGTGGAAATTAATCACAAACTTACTTAATCTATGAATGAAAACTTATTTTAAAATATTTTGGAGAAATGTCTTAGGTGCTAATCATTATTTACGTAAGGATAATTATGGCGATTTTGACCCCATCTACTTCCAAGTAAGGGTACTCCCCTTCCCTCTTCTTACGTAAGGTAATATCATTTTTCAGAAAAATAAAATATTGTCGTATAAGGTAAAGTTGCACTAGAAGTCAAAGTTCGACCTAAATCAAAGATTATAGTGAAGTGAAAACTTCTTCAGGCACGTTTGGCCTTTTGGTGTGGAGAAAAAGCACCGAATTCGCGTGAACAGCACTCTGCGATACATATTTTTATTTTATAGAAGAGGGGGCAAACGAGCATGCGGCTCACCTGATGTTAAGTGACTACCGCCGCCCATGATCAACCGCAACACCAGGAGAATTGCAGGTGCGTTGCCGGCCCTTTAGAAAGGAGTAAGCTCTTTTCTTGAAGGTCCCCAGGTCGTATCGGTCCGGAAAAATTGCCGGTGATAAACTATTCCACAGAGAGGTTGTACGTGGAAGAAAACTCCTTGTGAAACGTACAGAGGTGGACCGCCAAGCATCCAGATGGTGTGGATGGTATCGGGACGTTCGCGGTGTCGTGCGTTCACGAAATTTGGCGGCTGGGATTAATCCGAACAATTCCTTAGAGCACTCCCCGTGATAGATGCGATAAAATACGCAAAGAGATGCAACATCTCTTCGCAACGCCAGTGAATCGAGCCGATCGGAAAGCATTCGGTCGTCGACGTTTCGAGCCGCTCTGCGCTGGATGCGGTCAAGTGGAAGGAGCTGGTACTGGGGAGCCCCAGCCCAGAGATGGGAACAGTATTCCATGTGCGGCCGAACCTGCGCCTTGTAAAGTTGCAGGCGGTGTGCCGGCATGAAATACTGTCCCGCTCTGCTGAGCACGCCAAGCTTTTTAGAGGCCAATTTGGCCTTCCCTTCCAAGTGACCACGAAACTGCACGCCACTCGATATGTCGACGCCGAGGATTCCGATACTGGCTGAGGCAAAAAGGGGAGTGCCTTGAAACTGAGGGGATACGACAAAGGGGTTCTTTTTAGCGGTTAAGGCGCAAACTTGTGTCTTCTGGGGGTTAAACTGGACTAGATTTAGTCGTCCCCAATCCGAGACTCTGTTCAGCAAAGACTCGACTTCAGACACAGGTTTGTCCCGGCACTCGGAGACGTTTTCCCGAGAAATATTGGCTCGGCCGGTGTAAAGAGCATCACCAGTGCTGTCATCTGCATAGCAATGAATGTTACGGGTATGCAACATATCATTGATATGCAGAAGAAACAGCGTTGGCGATAGCACGCAGCCCTGTGGAACACCAGCATTAATAGGCTTGCAATCGGAGCTTGCACCGTCTACAACGACCTTGATGCTCCGATCTGCAAGAAAGCTGGTGATCCAATCGCACAATTTCTCGGGAAGCCCATAGGAAGGGAGCTTCGAGAGAAGCGCTTTGTGCCAAACCCGATCCGCCTTCGCAATGTCCAAACTAACCGCCAATGCCTCCCCCTTGTACACTACTGCCTCCGCCCATCTGTGAGTGAGGTAGACCAGAAGATCACCAGCTGACCGACCACGGCGAAAACCGTATCGGCGGTCACTAATCAGCTGGTGATGCTCAAGGTACCTCATGAGCTGGCAGTTTACAATGGACTCCATTGTTTTGGAGAACAAGGAGGTGATGGCGATTGGCCGGTAGTTGGACGGTTCTGAGCGGTCGCCTTTTTTAGGGATCGGGTGGACGAAAGCCGTCTTCCATGATTTTGGGACTACGCCTAGGGAGTAGGAGTACCGGAAAAGACGCGTTAAAACCGGTGCCAACTCTGGAACACACGTCCTCAGCACAATTGGGGGGATTCCGTCAGTCCCACTCGACTTGTGGATGTCCAGGGAGAGGAGTGCTTTGCGAACCGAGCGCTGAGTGAACTGCTCTTCTGGCATGGAGCACTCACACCGCGGGATGGTCGGCGGCGTACTCCCCCCGTCATCGAGAGTTGAGTTAGACGCAAAGAAGGAGCCTAGAAGATCGGCTTTCTCCTTTGCAGTATGGGCCAGTGAGTCGTCCTCCCTGTGCAGAGATGGAAGAGATGGCTGACAGAAATTCCCCTGGACAGCCTTAGCGAGAGACCAGAATGCACAGGTTCCAGAAGGAAGGCGAACTAGTTTCTCGCCAATTCTGCCTATGTGCTCTGACTTTGCCTTGGCAATGACTCTTTTGAAGGACCTAGAGGCGGAATTATACTTCTTTTTTAGAGCGCTGGTGTTTACATCCCGGGACGCTGATGCATCAACCCAGGCTTGGTAGCACTCCTGCTTACAGCATGATGCTATTTTACAGGAGCGACCAAACCATGGCTGATATTTGCCTCCAATGGCCACCACAGAGGAAGGAATAAAAAGTTCCATACCCTGAAGTACCACATCAGTAACAGAATCCGCAACAACGTTGGGATCATCCGGCGAGAAGCAAACCCGCCCCCAAGGGTAGGATGCAAAGAAAGACCGCATCCCATCCCAATCAGCTGACCTATAGTGCCAAACACGGCGGCAGCCTGCAGAATGCAACCGCGATTTCAGCGTGAGTGGCACAACACTCCGGACCAGACAATGGTCCGAGGAGCCTAAAGGGGCGTCGACGGAAATCTGATATCCGTCCGGGTGAGAGGTCAACAGAAGGTCCAACAGAGAAGGTGCATGATCCTCCACATCTGGAATCCGCGTAGGCGAAGTAACCAGTTGTGTCAGACCATATGCCAAGGCAAAATCGTGAACAGATCTCCCCGCATGATCGGTTAAACGTGAACCAAGCCATTCGGCGTGATGGGCGTTAAAGTCGCCGAGGATCACGATCTCTTTGGAAGGGATCTGCTGTAGCAACGAATCTGCAGCCATTTGGACGTGGTCGAAGAGTCGGTCTGTTTCGGCATTACCGCTATGGGACCTATAGAGGCACCCGTATACGCGCGGATGGTCGTCGCTGTCTACGCGTAGCCAAAGGATGGACAGGTCCGAACCTTCAAGTCTGCCGAGGCGTCGAGAACAGATGTCCTCTCTGACGTAAACGCAAACTCCAGCCCGAGGCACAAAGGAGTGTTCCAGTTTGTACCCCGGGTAGGAGAGATACGAGACATCAGCCGGAGAGGACACCTGCGTCTCGGTCAGAAAGAGCAGAGCCGGCCTCGCCGTCTCGAGATGGTAGTGGACGGCGTTTAGGTTAGAGTGAAGTCCCCTGATATTGCAGAAATTCACGGACAGCGTGGCAGGGTTCGCCTTGTTCTTGTTGCTCCGTTTGCCCCGAGCAGTTGTAGTCTTGAGCGGAATTTCGCCCCCCCCCCACCAGAATACGCGGCGCAGCCTGAGCACCCACGCTCAGAAGTGGAGAAACATGGTCGTGGATGCTCAGCGAGGGATTCTCCAGGGGTGCTGGTACCCTCCTGGGGTAGTCCATCTTTATTTAATTCCGCTACCATGTTGATGGGGGGGGGATTTGGGCCTCCGGCCACCTGCACTCACCAGACGAAACGCGGAAGCAGAGCTTCCACTTCACGCCGGTATTCTGTGAGGTCGTGGTACCACCCCGGTTTGAGCCGGCCCATACGTGCAACAGCAAAGCTGCCGCGTGGCTCTAGCACTGTTAAATATCTACGGGTATTACTCCGATACATATCTACATGTTTTCTTCTATTTATTTGATATTAATTTTACAATATTTAGATTGATATAAGCTATACAACTTTATCGTATACCGATGCAATCAACAAACATAGCGTGATAATTATTATGCCTAATAATTATGTCATACATCATAATGTTGTGAATAGAACCGCGCTCCCAGTACAGTCAAAAAACCGGTTTGCTCTCGGTGGCGTTATTGGCCTACCTGGCTTGACGCGTCTAGTTCGCGTGTACAGTCTGTTCGTATAATTTGATACTATTTAATGATATTAAAGATAAACTTATTTTATATGATTTTATATAAATTATTTTATATAGATGTAGCACATCACACACACACACACACTTAAGAATGGGTTTTACCTTCCCAAGATAACACTCTCCCCCAAAATAAGGGCATCTAGAGATTTTAACCCCCCTCGGGACCTTTACGTAATTAGTGAATGCTCTCTTAGCAATCGAGGATAGATGTAGGTGTCTATCATCATTATCATCATTACAGCCTATCAAAGCTCACTGCTAAACAAATGCACTCCTATAGATTGCCTCATAGGAAGAAATTTTGCCATAGTTGCCACACTTCACAGGCGGGTCGGAAACTGCAGTCATTTATAATTTTAATTTGTTATCAGGAAGATCCCATCTTCTTCATCAGTTTCCCTTTGCCACCGTTTATAACACCCCCGTGACGATATAAGGTAGTGGGTGTTTTTACACAGCCACTACACTGTCAGGTCGTTAGGTATTTATGGACAACATTATTCGTTTAGCATCAGGTGGACTGTTTTTGCTTGTTACTCCTATTTTATATAAAAAAAAAGCTTTATATTTATACATAATTAGAATAATTTATAATTAAACCAGAGGGTTCGTGCCGTCGTGTGTCATGTCGTGTTAATCAAGATGAAGGGTAAAACGTGATAGCCGCAACCAGTACGTGTTGGAACTACATTACACAGATGGCAATTTAATGATGTTTGGAGTAAAATAATGAATTTAATATAAATTGCAGTTTTTTAAACATAAACTTCGCTCTTGGAGGTTCACTCTTAAAAATATAAGTTATTCCATTTTATATTACTCCATTTTTATTCTACTATAAACTATTGTAGAATAAAAAAAATTGTAATATAAAAAATAGCTTTATTTGTTATATTTTGATACATTATTCATTTGAATTAAATGAGAAAGAATCCATGACATGCAGTACAATCTCAAGTATATGTACTGTGCATAAAATATTTCCAAGAAGAAATTTGTCAGATTCTATTTAAACTTATCCTCTAGTACTGAAAAGTTATGAACGAACGAACGGTTGCCTTGAAAAAATATTCAAGTTTATTGCATAATGTAATATTTGTGCAGTAAATGCTTAGAATTATACATTTACAATAGTTTTAACCGATAGAAAAATCAGATAAAATGCAGTCTGCGACGTCAGATTCCGACCCAATAACCGACTGTGTTTAACACTTTCTTCTTATTATTATTTGAATTTGCCTGTGTTGGTCTAGAACTTATAGAGCATGCCGTGAAATGCGACTAATGGTATTTTGGGTTGTGATTGTCTGGACGAAGGGCTGGACACTAATCACTTCTTCCACAATTTTCTGTCAATACACATTTTTTTGCTAAATGTGGTACGTGTAGCTCGCTGCTCTTTAAACTCTGTGTTCCTCCTTGGAGATCACAGGCAAAGCGCTGCTATTATTAAGTGCCTAGTTAGTAATGAATTAAATTTTAGCCACAAAATTATTATAGACATAATCTAATACAGCTTCATTGGACTTAAAAATTGATTACAGCATGTAATGATTGAAGTAATGTAAGAAATGGCGACCGAACGAACGAACGACTGTCATAAACTGCCACTATTTTAGGGTCATCGACATAAAAATAAAGAAAGATGTATGTCTTACTTGAAAGAAATAAATTATATCGCAGCTACCTGTACATACCAATCGAAACGCAGAGGTAAAACTCTACTTCACGCTGGGGTAGGACGTATTAAGCAATTTATGGAAGATAATAAGGTAATTAAGTTTTATTTATTTTAATCAGTTGCATTATCATATCAGTCTCACACAAACACACGCTCACACGCACACGAGCACGTACACACACACACGCGCGGGCGCGCGCACACACGCACGCGCACACACACACACACACACACACACACACACACACACACACACACACACACACATACACGCACACGCACGTCGTATATATCCGTATCGTAATTGATTGCCACGAATATTGCTCTCCACAAGCAGGAGGTCTTCCCGGATTTGACACTTTAAGTACGTTGAGTGTTCAAATGATAATACTTTATAGACTAGAAATGATAACACTATATAAAAAAAATGTGATTGCCAATCCGCTCGCCAAGCGTGGCATCTATGGCAATATACCCCTCATGAGAAAGGGCACAAATATACGGCCCCTAATCTACAGCGGCCAACGGCGGGGCAGGGGTGCTAAGACAATCCGGTGGAGGTTTAGCTGCCACCTAAGACGAATCGACCTGACAACATATAACGTTCTTACCCTGAGGACTGACGAAATGATCCTGAAGCTAGAAGAAGAGATATATAAGTTGCGCTGGGATATTATAAGATTATACGAGGTCCAAAAATAGGGAGAGGACACGGAAATCCTCAAATCTGGCAACTCTTTCTATCACTGGGAGGGCGACCATCTGTCCTAAGGATTTTTTTATAGAACAAGAGTGACAAACGATCACACAATTCACCTGATGGTAAGTGGATGCTGTGGCCCGTAGACATCTTCATTTTTCTTCAATTAAGAATCAAAATGAAGATCCGCTTCCAGCCTTGAGTACTGAGATAGAGTTTACACTCACCATACGAAACACAACAGCATTATTCAGTATTCTGTAAGAGCGTGGTCCTACCCCGGTGGTGCCGTCCAATTCGTATTGCAACTTACGTGCTTAAGTGTTTTTACAGTAGACATACGATGGTTAACCGAGTACAGAACCAGAGTACGAAACCTTTCCAACTACAAAGAGGTGTCAGACAGGGGAACTTAATATCGCCGAAACTCTTCTTCGCTGCATTGGAAGACCTTTTCCAATCTACGGGACTGGAAAAGACACGGTATTAGCACCAATGGCGAGTGCATTACTCACATTTAATTTTCAGCTGATATAGTCTTAGGCTACAGTCAATGAACTCTTATGGCAGAATCACTGAAAGACCTCAGCACTATGCTTAATGACCACAATAGTGTCTCCCAATGGATAAAATCTTAAAATGAACAAAATGAACAAGGACAAAACAAAAGTCATGTGTTTATCCACGTCACGCCTATGCCGGTAGTTTTTTTAGTAGGGTAAGGTGACAAACGAGCGCACAGTCCACCTGATGGTAAGTGGTTGCTGTGGCCCATAGAAATCTACACCTATCCCCGATTACGAACAAAATTCAGATGCGTTGTCACCCATGAGGAATAAGAAGTAAGGTCTCTTTTCCAGTAAAAAGGGTTTTTGTTTCTCTATATTCATCATACGAAACAAAGCAGCATTAAGCTACTATTTGGCGCTGGTATTCTGTGAGAGCGTGATCCTTCCTCGGTTAAGCTGACCCATTCGTGCTAAATTATACTGCAAATATAACTGCAGCATGGCTCTACTACGTATGTATATAGTTGTGAGTTTGTTTACCTGGGACAAACAGTCAGACTGGGTTAATCCAACTTCGATCGAGAGGTAAATCACGAACTCCACTAGGCTGGACAGCGTACAGAAGATTACGACAAATCTTCCCGTCAGGTACTCCTTAAAACTAGATTATCCAACTCAGTGCGTGTTGCCAGTAATAATCTAAGGATCTGAGACGTGGTCTTTCAATGCTGGACTTATGAGGAAGCTCAACGTCGCTCAGCTATCTATGAAGAGGTCTGTGCTCCGGGTTTCACCGCATGAAAAACTTAGGATGAGGATATCAGGACAGTAGAGCCAGAATGATCGACATAGCCCAACGAGTTAATAAGCTGAAGTGGCAATAGGCCGGCCATATAGCTTGAAGAATTGACAACCAATGGATAAGTAGGGTTCTTGAGTGACAGCCTCGTACCGACAGGCGAAGCGTAGGGCGTTCCTCCATTAGATGGAATGACGACTTGGTAAGATATGCAAGAAGCCGGTGGATGAAGGTGGCTCTGGTCCGTGCTTTGAGGCATTTTTTTAGGGAGGCCTATGCTCAGCAATGGACTTGTGAAGGGCTGTAATGATGATGATGATGAATATTAAGATTAAAAATTTTAGTGATAAAATTAAAATGATTCACAAGAATTTTGGTTTTTTCTTTTCACACTTATTTTCTGTCTAATTTGCTAATAGAATCGAGTCAAAATATTGTAAAGAAGTTAAGTGTATGTCTATTTATAGGTTTATTTAACTGCAGAGAACTTTGCCAAATCGACAATGTTACGCTGCATATACGGCCAATAATTAATATTTATCGTGTTCCGATTCAGTGCACTGTTTTGGTTCATACGAATTTATAGCCTAATATTTCATAAAGTAAGCTATGTTGTCAGTATAGCCTTTAATATATCTTTCTGCGTATGATAAAAAATCATAAGAATATGCATGCGACGTCGTAGAGTGGTAACTTGGATCTCGGACTAAGTTAAACATCCTCAAATTTTAGCTCGATTTGGATACCCAAAGTTGTCACCGTCATCTTTTCAAAACCCATATCTAGGAAAATTAATTGTGGTCCATACTAAAAGAAGCGGCGATACGCATTAATAAATACCAATATATTTATGACTATAACTTTTTAAATTTAACACGATGGTAGGTTTTGCAATTCGGTAGTCGGTGGCATCTATTAGATATCACTGATCGTGGTACCTATCTAGTGTACACCACCGTCATACATCGTTTTTTATATATTGTTGCACGCCTAAGTTGACGTCTGGCACTAGCGCCATCTAGTGTCGGGTAACAGAGCGAGGAGAGCTTTCCAGAAAATGACATGACTAATCTTTCAACCAACAGCTCCATCTAGTATCGAATTGAAGAACTAAGCTTTCTGGAAGCCCCACACTCGAATTTCGGCGCCTGGTCGGTTGGCGTGCGTATTTACTTGAATATTCTGGATGTTTCGGTGAAAAAGGTGTATTTAAAGTCTCTGCAATATGCGATCGGAGCAGTATTGAATTTGGCAAAACAAGCGAAGGTTCAGAGCGAAATAAAGTGAATCAGTGTGATTAATTATTAGTATTTTTAAGTTTTTATTGGTGTAAAGAAAATTAAAGTGTAAATTTTGGTAATTCAATCGGCAGTTTTTAATTGTAACAAACCTCAAGCTCGTAACAATATGTTTAAGTAAGGTGAAGTAGAGTTACAGCCTATATACACTGCTGTTCACAGGCCTCCTTTCATTACTGAGATGGTTTAAGGGCAAAGATATGTCCGCCGCATAGCCTCATTGTGAGTTGGCTAAATTCAATTGGCTGCAAAACATTTTTGTGTATTATATCAGGTCCATACTAAATATTAGTATTCTCAGACTTGGCGTCAATGTTAAAAGTGACATTATATTTTTCATAGATGTGTTTATATAAGTGATTCAAACAAATACTAACCTTAAATAGACAAAGTAACCTCACTCTGTGGCAACTTTGCCATCGGTGTTTATAATGAAAATAATAGGATTTATCTTCAACTTGAAGGTAAGATTACCTCATAGTATAATACACACAAAGTTATGATTTTTTCCTTTCACTGTGCTGCAAATTACAAAATTTACGCTTGTGGCAAATTTACCCTCCCATATTTCAATTTTTCATACAGACTTGAAAATGTGTGTGAAAATAGTTGTCAAATATTTTGGTTGGTTTACTCAATTTTTTTTATTTAAATCTTTTCGCAATAATTTAGGAGTCAAAAATTTAAAACATATCAAACAAAATATTCTCCTCTAAAGTTGAAAGTCAAAATGGTGCAATAATAAGCTTAAATCAGTTATAATATAGAACAAAAATAAAGCTTGACATAATCATTTTTAACAAGTATTCGTTTTTTATTTATCATCATATTACTCAACTGTACGATAAAAAGTAATAATTTAGTCTATAATTGCTTTGAAAGCAACTAAACTTCAAAAAGAAGCCAACCCCGATTCCCACTAGAGTAACATAATTGCTCTGCGGGTAAAGGGGCGGAACTTGAGGTTTGTATTTTTTTTAAATAAGTGTGACGAACGAGCCTTCAATCTATCAAAGATAAGTGGATACAATTAAGAATCAAAATTCAGAGCGGTTGTCATCCTTGATGACTTAAATATAAAAACGCCTCATATCCGGGAAAAAAGATCTCCGGTTCTCTACACTCACCACACGAAAATAGCAGCATTAAGCTGCTATTTGATGCTTGTATTCGGTAAGAGCTAAGAGCGTCGTTCTTCTTCGGTTGAGCCGACCCATTCGGGCTAAAACCATATTATAGCTGCAGAATGGTTCTACCACGTTGTGTTTATTTTTTGTGTGAGTTTTAACTTTATTTTTTAAAACTTATAATTTATAAAATGACATAGACTAAGGCTACTCAAACTCTTGTTGTTTTTCTTGCAAACTGCAGTTAACTTTGCCTTACATCTTTTTATAAAAGTAAAACACATATAATTTACTTAATAATAAAGACAACATCATTTCAACCACTTTTATTTTTCTTGCAAATTACAGTTAACCTTAATTACACAACATTATATTTAGGCACACCCATTTTGT
This sequence comes from Parnassius smintheus behrii, assembly GCA_036936625.1. Taxonomy (NCBI): domain Eukaryota; kingdom Metazoa; phylum Arthropoda; class Insecta; order Lepidoptera; family Papilionidae; genus Parnassius; species Parnassius smintheus. The sequence continues at coordinate 40,649,643 of JAUPFT010000014.1, read as the reverse complement.
TGCCGTGTTTAAATGTCTTTTAATAGTAAGTTTGCGTGCAGCAGTAATTTTAACAATTCGTAATATTTATATTAAAAATAGTTTAACGTGCCATGCGAACGACAGTAGCCTAATGGCAGGGTGCGGACCGCGAACTCGAAAGGTCACAGGTTCGAGTCTGCCATTCGAGTATCGTCGTGAACCACTCCTAACACGAGTATTTGTAATGTAAATAGCATTGCAAATATTTTATATTTAAATAAAATAAAAAGGGCATAAAAACCGAAGGATTCTCATCAAGGAATTAATTATTTTACATTTTGCGTTTATCATTTTCCTTTTTAATTTAATAAATATTATTTAACAACTTCCTTGTCCGTAAAAAACTCATTAGTTAAAACAATCGAAATGTTTTTATATGTCTCACGGGACAGTGAAATGGTTCATAAGTAAAGTAATAATAGCAAAAAAGTATTTATTAATAATATATAACATTTTTATAATATTTTTGTAAATGAGTATTTATTTTTTTACATACAAACATAAATTTTTAACGTCATAAGTTTGTATGTAGGTTGATTTTCCGTTTTTGTATGTAGTATTATTATATATAGTATATTCATCTAACCATCCATTCATTACAGCCTATGTGCACTGTTGAAAATAGGTATTCTCCATATATTGGCCGCATAAGTCGTGGTTGCCACGCATGCCTGGTGGGTTCGGAAGTACATTTTTTATAATTTGGAGTTGTTATCACGAAGACACTGCAGCCTACGTCACGTTTCAGTTTCCTTCTGAGGTCTCTTATTACACTCACATGGTGTAATGCGATGGTGCATATTATTATTAAGTCGCTACTACATGGTTATTATAATATAGGGCATGCTGAGATATTTAGGCTGGATTATCCAGCTTAAATATCTGAGATCAATATGTTTTTCAATGAAGTGAGGATGGCAAATGAGGATGTATGTAGACGTTATGGTCCATAGAAACCTGCCTCTATCTTCGATAACGAACTAAAATGCAGTGCGTTTTCACTCCTGAGCATTAAGGTAGAATGCCTCTTTAGTTATTGGTAATAGGGGTCTTTGGTTCTAGTTATTAATCATACGACACAGTAGTTTATGCTGCTGTTTCACGCTGGTGTTATGAGCGAGATTAGGCCTGCTCAGAATGAACCAACCTATTTGTGTTGCAGCTATTCTTCGCCGCAGCGTGGCTTTAACATATACTCAAAAATAATTTATTTTGAACTAAATGTAATAATTTAGCCATTAAGTTAGCCAACATCTTTGTTATGGAGAAAGCTAAGGGTCTGGTAACTCACCGGTTTTCGCCTTCCACTGCCTCACGCTGCTGGGGCTCGGCGAGATGGCTGGCTGATTAGGTGACTCGAAGGGATATAACCCTGTCTCTCCGAATAGAATATTCCACAGGTCCCTGGCACAGTATCTTCGGGAATTGTTTAGTACTCGTTGTAATTTAAAAAAAACACACACAATAATTGTTCGAAGGAGCAAGGTTCACACGCCTCGGCGTACGGTGCGCAAGCGACTCCGCCGTTCGGCCAATCAGACGCAAGCAAGCTTCTAGCGTTAAAAGGGATTGTTACCAGACCAAGAATTCCATAAATCCCTATCAATTTAGTAATTGTTGCCACTCGAAAATTTATAAGAAAATAACTATATGTACAAATAAATATTAATTTAAAAAATATGGTTCCAGTACGGAACATGCCGCTCACCTTAAAAGACGTGAGGCTTTTAACAAGTCTAAACACAAAGTAAAAGTATTGAAAGGAAAACATCGTTAAACTAACTGAATAAATAAAATATGAAACTAGAGAAGTTAAATATGGAGCTATGGGTTAACATAAATTATGAACTAGGTTGGACATTCGTAATTCACTTTATTCCATTGGAAGAGGGCAAATTTTTACGACCGGACGCTTAACAAATTTGTTTCCTATTTGTAGAGTTACTACGCGAGTAACACTATCAGTGCCCGGATGTAATGCGTGAACTCGAGCGAGTCTCCATTGTAAGGGAGGGAGATTATCTTCTCGCAGCACAACAATGCTACCTTCACGAATGGGAGTACCCCGATCCGAAAACCATTTGTATAATTGTTGAATTTCATGAAGGTACTCATGACTCCAGCGCTTCCAAAAGTGTTGAACATTCTGTTGTATCCAGCGCCACCTAGTAAGCCTACTGGCATTCGTATCGGTTGGATAAATATCCGGGATAGCAGTAAGAGGTCCACCTATTAAGAAATGAGAAGGTGTTAAAGGCAGAGGGTCGATAGGATCTGCACTTAACACACAAAGTGGGCGTGAATTTAACACTGCCTCGATCTGACACAACAATGTATGCATTTCATCATAAGTCAGGGTATTCGTACCTATTACACGGTAAAAGTGATGTTTAAAGCTTTTAACCCCTGCTTCAAACAAGCCGCCGAAATGTGACGCATATGGGGGTTGGAAATGCCATGCACTGCCTTGTTGTAAGGTTTTGTTATGAAGCTGACTCTGAACTGCGTCATCCCGTAAAAATTGATATAAACCCTTAAGATAGCCGGTAAAAATTTTGCCGCAGTCTGAGTAAATGTCGGTACAAAGGCCTCTGCGAGACGTGAAACGTCGTAACGCTGCCAGAAATGCTTCTGTAGACAATTCGAATACTATTTCTAGATGAATCGCTTTAACACTCATACATACAAACACTGCGACATAACATTTAACCACCTTCGCGTTTCGCACCTTATTAGCGCGCACGTAAAATGGACCAGCAAAGTCTACCGCTGTTTTGAGAAACGGACGTTCCGGCTTCAATCTCACCGCCGGCAACGGCGCAATGCGTGGTTGGGGATGCACAGGACGCGCACGAAAACAACGAACACACCGATGCAGACGTTGTCTAATAACATCGCGACTTGAAATAATCCCGTATTTCTGTACAAGTTGATACTGAATAAATTGCGGACCTGCATGTAAGTGAGTTATATGGGCGTCGTCAATTAATAGGAAAATTAAGGGATGTTTTTTGGGTAATATCATTTGGTGTTTGGATTCAAATGGCAGAAGCGATTTATGTAGCCGTCCACCTACACGTAAGATTTGATCTTCATCGATAAATGGATTTAATTTTCTAAGTTGGTTAGAAGGAACCTTCCCTTGTGAAATATAATTAATCTCGTCATGAAAACTGTAATGTTGAACCTGGCGAATAAGTCTTTTAAGACAGAATCTATATTTAGAAACAGTGATATGGGACGGATATGTATATTTTGGTCTTAATTTGTTCACTCTATGTTTTAATATATTATAAAAACGAAATACAACTGCTGTAACACTAATAAGTTTCCTTAATGAAGAAAATTTAGGTATGATTTCGACGTCAAGAAGTTGTGCCATTGCTACGCGAGCTATCGCTACAGGTAGATTACGTTTTTCGTTGTTCGTTTTAAAAATCACTCCTTGAACAGGCCACTGGGACTCTGTCTGAGAAAGCCAGGGTGGACCGAAAAACCACACGGTATTATTTTTAGTGAATACTAATAGTAACATTCCGCGTGATGGTGCATCTGCCGGGTTGTCAGCAGAGGCCACATGTCTCCACTGAGCAGCAGGAATTATAGACAAAATCTCGCTTGTCCTATTCGAAATAAACGTCTTCCACTCGTAAGGTGGTGAGCGAAGCCACGCCAAAACGACGGAAGAATCACACCAGGCATATATATCTTCATCCTTTATGTGATCATATGCTCGTTTCACCTTGACTATAAGATGGGCTAGTAATAAAGCTGCCATAAGCTCTAAGCGAGGGATGGACAAACAAGGTGAAATGGGTGCAACTCGTGATTTCGCCAGTAACAAATATGATTTGATTATACCGTTTTCTATATGACGGACATATACACATGCAGCGTAGGCCTTCTCCGAGGCATCAGAAAACCCGTGAAGTTGAATAATACTTTCGCGATGAGTAGGAAATATGTATCTTGGTATGGTGATGTCGGATAAGAACATCAACTCCTGAATGAAGCTATTCCAAGCATTGATAATTTCAATAGGGGGAGGAGCATCCCAATCGACCCCGGAAATCCACAACAACTGCATTAAATGTTTTGCGTATACAATGACCGGGGATAGCCATCCCAAAGGATCGTAGATCCTTGCGATCTGTGAGAGAATAGCTCTCTTAGTCACATTTTGTATAGAAACGGAAACACTAAAACTAAATTGATCAGACTGGGGGTCCCACTGGAGGCCCAAAACCTTCGTTTTCGTATCCCTTTCCATGGGTGCAACTGGGATTAGTTCCCGCTCACCGTGAGAAATTGGTGATTGTACCGCCGCGAGGATCGCGGGCGAATTACTGTGCCATTTTCGGAGTTCGAAGCCTGCTGATTGACAAATACCTATCAGCTCTTGTTGAAGGACAAGAGCCTCAGCCTGGTCATTTGCGCCACTGACAATATCGTCGACAAAGACCTGGTCTCGAAGTACCCGAGAAGCTCGAGGAAATTGTTCAGCCTCATCAAGAGCGAGCTGTTTTATAACCTGAAGAGCGAGGTAGGGAGAAGAGCTAATCCCAAACGTCACGGTACGAAGACGATATTCACGTAATAAATTATGTGGTGAAGTGCGCCACAGAATGCGCTGGTAGTCCCTATCAGACTCTTGAACTAAAATGTTCCGATACATTTGTTTCATATCGGCTGTAAGCGCGATACAATGTGTACGAAATTTTAAAACAACGTCAATAATATCCTTATGCATCTTAGGACCTGTTAAAAGAATATCGTTGAGGGAAATGCCGTTTGAACTTTTACATCCAGCATCAAAGACTACGCGAGTCCTTGTCGTCTCACTAGCTTCTTTAACCACGCAATGGTGGGGAATGTAATAGGTCGTCCCATTCTTGGGAGGACTATCAACCAGCTCCATGTGGTTGAGATCCATATACTCTTGAAGGCACGAGTGATACTCGCCCTTAAGGGACGGGTTTCGCTCTAATCGAGCTTTAAGTTTTAAAAATCTAGAATGCGCAATATCCCGCGACTCACCAAGAGGTGGTGCATCGGGTTTAATCGGCAGAGCAACCACGTAACGACCTGTTTCGTCACGAGTATGTGTGTGTGTAAATATAGACTCACATAAACTTTCCTCAGGAGTGAAGGTTTTCTCTTCCTTCTGTAAAGATTCTAACTCCCAGAACCTACGGAGGTCAATGTCATCGGAGAATGAGCTAAAACAGACCCGGATGGGAGGTGAGGTATTCGATTCGAATTCGAGGTTGCCCAACAATAAATAACCAAAGATACTATTCATAGCTATCGGTGAGCCGGGCTCCCCCTTAATTACGTTACTTAATAATACATGGGATAGTATATCCGCACCTAGCAGCATTTCAACGGGCTGCGATAAATGAAAATTAGGATCAGCCAGTTTTAAATTTTTTATATGTGACCAACCCGTATACGGTAAGGGCACGCTAGGCGTGCGCGAAATAAGTTTTGGCAAAATTAATGCTTCAACCGGAATCGAAGGTTGATCCATTCCTGTGGCACTTATGCACACTGTAACTACACCCCTAGGGTAAACTGGCTTATTTTCCCCAATACCTAATACAGGTATACGGGCACTTCGCCGTTTTAAACCTAACTGATTTGTACACGATTCAGTTATAAATGAAGCCTGGCTACCCGTGTCGATTATACATCGGATCGTAGACCGCTTTTGTTTGTTTATGTATACATCGACGAGCGCCGTAGATAAGAGTACAGTTTTAGCACACATCGAGTGCGCATTGGACAGCGCGCGCGCATCAGAATAAGGCGTAGAATTCATCGACGTCGTCGTTGCTACCCGAGTATCATCTGATTCTCGCTCGACTACGTGATCCGCGGGAGAGAGTGAAGTAGAACTACTATCCTCTACAATTACCGGTAACGCTTGAGATTCAAAATGAATCAAACTATGATGACGCCTATGACACGCACGACAAACATAAATGGACTTGCAATTTTTAACATCGTGCCCCAAATTCAGGCAATTAAAACAAACATTTTTACCCTTGAGAAAGGTGTACCTATCTCTAGGAGACAAGTTTAAAAATTCAGGACATTTAGTCAACGAATGTTGAGCTTCACATTTCATGCAATGCTTAACCTTATTTCCTTGCCCGCACGTGCGAGAATCGTTTGAACAGTTCGTCGAATTCACCTTGGTCGCGAGTACTCGACGCGCCTTGCTGTCGCCGCCGTCAACGCGCATTCTCGTAGTATTCGATGACGCATAAGTTTTTCTTAACTGCCCACATTCGGAAAACTCACAAGCCGAAACTTCCCGCTCAATGAATTTTATGAGATTGTCTACTTGTGGAATATCTGATGGCTTACTTAAAGATAATTCAAAACGTTTCCGAATGCTAATTGGTATTTTACGTAATAAAATACTGAACAATAAAAAATTCCATTCCACTACAGGAAACCCCATAGCTTCTAATGCCCTTATATTTTCTTGGTAGATATTCAGAAGATTACGTAACGAAATAATCGACTTTTCAGAACAACATTCAATATCCAAAATACGATCAATATGTTTAGACGCAATTGAACGCTTATTGTCGTAACGTGTGATTAATGTGAGCCATGCCATTTGATAATTGTCGTCGGAGACAGGAATCGACTTAATTAGATTGTATGGTTCATTTTTCAAGGTCAACAATAAGTACCTAAATTTTTCTGGATTCGTGTAAGCATCATTGTTGTGTACCAACGCACTGAATAAATCAAAATACGATCGCCAATCGGTTGAATCGCCGGAAAATGACGGTAATGGCAAAGTGGGTAACTTGTTAAGCGTACATATTTGAGGTTGATGAAATTCTCTAATAGTACTTTCATGAATCATGCGACTTGTGCGCCTATTCTCCTCTTCTAAACCTTTTATCTTGTTTACATGGAAAATAATTGCATAGTAATAGTTGTTAAACTGTTTACGAATGGCTAACTGTTCCTCTTTGTCAAAATTCTTTTGTTTCAAATAAGATTTTTCTATCTTTGATTGAATTTTACTAAATTTACGTTGTTGGGAAATGATATCTTTTGAACGCGCAAGAAATTCATCTCTGTTAGAATCTACAATTTCTAAAGTATGCTTTACCTCCTCTAAAACGATATCGCGTTCGAAAATGTCGTGGGAATGCAACGATGATTCCGCCATGTTGTATTGTAAACAGGTAACGAAATGAAATATGAAATTAATGTAATTAACGAGTGACAACAAACCCGAACAATAAAGAAAAATGCGGCTCGAATGATCAAAAAATATTATGTTATGGAGAAAGCTAAGGGTCTGGTAACTCACCGGTTTTCGCCTTCCACTGCCTCACGCTGCTGGGGCTCGGCGAGATGGCTGGCTGATTAGGTGACTCGAAGGGATATAACCCTGTCTCTCCGAATAGAATATTCCACAGGTCCCTGGCACAGTATCTTCGGGAATTGTTTAGTACTCGTTGTAATTTAAAAAAGACACACACAATAATTGTTCGAAGGAGCAAGGTTCACACGCCTCGGCGTACGGCGCGCAAGCGACTCCGCCGTTCGGCCAATCAGACGCAAGCAAGCTTCTAGCGTTAAAAGGGATTGTTACCAGACCAAGAATTCCATAAATCCCTATCAATTTAGTAATTGTTGCCACTCGAAAATTTATAAGAAAAAAACTATATGTACAAATAAATATTAATTTAAAAAATATGGTTCCAGTACGGAACAATCTTTTATACGCAATGTTCAAATTAAAATACATTTATTTAATAGCGACGTAACAATTCACTAACTCTACGTTCTACAGTACTGTCATCCGGTTGTCAAGCAGTTACAGTCACAATGTCGGATTCTTGGCGCTCACCGCGCAAGGCTGTGTGGAGCTGTATGCCTTTTCTCATTTTTTTTTAAATGTGGGAGAGCAAAACCCTTGTATCGGGTATTTCATGTATAAATATTTTGTGAGCCTTTTCGAAGCCTGAAGGGATAAACAGTTTTTTTCGCATGTTCCTTCTGCTCTTATTTCTGTAATCTGAGACAAAACTTAACCAATTTTTACTAATTTACACACACGTACTTTGTCTTATTGCTTTCTAAATTCATTTATAATTTTTATATTTTCATTTGCACTTAACTGCCTATTGCTCCATTCATAAAATACAAAGTTCTAAGTGAGCAACTTATGCTCGAACAAAAAGTTATAATACGCAAATTTGCTTACCAAAAGAATGAGTCTGTGTTAGAAAGATCTGGATATAAAACAATACAAAACAGAATATTCAAAAAATGTACAGTATTTATTTCATCAATATAAATGCATAAATCTTTTCTTCCAACTCATTCTTTTATCCTGCACAAAACCGATTTTATATTATTGTGTATTTGAAAAATATTATTTAACATGATTCCAATATATTACACATTAACTACTCGTATCAAGATTAGATTTCAGATTTAGCCTCACACTATGACAGTGTATAGGGAATCGAAGCACCTAGTTGCTATAGTCCAAATATCACTTGCTTCAACCTTGTCCGATGAACAAATTGTTAAATTTTGCGTACGACGGTCACGTTTTATCATGTGTTTCTGATACTACAACCTAGATTACCGAACTAATTCACCATACAGCTGTAGTGAGTCCCGTGTAAATAGAAATTATTTAAGTAACAAAGGAAATTATAGAGAAATTCATAATAAGTCTTAAAGCAATAATCCATATATCCCACAGCTGAGCACAAGCCTCTTCTTATTTCTAAGACGACTATGAAGCAATTAACCCGTCGCTCTGTTCTAGTGCTTCACATTTCCTTAGACATGCTGGGATCCTGACGATGTTTTCTTAACTGCCTAGCATGTTCAACAATTTCATCTTTGTCGGTGAAGATCGAACCCGAGGTGTTAGAGTGCTTTTAAATTTCCCTAAACTATCACCGTTCTTGATATAAGAGTTAAAACTTGACATTTAGTTATAAATACCGCTCAACTATTGCGCAATGATTAAACGTCAGTATTGCGACGTTTCTCGCAGCATTATACCTCAAGTCCCACATACTGACACGAGAATGATATGCTTACAATATTCAAAATTAACAGAAGTTACAACTACATTCAATTCGCTTGTCAGTGAGAAATTATTAGAGAGTTTTTACAATACTCATGTTTGGTTTTATGGCAAAATGTGAGTTCGACTCCTTCCTCTACTTTCCACTTTCAAACAACTAGATATTCACCAGGTTAACTCTTTTGTTGTCCATACTTCACTCATTCAATTTAAGCGGTGTGATTAATCTTTCATATTGCTTGCTTGCTTTTATAAGGGAGTTGCCGCAGTCGCATATTCATGGTTATACATATTATATATGAGGTGGTCAGATGCCTGACTACTAAAGTACTGTTGTACAGTGTATAGTCCTATATTAGGGACTTATGATAGTAAGGTATATGATACAAAAGCAATAATATAGGTCTCTATGATGCATAGGCACTATAATAGCAGAGTTGTAGATTGAAGTTCCATATATTAAAGACCTAGAGAATATAATTATATATTAAGGACATAACACATATAAACATATAATTATATGTCTTTAATATATGGAACTTCCATGTGCATTACATTACATTTCTTGTTTTTTTCCACAATAGCGTTCTTTTCTTTTGGTTTTTTTTTTTTATAGGATAGGGTGACAAACGAGCACACAGTCCACCTGATGGTAAGTGGTTGCTGTGGCCCATAGACATCTACATCTATCCTCGATTACGAATCAAAATGCAGATGCGTTGTCACCCGTGAGGAGCAAGATGGAATGCCTCGTTTCCAGTAAAAAGGGTCTCCGGTTCTCTACACTCACCATACGAAATACAGCAGCATCAAGCTACCATTTCACGCTGGTATTCTGTGAGAGCGTGGTCCTTCCCCGGTCGAGCCGACCCATTCGTGCTACAACTATACTACTAGTATAACTGCAGCATGGCTCTACCACGTGAAAAAACCGGTACCTATCACATTATTTCCACACATCACGGGTTCAATGGGAGAGAATGCAAAAAATCATCAATCACCTTATCAATCCTTTTAGCTAAGGTGTACAGTTAAAGAATAAATAAATAAATAAAATAATTTACAACCGACAACATGGTTTAAGGTGAATCTGGTGCGTCCAGCTGTAAACCTTTGGGGGCTGAAGAAGAAAGAAGACGGATGTGTGCATAAGCGTGTTTTAAGTTGAGAGGTGTTAAATGAATAGGAGACGTGTTACTCTTGTTATGACTTTAATTGTACTATTCAAGACTTATTCTACCTTTATACTATATATATAAAGTCAAGCATGATTTCGGCTTCACTTTAAATGTACGTAGCGCTCTCCGACTATCTTTCTTTGTTGGTCTGAGTTCGGTTGAGGCGCAAGGCAACTATGAAAAAGCCAGTTAGGGTTTATGACCTAAGCTGCTACGCACCATATAGTATTTAACCAAACGTGGAAAACCATTGTACCAAACTTGAAATACCTAGCCTGGTCTCATCGAGCAGCGTAAAAGGTGTAAGTCTCTGGTAATGCAATCACCAGACTTGGCGATTGTGGCAAATACTCTCTATAACGATAGAAGTACTTGCCACAGCAGTGAAACTTTACGAGCTAATGATGAAGACGAACTGTAATTTTGGTTTCAACGTGGTAGAGCCATGTTACGGCTGTATTATGGATGAAACAAGAATGGGGCGGCTCGACAGGAGTAAGACCATGCTCTCACAAAATACCAGCGTAAACAGACAAAAATGCTGCTGTTTTGTATGGTGAGTGTAGACAACCAAAGATCTTTTTATCAAATATGAGGCATTCCACCTTAGTCCTCAACTTTCTTGAGGGAGCAACTTTAAACATTCTTGATGTCGACATTTATACTATTTCGTTACTTATTTAATTTTATTTGTATGTTATTATTTATTTAATTTTATTTCAACTAACAAAATAAAAGCGCCGACTTAACGTCTTTATTTGTAGCCAGTATAACGTATTAGTAGATATTTCTACTTTTATTATTGTAGGTTGATAACATTTTTCTACAAAACTGAAACAAACATTCGCATGAGACACTCAATTTCCTATACATTGAAACGTCTTCAACTGTTTATGATAACAATTTTCCGGAAACGTCGCCATCAAACGTGAAAGGAAGCCATTTATCACTTGCGTTGCTGAAATACGATCCGTCTGAGTAATGTTGCTATGCAATCGTTGGGGCAAAGTGCTTGTTTTGAAAAGTGCCTTTAGATGCAATAAAAGAAAAAAATTACGGAAAGTCTTTGTAAAGGGTGACTCATTCCAGATTTTAAATTTTAAAAATAATTAAAAAATAACAGATGTTCTTGTAGTAATTTTAAATATACTAAAATAAAGCTTACAAATTGGGAATTTATTTATGAAATATTACATCATCAAGATGTTTTCCTTCTCGCCGTACATATTCTTCAAGGTAAACGCGTGTATTCCCTACCTCACGCTTCAATAAATCGCTGGGGATAGAGTTTATCTCTTCAGTTATTTTAGCCTTCATGTCTTCGAGATCAGCAAGCGGGTTAGTAAAAACTCTATTTTTAAGATAGCCCCATAAAAAGAAATCAGATGGTGTAAGATCGGGCGACTTGAGAGACCAGGGTATGTCTCCAAGTATGCCGTGGAGTTTTCCAGGAAAAGTACCTTAACTGCATTCATTGAGGCTCTAGCGGTGTGCGCAGTGGCTCCATCTTGTCGAATCCATACTTTTGGATAATAACTGACACACCTTCTTAGTTCTGGCATGAAAAAGGAGTTTATCATAGCTGTATAGCGCTCACTCGTTACTGTAACTGTAGTGCAACGATGGTATTCAAAAGAACAGTCACTTTAGGACTATGTAACATCTTTTCATGCTTTTGATTTGGGTAGGCAGAAGCCCAGTACCGACAATTTTGACGGTCTTCATAACCTTCCAGGTGGAAATGAGCTTCATCACTGAAATAAATGTCTTCCAAGTCAGTTCGCTGTGGGAAAATTTGTAACATTCGTTCAGCTCAATTTTTTGCATTATTTGGATATTGTATGGATGCAGCTTTACGTCTAGTGTCAATATGCGTTGAAGACAAGAGCGGTGAATATTCAAGGACATTGCATGTTTTCTTATCTAACGTCTTGGCTGGGCTTCAACTGCAGCGGCGACGTGGTTAATGTTTTCCTCGGAACACAGGTCTTTTTCGGCGGTGAATTGTTTTGTTTATTGCTGAGCCTGTTAGTCGAAATCTTTCTACCCATGATTTTATTGGACTTTTGGTGCATCACGCAAATACCGATAATTGTAATGAATACAAAATATACGTCGTGCTCGTGTGTACGAATATCCATTACTAAAACAAGCCTCCACTGCATATATCCACGGTGCGCTCCCGACCACGACATGGAGCTGCCCACGAATTTATTAACGATCTAACTAATCTAACTATGAAAATAAATTACAATAATACAAAACTTTTAGGACAGAAGACCTCAGAAGAAATTCAACTTGTTTAACAACAAGATTTTACTTACCAGAATATAGAAAAATAAATGTACTATATAAATCTTTAGGAGGTTCAGCTTCTCTTCTGTTGATTAATTCCCCAAACCGCCAGAAGTTGCAGCTTAATAGTACTTTCTCGAAACGTTTCGATAATCTTCAAAGCTTTTGTTACAAACCGAAGAAGATTGTCGTCAATATCGAATACTCAAAACTGCACACTGATTAAGAACACTGCTTCGGTTATAAAGTATAAATGATACCCATTGCGTGAGGTCACATGGCACTGGAGCAATTTCACCAAACTTCGCACACTCACCATAACACAAAAAATCGAGTTATGATATTGTTAGATCAAGCAGGTCGCAGTTCGAAAGGCAAATTACAAAGTTTACTGTGAAATTTTTATTATCTTGTGACACGGTTTTTAAAGCCAAATGCAAACTGAATGAATTATTAAAATCAATATATCAGGTAGTTTTTAAACGAATTTAATAATTATAATTTTTGTCCACAGAAGAGATCTTAAAGCATGTAACCGACAGTTTATATGAAATCGTATTTGATTGACAAAAATAAAGAGTAATATGTGACCAAAAATCTTACGAAAGCTATAAACTAAATTAAATAATCAAAGCTAATTTGAAAAACCGTTCTTAAAATCTAAATTTAAGTGCATTTATATTACGTCACTACGAATCCGAACAGTCCACAGAAGGGGAACATTGTGAAAAAGATTAATAAAAATAAATAAAGAACAGAAAAGATGTTTGGGGTAGAAAAATTCATATATTAAAAATTAAGCAAAATTAATTAAGATTTCGAAATAATGATTCTTAACGTGTCTAGTGCTTAGAAAAGAAATGCTAATCAACCAATTTTTATTTTCAACCTGAACTGGCTTATGTGTAAAATTATGATATGTATGTATGAGAAATTCAAAGAAAAATATTTTGATATCAAAACGAGAACATAAAAGAAGTCAAATAATACTAGTAATTTTAAATGAAAATAATTTGATAAGTATTGTTTAATCACAAAAAACGTTATCGTCAAAAAGTTTTCAAAAACAAAATTTTCATTTTCAAAGATAAATATTGAAAACATTAAAGCAATAAACGAATATTTAAGGGAAAACTTTGTAATTTGTAGCAGTTTCAAGCCGCTCGTTTTGCATAAGAATGTTTTGTAGTATAATTTGTAGTTTTCAAGTTGTTTATGAAATAGTCTTGAATCATGAACAAAAAACAAATGCACTTCCGCGTTCTAAATTACCTAAGGCAACGCGTGTACAAGATCGCAGGTAGTTTCGAATGGAGTTTCAGATTACTGTTTTTGAAAAATTTTGTCTCCAGCAGCTTGATTTGGAATTCAGAATTTTACAACAGAAGATATGAAACAGTTCTTTAAAGAGTTTCTTTGAAACGAGTTTTACTTACTATATACCACGTTGGTAGCTTATCGTTTTCTAATATATAACCTACAGTTCGTGGCCAGCGTATCGTACCGACAAATTTATTTGACAGTAAAAATATATCATTCAATTTCAATGGATGTTTATCAAACACTATAATCTATCACTATCTTTTTTATAGGATAGGGTGACAAACGAGCATACAGTCCACCTGATGGTAAGTGGTTGCTCTAGCCCATAGACATCTACATCTATCCTCGATTACGAATCAAAATGCAGATGCTTTGTCACCCGCGAGGACTAAGATAGAATTCCTTGTTTCCAGTCAAAAAAGGTCTCTGGTTCTCTAAAATTACCATTCGAAACACAGCAGCATTAAGCTACTATTTTATCCTGGTATTCTGTAAGAGCGTAGTCCTTCCCGGTCGAGCCGACCCATTCGTACTACAACTGTACTACTACTAGTACCTACATACTACTACCTCTTGATAGATGTGATAAAATACGCAAAGAGAGGCAACATCTCTTCGCAGCACCAGTGAATCGAGCCCATCGGAAAGCACTCGGTCGTCGATGGTTCGAGCCGCTTTGCGATGGATGCGGTCAAGTGGAAGGAGCTTGTACTGAGGAGCCCCAGCCCAGAGATGGGAACAGTATTCCATGTGTGGCCGAAACTGCGCCTTGTAAAGTTGCAGGCGGTGTGCCGGCATGAAATACTGTCCCACTCTGCTGAGCACGCCAAGCTTTTTAGAGTTTGGCCTTCTCTTCCAAGTGACCACGTAACTGCACATCACTGCAGATGTTGACGCCGAGGTTTCTGATAATGACTGAGGCAACAAGGGGAATGCCTTGAAACTGAGGAGATAAGATAAAGGGGTTCTTTTTAGTGGTTAACGCGCAAACTTGTGTCTTCTGTAGGTGTAAACTGGACTAGATTTAGTCGCCCCTAATCCGAGACTTTGTTTGGCAAAGACTCAACTTCAGACGCAAGTTTGTACCCAGACGCATTTCCGATAAATATTGGCACGGCCGGTTTACAGAGAACCACCGGTGCTGTCATCTGCATAGCAATGAATGTTGCAGGTTTGCAACATATCATTGATATGCAGAAGAAACAGCGTTGGTGACACCAGCCTTACACATAGCCTTGTGGATCACCAGCATTAATAGGCTTGTAATCAGAGCTTTCACGGTTTACATAGACCTTGATGCTCCGATCTGCAAGAAAGCTGGTGATCCAATTGCGGAATTTTTTGGGAAGCCCATAAGAAGGGAGCTTTGAAAGTATCGCTTTGCACCAAACTTTAACGAAGGCCTTCGCAACGTCCAAACTAATGGCCAATGCCTCCCCTTTGGACTCTACTGCCGTCGCCCATCTATAAGTCAGGAACCAGAAGATAACCAGCTGATCGACCACGACAAAAACCGTATTGACAGTCACTAATCAGCTGGTGATTCTCAAGGCACCTCATGAGCTGGCAGTTGACAATGGGTTCCACTGTTTTGGAGAACAAGGAGGTGAAGGCGATAGGCTTGTAGTTGGATGGATCTGAGCGGTTGCCTTTTTTGGGGATTGGACGAAAGCCGTCTTCCATGATTTAGGGACAACGCTACATTTTCATTCTTAATCGAGTAATGACGTACATAGATGTCTATGGGCCACAAGATCCACTTACTAGTTTCTACAGGTGGATTGTGTGCTCGTTTGTCACTTTAACCATAAAATAATATCTCATAAAAATCTCTGAGAACCAAAACCAAATGCTTAGTTACGCCAAACGGCCAGAACAGGGTTGTAACTTATATCAATTACTATAATAGTTGTACATGCAAGAAAAACTGCTAGTAGTGAAATTTATGTACCGTGTAAGTATATTTTTAGTTTGTCAGCGAGTATGTTGTACTCCATGAAAACATTTCACGTTGCAACCATATCAATACAATGTAAT
Organism: Parnassius smintheus behrii; assembly: GCA_036936625.1. Taxonomy (NCBI): domain Eukaryota; kingdom Metazoa; phylum Arthropoda; class Insecta; order Lepidoptera; family Papilionidae; genus Parnassius; species Parnassius smintheus. Next base: position 40,633,704 of record JAUPFT010000014.1, on the reverse strand, counting down.
TGGCCATTAATGAGAACATTTTGACATAAAATGTACATTGTTGTTAAGTTAGCTAAATAAAGAAGTTAAATTTACACAACATTTTGATAAAAAAATACAATGACAGATTAAAAAAGCAAAAGTGGTAGCAGCTTACGTTAATACAATGTCAAATCCCTTCCTGTGTATTTTGTAAGAGTAGATAGGAAACACTTAAGAAACTGGAGCTTTCTAATACAGATACATATAATAACAATTCTGTATGTATAGTTTCTCGAAAATGGCTCATATGAATTTAACGAAATTTTGTACTTTGTAGCTATATAGTCCAGAGTTTATATAGCGTAGATAGCTTTAATCACAGAAAAAAAATATATATATATATATATATATATATATATATATATATATATATATATATATATATATATATATATATATATATATATATAAACTATATATAACGTAAAGCAAAGCTCGTTCGCGTTTTTACTGTTATTGACAACACAAACACATCATGATATTGTTACGCGCCTTAGTCGACGGCACTAGCGCCTAGTTGAAACTCGAACTCTCGGTACCTTGCGCGTGTTTACTTGAATATTCTGGATATTTCCGTGCTAATTTATATAAATAGGCGCTGCAAGATGCGATTGAGGAAGTATTGAATTCGGCGAGACAAGCGAAGCTTCGGAGCGAAATAAAGTGAATTAGTGTGATTAATTATTAGTGTTTTAAATTTTAATTTGTGTAAAGAGAATTAAAAAGAAAAAAAGGTGATGCTGCAAGAGCAGGCTCGCCGACAGGAGGAACAGGTCCGTCGTTTGGAAGAGCAGCTGCGGGGCGGAAAGTAGGAACAGGCCCGACGATTGGAAGAGCAGCTGAGGGGCGGACAGGAGGAACAGGCCCGCCGGCAGGTGGAACAGGCCCGCCGGCAGGAGGAACAGGCCCGTCGTTTAGAAGAGCAACTCCAACGCGATAAGGAAGAGCAGATGCTCCTCATGAAGGACCTTCACGCTATCTTCTAAAAAAAGATACGGGAGGTGAAGGATAAGGTTGCTCAACGTGACAACCGCCTGTCAGAGGTCGAAACCCGAATCGACCAAGTAAACAATCGGGTTGACAACGTAATGGCTGACGTGAAGAAAACGCTGGACGACCTCAAACTTGGGGATGGAACAACAGCTCCCGTAGTAGCTACAACACCTTCGCTACGTGGAATCAAAGTGCCGCCGTTCGACGGGACCTCTTCCTGGTCGGCCTACAAAATCCAGTTCGAGGCCGTCATGGAGGCGAGCGGCTGGAATAAAAGCCAAGCCATGACTGCACTCACCCTAGGCCTGCGCGACCAAGCCTTAACTGTGTTGGAAGCTCTCGGTAAGAAAGTGACCTACGAGCAGCTTGTTGAGGCCTTGGAGGCGAGATATGGCGACACTCACCTGGAACACGTCTTTCGCGCGCAGCTTAAAGATCGCGTGCAGCGCAGCAACGAAAACCTGCAGCAGTGGGCCCTTGAGGTGGAGAAGATGGTTCGAAAAGCATACCAGTCTGTACCTGCACTCATTGAAGGGAACCTGGTCCAGACATTCATCGACGGCATCCGCGACCTTGAAGTCAGAGCTGCTGTGAGACTAGAGCACCACGACACGCTTAAGGACGCCTTGGCCCATGCACTGGAGGTGGAAGCCGTGCGGCAGGATCATCGTTCCCATCGCATCAGGGAGGTTGCAGCAGCTACAACCAAAAGGATACAGCCCTAGGTGCTATGGCTGTGGAGAAAAGGGCCATCTTCGATCCAGCTGCCCTAATCAAACCCTAGAGAGGGAAGGTGAACGACCTCAGGAGGGTAGTGCGGCCAACAGCATCGCCCAGCAGCAGCAGGGAAACGAGTAAAAGCCAGAACTGCGAGGCGGGTGCTGGCTGATGTTAAAAGAGCCCCAAGGATCTCAATCTCACAAACCCATGATGGGAACAGTCTAATCATCAAGGGCGAGGTCAACGGAACGCCGCGTAAACTGACCATAGACACTGGAGCCTCTCGTACCGTTGTTAGTTCCCAACTTATAAGTCAGTTCCTTGGGGACTCCGCATACAACCGAGAACGCATTAATTTGGTAACAGCCATCGGTCAGCGTATACCCGCCCGTGGAGAAAAGGAGATGGAGTTAAACTAGGCAACGTGATCTACCTGCATAATGTCATCGTGGCTGATATAATGGACGACTGCATCCTTGGCCTAGACTTTATGAGGAATAATTGTTGTGAGATCGAAGTTAAGCAAGGTGTTTTGAAATGTGTACAGGAGGAACTGTTTATGGAAGGTGCGTTACCAGGGAACGTGCACAGCATTAAGAAGATTGTTCTTCCGGCGAGATCAGAAACGATTGTGCCGGTTAGTCTTCCTCGAAACGCATGGCAAGCTCACCGTTTTGTACCTGTGGAAAGGGTTAACAATGACCTTCCATGGAAAGTAGCTCGAACCTTGGTTAGGACCACTGACATCTCAGGAGTACGTGTGCTAAATCTTTGTGACCGGGAAAAGATTATAGAAAGAGGCACGCTGGTTGGTACTTGTGAGGAAGTGGATTGGTTACGTCGGTGCCGATATCTATCGAGTGAGACCCCTAGCAAGGATGAACAAACGAGAGTGACCACACTTATGGAAGACTGTCGCAGCGTTCTCTCCCCGAACGAAATGATCAAGGCAGAGAAGTTGTTACTCAAGTACGCCGATGTATTCTCATCAAACGATGCTGACATAGGACTGGCTTAGTTCAACACAAAATAAACACAGGAGAAGAATTGCCTATCCATCAGCGACCAAAAAGACTGCCGATAGCACGTGAAAAGGAAGTAGAAACCATGATTGAAGGAATGGTGAAGGATGGTGTTATTGAATCTTCCTCTAGTCCATGGTGTTCACCCGTAGTGCTGGTAAAGAAGAAGGATGGCAGCATGCGGTTTTGTGTTGACTACCGCCGTCTGAACGACGTTACGAAGAAGGACAGCTATCCCTTGCCAAGAATTAATGACACGCTGGACATGCTTACAGGAGTAAAGTCGTTTAGCACGCTGGATCTAAAACGTGGCTACTGGCAAGTTGAAATTGACCCTAAGGACAAGGAGAAAACCGCGTTCTCGACGGGAAAGGGTCTGTGGCAATTTAAAGTAATGCCGTTTGGGTTGTGCCATGCTCCAGCGACGTTTGAAAGGCTGATGGAACCTGTACTCACCGGGCTAATTGGCGATGCCTGTCTGGTCTACTTAAATGACATCATCATCGTGGGCCGTACGTTTGAGGAACACCTTCAAAACCTGGAACGCGTGCTCATGAAGATTCAGAGTGCCAACCTCAAGTTGAGTCCGAAGAAATGTTCACTATTCAAACGGCAAGTCAACTGTTTGGGGTATGTAGTATCGGAAGAAGGTATCCGCACGGATCCAGAGAAAATAGCAGCTGTCAAGGATTGGCCGGTTCCAAAAGACAAGACGCAGGTTAGAGCATTTTTGGGTTTGTGCTCCTATTACCGGCGATTTGTGAAGAATTTTGCAGATATAGCCAAACCTCTGCACAAGCTAACCGAGTAGAAGCGACATTTCTGCTGGGATGAAAGTTGCAATAACGCATTCCAGCAGCTCAAAAACCGTCTGTGCAGAACACCTATTTTGGGATACCCTGATGCAAGCAAAAAATTTATAGTTGACACAGACGCAAGTGATATAGGACTTGGCGGTGTGTTGTCTCAACGGAGTGGTGACCAAAAGGTCGTGATAGCGTACTTCAGCAAGTCATTGTCAAAACCGGAAAGGAACTATTGTGTCACAAGACGCGAATAGCTAGCGGTGGTAAAGTCATTGCAGCATTTTAGCAAATATCTTCTGGGGTGGAAATTTCACTTACGAACTGACAATGCTGCACTAAAATGGCTATTGCAGTTAAAAATCCAGAAGGACAAGTTGCGAGGTGGATTGAACTACTGCAGGAATATGACTTTGAGATCGAACATCGCAGCGGGAAATCTCATGGCAACGCAGATGCATTATCACGAAGACCTTGTTCTGAAGATTGAAGCATTATACTAGGCAAGAGGGTAAGGAAGTGGTATCTGTGAGGACGCTCAGGACAGACCACCTCAGCAACGAGTGGAAGGACAGCTTACGACATGCACAGCAGGAAGATCCGGACATCAAGCCGATTCTGGAATGGATGAAGGCCAGTGCTCCCAAGCCCAAGTGGAGCGACGTCTCAGCGATGAGTTCGACCACTAAAAGCTATTAGGAACAATGGGACAGCTTGCTGCTTCAGGATGGAGTTCTGTGCCGTAAATGGGAAAATGTTCAGGGAGACAGCTGTCACTTGCAAATGGTTGTCGCTAAAGCTAAAGTACCGGATGTTCTACAGCTGTACCATAATGATTGTTCCGGTGGCCATCTGGGAGTTAAACGAACTCTACTGAAGATCCGAGAACGGTTTTACTGGGTCCACTGTCGAAACGAATTCGAGGACTGGTGTCGCAAATGTACAAGTTGTGCGGCTGTAAAGGGACCTCAGACTCGTAGTAGAGGTGCATTGAAGTTGTACAATGTTGGTGCACCATGGGAGAGAATAGCCATTGACGTGGCAGCGCCGTTTCCGGAGAGTGAAAGCGGTAACAAGTATTTCATGGTTGTGATGGATTACTTCACTAAGTGGCCAGAAGTCTTCGCCATTCCAAATCAAGAAGCTTCAACAGTTGCAGATAAACTAGTTCATGAAGTCTTCTGTCGTTTTGGAGTACCTTTAGAGATTCACAGCAATCAATGAATTAATTTTGAATCTCAAATATTTCAGGAAACTTGCCGAGTTATGGGTACTCATAAAACAAGAACGACTTCTTATCACCCGCAATCTGATGGAATGGTAGAACGATTTAATCAGACATTGGAGAGGTACCTAGCAAAAGTTGTAGACAATCGGCAACGAGATTGGGACAAACACATACAACCGTTTTTGTTGTCATATCGAAGCGCTGTTCACGAAAGTACAACAGTGACACCAGCTTTCGCAAATTTTGGAAGAGAATTACGGCTGCCTGCAGACTTGATCACCGGGATACCACCTAATGCTCCACGTAGTATAACCGATTATGCAAATGACTTGCGGAACAAAATGAATGACATTTATGAGCATGTCAGGCAATCGGGCCAGCAAATGTCTGAAAAGATGAAAACCCGGTACGACCGCAAAATGAACAACAAAGGGTTCGACGAAGGTTCACTAGTGTGGTTTCATAATCCCGTCCGCAGCAAAGGGAAATCTAAGCTTCAAGCTAAATGGGATGGCCCGTACCGGATTGTGACCAGGATCAACGATGTAACCTACCGGATACAGAAAGGCGCAAGAGGGACTCCTAAGATCGTCCATGTGGATCGCCTGGCGCGTTATTATGGGGCCGATAATGTTCGGGACGAGCATGTCTTAGGAGGGGGCAGTGTTACGCGCCTTAGTCGACGGCACTAGCGCCTAGTTGAAACTCGAACTCTCGGTACCTTGCGCGTGTTTACTTGAATATTCTTGATATTTCCGTGCTAATTTATATAAATAGGCGCTGCAAGATGCGATCGAGGAAGTATTGAATTCGGCGAGACAAGCGAAGCTTCGGAGCGAAATAAAGTGAATTAGTGTGATTAATTATTAGTGTTGAAAGTTTCAATTTGTGTAAAGAGAATTAAAGTGTTAATTTAGGTAATTTTATCGGCAATTTTTACTGTCAAGAACCTCAAGCTCGTAACAATATCTTAGGTACTACATACAATATTAAGATTGAGCCACATTCATAACACGTTTTTTTTTTCTTTCAAAGACATTATAGAAACGGTTTTACTACTTTTTGTTTAAATATGAATATAACATGTGAGTACGTTTGATGTGAATGTAGTATTAACATTTTAAATACGAATACATGTTAGTAAGAATAAAATGTTCGTTACAAAATTAATGACAGCTCTTTCTTTTTATTTATTATTCGAGTTAAAAACAAAATATTATGCCTGTTATTAAGAAACTACTAAGTCAATAGTTCCAATTATATTACAGATGATAATATGATGAATAAGTTAAAGAATAAGAATATGCTCATAACTCATTTATAACTTGAATATTTTAACTTCCTATTAAGAAAAATGTATATTTATTTTTAGAATAAATATCTTTAACCACAATAAGAATTGACACTGTTATACAGTTATATCATGAATATATGTAGTTGTAGCACGATTGTGTCAGCCCGACCGGGTAAGGACAACGCTCTTACAGAATACCAGCATAAAATAGCATAGAAATAATACTAGCTTTTACGGAATTTATCGCGTATATTTAACTTTTTAAATACTCGACGTTTCGAACGCTTTACAGCACTCATGGTCACGGGCGGGACTGAGATGTTCAACGTCCATATGTCATAGTTAACTGCGGTTACCATAGATTAAAATTTAACTTTTGTTCCGATCTATACAGTATGGACTTATGGTATCTTGAAGTCTTGCAGTTGTATGCTTGGGTTGGGATTTAATTTTATTTATTATAATTTAAATTTAATATAATTAAAATATCAGTTTAACCCTGCTACGTTTCGTATAGTGAGCCTAGAGAACCAGGGACCGTTTACTGGAAACGAGGAATTCTATCTTAGTTCTCAAAAGTGACAACGCATCCGCATTTTGATTCATAATCGAAGATAGATGTAGATGTCTATGCGCCAAAGCAACTACTTATCATCAGGTGGACTCTGTGCTCGTTTATCACCCTTGTCTTATAAAAATTGATCTTCTCCGAGTATTATTCTTGACACGTAACACTTGTATTCGGTTAAATAATTTAAAAATTACTTCTGACCGTTCTTTTTTTAAATACTGGCAATTGAATACTATTAATACTATCAATATTGCGGTAAGAACTCCCAAAAAAGCAATGCTTGAGTTGGGAGCGGTTCACGACTGTTAGTGGATTTGAACGTACGGCCTTTTAGTTTGCAGTGTCTACCCATCTAACTGTCGTTTCAAGACTTCGTAAAACATCTTGCAAAACTTAAAATGATTATTAGCCCATCGTTTTCTTTGCTTTTAAAACATTCCTTGCTCTTTTATTTTATGTTTTAATTTTTCGATACGAGTAATACTGAAGGAATGTGGAGAATATGGCATTTGGGATAGCTAATACACAAGTTTTGGATAATAACAAGCTGTATGGCATTCCGACTTTGTTATCAGAGGTGAAGCAACGAATATGTCGCCTTTTTGTTTTAACACTTCAATCCCCATAAAAATCCCATGCAGTCGCATGCGTCCGTCAAATTCAGAGCGGTCGCATGCGACTGCACCCACCCACATCACTTTAAACTATTAAAACTTATATAGAGGCTATTTTTCTATGAAGAACCTTGGCATTTTAAAATCTATACAAAATTTTCTATCCTGTAAACTAGTCAGATTTTACTTCATTACTAAAAGACGATGGTACTTTGAATACAAAAAACGAGTAGATACCAAGCGGATATCCGCAGCGTAAAAATAACTATTATATTTCTATATATTACTCAATTTAATTTACTGAAAATGTCATAGACTGCAGCAGACACTTACCATCAGATGAACTGTCAATTCGTTTTTCACTTTAATTTTATAAAAAAATATCCAATTTATTATCTTCGTTACATTTTTCATTAAACTAATTATTTTATGCACGAGTTGCAAATATACACGACATTAAAACTTACGATGCAAGACGAACTGAGGCGCTTTTCAACTATGAATCACATTACCCCCTCACCTGATATCGGTCATAATATGACCGCAAAATGTAAGCCCTTACTTGATACCAGCCATATTATGATCGTGTCGCAAGCTCCGATTTCAAGTCTGTTTTCTTAAACCAATTGATGTTTTGGATCGTGTGAGCAAGGCAGTATGGCTCTATAGTCTGTGCTTATTCATTTAAGTCAGTGAGAACAGACTTCCTTTAAAAAAAATATGTTTGTCTAATCTTTTCGAGGACGTAGTTTCGTGGTGTACGTGAAGTGCTTCCGAATTATTTTTTGTGATATTGTGATAGTGTGTCTTATTAAATTACGTTAACATCATGCCAAGGTAAGTGCTTTTTCGTTTTAACTCAAAGTTATTCAGATTCGTGCCTGTAATTCAGGGTAAACAAATATTTTTTTATGCAGCTATAGCTGATTTTGTAATATACTGTTTTAATAGATCGCCGTTATATGTCTGGGACATCATTACGAGATCCAGACTCCACGACGGCACGTGTTGGGAGCCCACTCGAGAAACCCATGCACCAAAAAGTGCCACGGCGTTGGGTTCCCAACCAGCCTGCGCCGTCGTTGGCTGAGTAAGTTTTTTTTTGCTGCTATTAAGCTGTGTATTACATGTCAACTTTTCACAAATCTAACGCGACCTTTGCATACTTGCGGACACTTAGACTCTTGGCGTCTGCGTCGCAGGTCCCCTAGCCATTTGACTATGTTAAATAGGCACATACATTTATATCTTGCTGCTGCTACAGAGCTTTTCAGTAATAATTGTGCAAATTTCGTTTTATAATAATGGATATTCCGAGTATGCCAGATACCCCACAGGGTGTAAGTCCTAGGCCCTCTTCGTCTCTGTAAGTGAAATAGCCATCAATTTCCATATTGCTACTGTCAAGCTCTGTATTACATGTCAACTTTTTACAGATCGATCGCAAGTTCGGCACTCTTGCGGACACCCAGAACCTCGGCATATGCGTCGCAGGTGCCCTCACCAGCTGAGTAAGTTAAATAGGCACATATATTTGTATCTTGCTTCTGCTACATTGCTGTTTAGTAATAATTGTACAAATTTGTTTTAGGTTCATGGAGATTCAGAACACGTCAGATACCCCGAAAGGTGTATCTGTAAACTCCTCTTCGTCCGTGTAAGTGAAATAGCCACCAATTTTCATATTGCTACTGTCAAGCTCTGTATTAATGTGTCTGTTTTGTTTAAGGTCTGGTGATCGTAAACGGAAGCTGGTCTATAATGTGGACGATCCGGAGTTGGTGGATCTTGTGAACTACGGTAAGTCACTGACTTTTGGTGTTAGTCGAAAGAAAGCAGTCATGTAGAAAATATATTAAACTTATTGTCTTTAGGAAGTGATCCAGATGATGACGAGGATGTGGACGAAGATGACGACGTCTTCGGATATATGCAGTGTCCTCGAAACGAACGAATCCATTTAGATTCGTTGATGGATTTTGATGTTCCGATGGACCTGCCTACCGAGCCGTCATCATCGGCGGAATAAATTAGGCCGCCGCCATCCACTACCGCGCCATCCACATCCACGCCATCCACATCCGTAAGTGCTGCATCGGCAACCCAGGGCCCACACTCGCTCGCGGAATTTGATTGGGAGTCGTTGCCCATACCAGCAATTCCCCCCCAGCAGCGTAAGGAGAAATTCACAGGGTCAGTAGGGCCGGTCGGACGGTTTCACATTTCGCTTCACCTTTCGAAGCCTTCATATCAATTTGGGACCGCAGCATAATGGAGGATATAGCTGCGGAAACAAATCGGTACGCAAAGCAATCGCTGGAGGCCGCACTAAGTACAGGCAGTGTGGGTCCTCACAGCCGGCTGCGCATGTTTAAAGATACAAATGCCGACGAGCTGTATGCCTTTTTTGCTTTGATCCTTGCGACCAGCATTGCCTTTAAATCAGATCTCATGGAATACTGGACTGTCAAAGGTGAAGTAACCAGATTTGTCGCCCTTACCCAGATGCTGCACTTTGTGAATAATGAGATTGATATTAGCCACCTCTCCAAAAGCGGCGCGAAAATCGCGAAGATTGCCCCCAATTGTGAAGCATTTGAATGAGAAATTTCAAGCGTTTTATCAATTGGGGCAATGCATCGCATTGGACGAGTCTTTGACTCAGTGGAAGGGGTGGCTAAGCATCAATCGATTTATCAAAAACGAAGCAGCATCGAGGGGCATAAAAACTTACGAGGTGTGAGACTCAAATTCGGGTAGGTATCTGTGGCGGTTTAAGATTTAAGATTTAAGATTCTTAAAAAGAGATTCAAAATTGCAAACAACTGTTTAAACTTAGTGTTTAGTTTCAAAATTGTAAGCTATTTCGATTTGTTTCACAATTTCGCTACCTTTCTGTGATATAAAGCTGTAATTAATTGATGAGATAAATTTAATTTTTATAAGAACTATTAAATTCGCATACACTCTTCAATATCAATAAATTAATTAAGTAATGCAGTGTGACAGCTACGTAATCCATCATCGCCCCAGTTCACTCCATGCAAGTCGTAAAGGCAGCTATCAGAAATGCTTGAGAGATCTCGTGGATCCGATAATAGACAAAACACAATAGACACATCTTAATTCCGACACAGAAAATATATATTTTAAATATATAGATTATTGACTTGGCAATCGCACTAAGCAATCTAATTTAATATAATATGTATTACTTGTGAGATGCATTGTGTTTTCATGCGATGGTCAAGTCAATCTATATATTTAAAACATAAAAGATTTTTAACATTGATATGGTCACTATAAAATGTAGTTAGAATAGCTAGCTAAGTAATAACTTAAAACAGAAGGACCCTTAAGTAGGGACCGAATAAATTAACCGACTTGGTATTACATGGATCTCACAACTTTTTACGGTAGAAGGACTGAGTTGCGAGACTTGGTTTTTTTACAAGTTATGTTTTTGATGGCATAGAAAATTACTTGAGAAATATTCAAAAGTATTACTTTTAGTAAAATATTTTGTAGAAATGAGGGTAACAGACGAACACACAGTCCACTAGACGGTAAGTGAATACTTTGGCTTAGAGACAACTAGTTTTAAAAAAAATGCGGTGTCACCCTATCAAGGACTATGTTCGAATGTATTATTTCTAGTAAAAAGGGTCCGCGATTCTCTACAATCACCATACAAAGATATCAGCATTATGTTTCTATTTCACACTAGTATTCTTTGCGAGCGTAGTTCTTCTGAGATGAATGGACACTTTTTTATTAAAAGTTATATTTTTAATATTTTTGTGGACTAAGGAATATCGCAGTTACAATGTCAATAATCTTAATGTCATCTAAGTAGAATAATAAAAACTTTTTTCTCTATATTTAACCAACCGTCCCTGAATATTAACGTAATTCTATAAATTAATATCATTATAACATAATCATAAACACTCACGCCAGTCATCCAGAGGGGCAGGCAGAGACTACAGACTTCCATTTAGCACGCTGTCGCCTTCTCCACATCCATGTTCCTACTCATACATGTTCTTCGAATAAGGCTACTTACTCATAATATCAGAGTTAAAAAACTTAAACAACACACATTGACCATGAGCTGTGATGATCCTGATAATTATTTCATTTTAGTCTGGTGATTGTGCTTAAGGTAATTGATAAATTGCTAAAATTAAACTATTTTCAAGTTAAAACACACACACACACTCTCTTACACACTATATATATGTATGTATAGGTTATATAACTTATATACATCCGTTTTCCTGTAAATTGAAAACACAGTTAAAACGGAGATTTGAGAGAACACAGTTTTCAGGACCTCCCAGCTCTTAGTATTAAATTTATATCTCAGAAACTAATAACCCAAAAATTCTGAAAAAATATGTAATACCTATTAAGATCTAAATGCTCTTTTAAAATTTTGAAATGAATAAAATTTATACCATTAATTTTTTTTTGAGTTTTTATTATTTGAATTTCAAAACCTACGAATAGTCTATAACTGGAGTAATTTTGATAGAAAATTTTTAAAAAAAATTAAAATTACTTCTTTAAATCTGATAGTGTTTCTAAAAAAATTCTGAATTTTCAGGGGTGTTTTAAGCCTACCGCGTGTTTACATATAGAAATGAAAAGTAATTTGATTAAAATAATTTCACTCTAAATACCTAAAAAAAATGTCAAATTGTAGATCTTGAGATCTTCCTTCATATAGTTTCTGAAAACATTCACTAAAAATTTTGATATTTTCAGTGTTGAAGTTTCTAGCTGAAAAAATATATTTTTAGAACTCGATTTCTCCTCCGTTTTTTGTCCGAATTTTGAGTTCGAGGCGTTAAATATTTTGCCTTGATGTACTCTTTATATTAACGTGTCCAAAAATAGCTGCAGACCCGCTGATGGTGGCTAAGTTTGAAGCCTGCTAAGTCGCTTCTTTTGACACTAGCAAAACACTATATCACAGATCTTTCTCGAGCAACTTTTTAAGTTAAAACTTTTCTAGATTAGGAATATTCCGTTTTTCCGTGTTAATTTTGTAATTTTTGCACTTTTTGAAAACTGTCACTACATTCATTTCAGTGAGACACGTCGTTTGGTGTATAACACTTTATAAACGAAACACTTTTTTTTGATCGCGGAGCGGTTCAAAAATGCTGCGTACGGGGCGGCAGTTTGAGCGCATCTCCAGATAACGCAGATATATTTTCAAGAAGACCTTGTCCTGAAGAGTGCATGCATAGTACTAGGCAAAGGGTAAGGAAGTAGTATCTGTAAGGATGCTTAGGACAGATCACCTCAGCAACAAGTGGAAGGACATACATACTACTACTACTACTACTACATACTACAACATGCACAGCGGGACGATTTGGACATAAAGCCGATACTGGAATGGATGAAAGTGGCCAGGCCAGTGCTCCCAAGCTTAAGTGGAGCAACTTCTCAGCGATGAGTTTGACCACGAGAGGCTAGTGGGCCCAATGAGACCGCTCTCTGATTCAGGATGGAGCTTTGTGCCGTAAATGGGAAAAACATAGATGTTTTCTCTGATCATACTTACAGCAGCGCTGTAAAAACATTTATGTGGCTGGCATATTTTCAAAGTTTGGGTTCTATATAATTGACCTACCTGGAGCATTTTTTATGAAGAAATGTACTAAACGCGTAAGATTTTTAAAAGTCGCCTGAAATGGTGCCTGAATAATCAAGAACATTTAAAAATGGAAATTTTTGGCTTAACATAGTTCAGCAAAAAAATTTCATAAATTTTGGCAAGCTACAGGAGGACAAGAGGGTAGGCTTGGTCTCCCAGTGAGTGTGGACGGGATTAACGTACCTACTGATATAGCCAACATGCTTAGACATCATTTCAGGGTGCGCTCGCCGCTTGGCTCCATGACCGCGTCTATTAATTCTATGCCCGGTTGCTTAGTGGGTGGACCGCCGGTACATATCACTGCACAGCAAATTCGACATATATTAAAATATTTAAATAATACTAGCTTTTACGGATTTTATCGCGTATATTTAACTTTTTTAAGTGCTGATTTACCACTTGCTCGGCGGAAAAGGAAATCATCGTGAGGAAACCTGCATGTCTGAGGAATAATAAAATTTCGAAGACATATGAAATTAGCATTGGGGCTGCGCAGCGCACCTTCCTTGCCCTAAAACCCTCTCAGAAATGAAAGGAGGCCTGCGCCCAGCAGTGGGACCTAAAGTTACAGCCTATATGGCTGTAACTTTACTTTTTTACTTATATATTTACTATATATATATATATATATATATATATATATATATATATATATATATATATATATATATATATATATATATATATAAAAATTACTTAGATTTATATTTTTACTGCTCTCAGAGTTAGGTATATTGTTAGAAATGGAATATAAATGCTTATCGTCTATTAGAGAACTTAATTATATTAATAAATGTCAATTCCTATTTGGCTAACGAACTCTATTTGTAAAATAAAAAAAAATAAAAACGTGTAAGGCTTAGTAAATTGAGGGAAGCACTGTGATAATAAATGGATAAGGGCTGATTGCGTGAACACCATAATAAACTCTGGGTACATAATATTTTTTGATTTAGCGTAAATTGAGTATGTTGGCTACATGCTCACATACTCGAACAATATTTTGAAACAATATTTTAGGAAAATCTTCCAAATAAACTATAGCTTGCCAGGCAGACGTTTTTCTGCCCTTTTCAACGACCCTTCGTCATATCTTATTAAAAATTCTTAAATTCGCAAAAAAAAATCACTCATTGGCAAAAAAGCTATCCATCTCTCAAGTTGGACCGAACTGCACACGGTGTGCAAATTTGATTAAAATCGGTTAAGTAGTTTAGGAGTCCATCGCGGACAAACAACGTGACACTTAATTTATATATATATTAAGATTTTGCCGCCAAATAACACTACTTGTATTGCTGTGTTCTGATCTTATGGGAGAGCCAGTATTATATATACCGTGAGACATTCCACCTTAGTCCTCAGTGACAAAACATTGCTAGTCTTCTTAGTTTGAAGTGGAGTACTGTCCCTGAGGACTAGGTCTCAGACCGTAGATAAGTTCGAAGGTACACGTGATTCGAGACGAGGACCCGTGACAATTTACCATCCGCTGGACTGTTTAACATTCTAATATTGTAAAAAATAAGCATAGAACAAAACTATATATATACAGATTTCATCGCGCTTAATTAACTTATTTTTCATTTCCGACGTTAAAATCCGTATAGATAGTTTTATTTAATGTTTAAAAGAGATGGTCAAAAATTTTATGAACCCCAGACTGTAGAGAAAAAGAAATCTATGTCATTTGAAAGTACAGATCTTCTATATTAAGAATTAGAAAAGTACATGTAGCTACGCAGTAGTGGACAAAAAATATGAAGATTTGAAAAAGTTGATTTTGGCAGTCGGTTTTTATCATTATTACAAAATGTAGATATTAATAAAGTTCCGATTCATGAGTGTTATATAGGTTAATGTATATGCATGATGATTAGGATGTATCCTAACTGGTTTAGCTAAAAAATCAAGTTTTTTTTAGTATTTTTAAATTATTATTTGTTACTAGTTTTGTATCATAATTATTATTGATCGAAGTATATTAGACAGAAAATAATTAAAATTATATATTACACCTTTTATAATTAGTGGAGCACTCGCGTGAGGCTACGGCACTTATTCAATAAAAATAAAATACGATAAAACACAAATACGAAGGAAAAGCGTACATATATCATTGTCGTGATTCAGATCAAATCTGACATTGACACTTTGATTGTTTTCATGTTTGACGGACGGATTCAGTGTTGCAAGTACTAAAGTAAAATAACCCTACCCTATAATATAACGCTACATGTTTAAGCTGTTGCTGTATTAAACAAATAAATAAAATCCTTTCCTTTAGTGTATTTTGATTATTTTGATGTATTAATTCATTAATTGAAGGCTTGTTTTTATACATAACATATCATAAATAAAGTATTTTTATGAGTTTAGCTATTGTTTTTTCCCTACTCTGATCTTTTAAAGTATTATATGGCCACATTAAAGGTGCTATAGAGTGACTTCAAAGAAAAGACATAAACATACATAAACACTCACGCCTGTCACCCAGAGGGGTAGGCAGAGACTACAGACTTCCATTTGGTACGATCCTGACACACCTCTCTCACCTCCTTCACATCCATACACCTACGCATACATGCTCGTCGGTTAAGGGTACTCCTGATTTGGCCCGTTTTTCATAAATCGCCAATTTGGTCGATAAATTTTCGCCTAGGACGTCCCTTTCCGACTCTGCCATTCACTTCTGCAACATAAATTTTCTTTGTCAGTCTTTCCTCATCCATTCTTTCCACATGACCAAACCACCGAAGCATTCCTTTCTTAATCCTGGTCACAACATCATCTTGCAAACCACACTCTTCTCTTATTATACAATTTTTTACCCTGTCATTCAGATTCAGCCCTAACATACTCCTTAACGACCGCATTTCTACTGCGTTCATTCTACTCTCGTGCTTCTTCTGCCACACCCAACTTTCATTACCATATGTTAAAGTAGGGACCAACACATCATTGTGAATTACCATACGTGCCTTTTTCGACACATTTTGACTCTTCACAATAGAGTGTAGGGCCCCATTTACTCTATTTCCCGCATCCACTCGTCGTTCTATATCGTTATCATATCTCCCATCCCTGCTAAATACGCAGCCCAAATGTACAAACTTGTCTACTTGCTCGATCAACTCCCCTTCTATTCTTATTTCACAAATCGTTTTACATTCTTCTCTTTCAAAACCCTAATATAATAAAAATATAATCTTCGTCTTACTTGCGTTCACTTTCATACCCCTTTCTTTTAATGATCTGTTCATTAATGTAACCATCATTTGCAACTCGGCCACCGACAACGCAAGGATAACTTGATCATCGGCGTACAAAAGGCATTTGACGGTTAACTCACCCATTCTTAATCCGCATTCTTCAACTTTCAAATTTTGCAAACAACTGTCCATAAATAGGTTGAACAGCCACGGGGAAGCCACACAGCCCTGTCTGACACCTTTATGGATGTCAAACCAGTCCGAATATACCCCGTTGATCCTAACACAAGCACTAGAGTCCCTATAAAGAGACTCCAAAGCCTGCGCTCAACCCAAATGATTTCAGTGTTTGCCATAGCACATCCCTATCAACTCTGTCATAGGCCTTTTCCAAGTCCATGAACGCACAAAAAACCTTTTGGTTTTTGGCCAAAAACTTCTCCGTGATCATGCGCATGGAAAAGACTTGATCTGTATATCCCATTCCCTTTCTAAATCCCGCTTGCACATCCCAAATTTTTCAATCAGTTTCTTTCATGACCCTTTCAATCAGTAACTTAGCATACAGTTTTCCCACAATGCTAAGAAGGCTGATGCCACGATGGTTTTTACAGTCCTGCTGCGACCTTATTCCTTTATATACTGGGACTATCACGGCTTTGCACCGGTCTACCGGTACCCGCTTCAGTTCCCAGCATAAATTAAACAAGGTGTGCAGCAGGCCTGCCACCACTTCCTCTCCATCCCTAAGCATTTCGAGTGAAACTCTATCATATCCGGCAGCCTTACCCGCTTTCTTGCTTTTCATTGCTTTCATTATTTCATCTATACTTATCTCGCTACCTCTTTCCTCTTCTTTCGGTGTTTCTACTCCACTTAGTACACACGTTGTCTCCTCACTCATAAACACGCTTTCAAAATATTCCTTCCATCTCTTTAAACTCAAAACTTCATCATTCAGAATATAGCCATTCTCGTCTCTTATAGCATTCATCATAGGCTGTTTTGAATGTCCCCTGGCAGTTCTTACAAGGTTCCAGAACATTTTAATATTTGCCTGGAAATTATCCGATATTCTTCTATCATATCCGTTCTTTCTTGCTTTTTTCTTTCAACTACTTCTTTTACTCTCTTATTAAGATGTCTTAAGACTGCCTTTTTTCTTTCAATATCGTCATTCATACCGCTAGAATTACCAGCCTTTGTTGCTAGTAAATCTAGCCATGCTCTCTTCTTTACTTCAACTTCCATACGTATCTCATCATCCCACCATAACGTATTATTTTTCCTTTAATTTTTTCTCTTACTAACACCTCATACTTCGGTAGCTGCATTCACTAAACCTTTCTTTACATTTTGCCATACATTCTCCAAGTCTAACTCCTTCATACATAATTCATCCAAACAACTTATATTTTCTTTCAGTCTACATTTGAACTTGTTTCTCTCACCTTCATCTTGTAATCTTTCTGTTCTAATACGTGGTAGACACAGATAACCGATGGCGCCAACGCCTGAATAGACCATTCATTCGGCATAAAACCAAATAATGATCCGTTCCTACGTTAGAACCCCGGTAAACCCCTGTATCTACCACTGCGCCCCTCAATCTTTCATCCACAATTATGAAATCTATCATGCTTCTATCGTCACCTCCTTCCCAAGTATACATGTGAATCCTCTTGTGGCGGAAGCAAGTGTTCGTCACAAAAAGATTCTTTTCCATACATACGGTGAGGAGACTTTCACCATTCTCATTTATACTTTCATCACCAAATGTTCCCAATATCCTTTCATAACCAAGCCTCCTCACCCCAACCCTTCCATTAAAATCTCCTAGCATAATAATATTTTCATTTCCCTTACACTTCATTAACACCATCCTTACCATTTCCCAAAACTGTTCTCGGATATAAGTGGGCTTAGACATGTCTGGGGCGTAGACCCCTAACACAAACAACTTTTTTAAGCCCACTTTCATTCGTATCCATAGCAGTCTCGGGCTTACACATTCATACTCTTTCAGACATTGGCCCATTCTTTCTGAAAGGATGATACCTACTCCCTGGCATGCCCGCTCGGTCTCGTCTACACCAGACCAGTATGCGGTATACATGCCATGTGTAGTGACATCCTTCCCCTTCCTTTTCGTCTCATTTACACATAACACATCTATTCCTCTATCATACATCATATAGCATACTTCATCCATTTTATCATTCATTGCCCCACATACATTCAACGTAGCCAGACGGGCCTCTGCAATCCACTTTTCGCCTCTCCAGGAGACAAAACGTGACGGGTGGCGAACCTCGTCGCAGGTTTTCCTCCCGGAGATTCTTCGCACCCCTGCCCCATGAAAGGGGCGCAGGGAACTCGGGGCCATTTCTTTTGTATGGTTCCTCATGGTGCTAATATGGGTAGTATATTTTACGCCGCTACCACGGCGTGGAGCTGAATCTGTGCTATCGGCTTGTCGTTCATTTAGCACCACCCGGGGGACACGTGTAGGGTGGGCCTAGGAATAGGTGGTCAAAGCCTACGGACGCGAGCGACTTATCCCCCTAAAAAGAATTCAATTTAAATACTTTTGAACTTGATTATTTTTTAACAGCTGCTCTGACATGTTAATAGTTATTCAAAAAGATTTTATTTTAGTTATATATGGGACAATCATAAAAACATTTTTAAACAGAAAAATGAAAACTATTATAATGCTTTTACATCGCAAAAATGAAACGTTTTTAATATTTTATTCAGATTTTTGGCTTGGACACTTTTCTTTTAAGCCATGTCTTCATTTCATTTGGGATCTTTCTTTTTTTATGGATTTTTTCCTTACAAGTTACTTATGCGTCCCGTTGTAAAGGTTCTGAAAGATTTTGATGACAGCTCAATCCAGCGGAAAGTCGACGACGACAGTCGCTCAAATTTATAGGGCGCCTATGTGTTCAAAATAACTTAAGGTTTATGTCAGTATCGGATCACTTGTTTCGTCGTTTTCTTTAATAGTTCACATGCGCATATACTTAATACACAAAATTGCATCACTTTCACGTATCAGAATTCCACTTTTAGCCATTCTTTTAACGATAAAACAGTAACAATTTGTCGACGGTCAAGTGCCTGCCAAAACCACCACTTTTTAAAATATTTTCTGTATTTAGTCTATGGTAGTAGATAATGAAGTCTATTTGTATAATACAATAGCCTTCATTATCAAAAAATCATAATATAATAAAGATACGTTGTTAAACTAAAAAAAACAACATTTTAGTTCAATGTTTAACGACAGAATAGGCTGTATGGTCATTGATCGTTGCCTGTTCCGAAGGAGACTTAACTTGGTAATTTCGAGTTTCAACTTGTAATGCGCATTTGGCATTGCGGCTGTATTTGTGATTTCATGTTTTTACTTTCTTATATGTGTTTAAATTAACCATCGATTTTTCTATTAAATTACAGGTCAGTGGGTTGTTGCGCCCACTTAATGACAATACTTTGGTATTTGGGATATGAGAGGAAGAACAGACAATTTACAGTCTCCAGCTGCTTTTCTATGTGACTTTTTATAATTATTGCAGAAAATAATTGAACAATTCAAATAGGTTGAGTTTTATTTCAATTAATTAGTCGTAACTACAAAACCTCATTCTTTTGTCTCCTTTTAAATTTATTCAAACAAGTTATTAAAAAAACGAGTGATTATAATACACAAACTACAAATCATAAAACATAAAATAAAAACAAATTCCCAGGTCCTGCAAAAATATGATTTATTGACATAAGTAGCAAATATTTAAATCTTCAAAATAAGAAATATTTGAACTTTGTTAACACCGAGCCCAAGCTCCTATGAAATCAAGTTCATCTCTTTTAAAATATCACGAATAGCATGATATTTTAAGAATTGTTTAGGGTTTCCTTTTTCGATTCTGTACCTTAAAACACGTACACGTACACGTACACGTACCTTAGAGCACGTAGATATGTTCCTTATAATATTATGTCTTTAAAGCATGCTACTTACAACTAGCGCATAAAGGAGGGCTCAACTTACAAGGACTTTGTTAATATAGATGAGGTATTAAAAGAGTTTTCGAATAAATATTGCAAGCTTTCTTTTTTCTTTATTCAAATTCTTTAAAAACTTGCTGATATTAGCAAAATAATATAGCCGTACTGCAGCTTGATTATACCTGTAGCCGAAAGAACCACTCCCTCCCAGAACACCAGCGTAAAATGGCAGCTTAGTACTGTGTTTCTTAAAGCAAACGTATGAACCCTACCAAGCACCCAATTTCATACATCTCCTTTCCTTTAAAATGTTTCTTAAAAACCTACGCCGGAAAACATCGACTTACTTAATGATTGTAACGAACCATCCTTCGCACCGATGCACGCACAAAATGCCTGTTCTATTTGAATAATGAAATACTTAATGTATATCGGAAACGATGCAATAGGGATATATTCTGGGATAATGAAGATCACCCACGCATACCATAATATTATTAATAAGATTATCACAAATACTTAGAAGAACTAAAATATAATTTTTGGAGTCCCCACCACTATATACTAAGCGTGAATTGTGATTGGTTCTAAATAGGTCAAAGATACGTAAATGTTAATGAATTAAATTTCTTATCACTTTTACCCGATATGATAAAAAGTTTGAAGAAACCAAAGCGATTTATCAAGAAGGAACTAAACATAAATGGAAAGAGATAAACCGATGATATGTTAACTTAGTAATGACTGCAAACACATCAGCAGAAAACTAAACATCGAAACCTGAGTCAGTCAACGAAAATGATTTGATAGAAGGCTAATTCGCTGTATTTATCATTATGATAGAATAATCAAATCAAAATCAACAATGTTGCTAGTGCCGGTCTGATAATTAACATCGCCAATTACCGAAGCTTCATCTGAGTCCGCTAACATACAGTCATTCATATTATAAGTACACTCGAAAAACATTATCTTCTTTCTGGGGCAGTTGGATAATAATGGCAAATTCGTGGGAAAATGGTCAACGGCTGATGCTGCTATCAAAGTACTTTAACTTACGGTATTAAATAAAGCACGGAGTGAATGAATATTACCCGGCTCGTCTCTTACTTGCACAATAGCAATCACAAGCAACATTATGATCCCGGTACTAGTGTTTGTTGTGTTGTGTACTAGTGAGTGCTTAAAAATGTCCGACATGAAAACTTAGGATGGAAATTATTGATGGAAATCGTACTACTAGTACTAGTTTCTCTCAGACGCAAGTTTTTACGGTAGTAAGTAGATTTCACAAAAATATTTTTAAACTGATATTAAATTAAATATTACAAGAAACATTCAAGTAATTGCAAAACGATTTAAGTGACTTACAGAGCATCGATAATAAAAACTTAAGCGAAGATTTAAGGTCGATAAAATGAGTATCGCGTGATAAGTTTTCGTACTTAGTTCTGAGAAAGTATTTTAATTGCTCATAAGGTCGTAACGTTCTTCGAATATTCTTTTTTGAGTCTTCAAAGTAAAGTATTGTCGTCTAGTTTATATAAAATATGATAATATATAAGAACAAAATGTAAACTTTCAACAGATAAATTAATCACTTATATTACTTAAATTGTTCTCAACATTGTCAAGGAGTTAATTAAAACTGTCTTGTCAGAAAACCCAATAAATTATTTTAGTTTGACCCGTAATTTAAGCCTTATAACCTCTTGACTAACGAGGTTTGTTGTTGTGTATGCACGTGTATACAATTCACATAACTACGTATACAATATATACTCCGGTTGGTTAACGGTAGTCTTAATTCGGCTAATCTTCAATATATTGTCAATTTGGTCGAAAAACATTCGTCTAGGGCGTCCCTTGCCGACTTTGCCACTCAGAAAGATTATCACAAGATAGAATTACAATAATTTTTTTTACTTATTTTAACTTAATAAATTTTTTGTCTATTTTATAATGTAACCTTATATCGTTTTAATTTCAATTTAAACTTATGGTAAAAACCATAGAATGCAATAATACATAGTAAAGTAAAGTTACAGCCTATATACGTCCCACTGCTGAGCACAGGCCCCCCCTAATTTCTGAGGGGGTTTTAGAGCAAGGAAGTGTCCGCCGCGCTGCCCCAATGCGTGTTGGCGAACTTCACATGTCTTCGAAATATTTTTTTTCTTATTCCGCAGACATTCACGTTTCCTCATGATGTTTTCCTTCACCGCCGAGCACGTGGTAAATCAGCACTTAAAATTGCAATTAACAATTTCATTGTTGCCGGTGGGGATCAAACCCGGGTTCCTCGCGGTCTGTTACATTTACAGCGAGCGTTAACCATCTGAGCTACCACGGCTCTATAATACATACACTAGTAGAAATATATTAAGCAGTGTGGTTATATTGCAGTGGACTAACAAGTCCAGTCAAAGAAGGTCTGAAATAAAAAATTTTGCACTCAACTTTGCATTTTTGATATAATGTGGTTTTAGAGGTACAAAAACAATGTGTAAAGGTTTTCGGGTTTAAAAAAGCAAGCATTAAAAAAAATTCAAATCGCCTTTGAATCCATCGAAATTTGTGTGGTGCTACAGTACCTTCAGCGGTGTCAAGTTGACGATCGGTATATCAAAGTGCTGAAAAGCAAAAGCTCATTAGCAAAATTATTTCATATTTTGCTAACTATCGCATTTTTTAACTTTTTAAAATATCTGTAAATATAAATTAAATTGAAGTGCCTGTATGTTATATCGAACCAAATGTCCTTTATTAATGAGCTGGGGGTTATTTGAATGCCATTAAGACACGACAATTCATAAAATATCTGTCTTTTTGTTTGTCCGCTTGTCTGGGCTAATCTTAGGAATTGCTGTAATGAAATTTCACGAACAGGTAGAGGGGAATTAGAAAAATATTATTCGAATAACTTGCTGATATTTTTGAAAATTAGTAAAATAAATGGTATTTAATGATAAATTAAGGTTTAGGTTTAAGATATTATTTATTTCTCAAAAGATTACAAATCACTTACGAGAAATTAAAAATTTACAAACAATAATATCCATTATAAGCATACAGAATATTAACTATAGATGTGGGTAAAACGTTAACAATTAAATAGGTTCGAACATCGCGCATACATTGTAATGACCGAACAATTAATGCAATCGAAACAGAAATAAGGGTGCGTACAAACTGATTTAGATTTAATTTTAGCTTATTTTTCTTTTGTTTAATTTTCCAATACATGGCATTTCAAAAAATTTTCAAGAAAGATAATGTTTTTGATTCTTTTACATTTTTAGATAAAGCGTTATATGGTTTTGCATCATCAAACATTATATTTTTCTTACCATACACTGTCCTAACTTTTTGTATGTATATATCATGGGCGCATCTAAGGTTACGATTGTGGAAATCTATTTTTTTTAAAATAATATTTGCGAATGAATGTCGTTTTTAAGTGGTTTACGTATTAATATGCAAGTGTTATGTTGATATATTTAAATTAAGGTGATTTTAATAGATCCTGCTAAGGCTTAGTCTGAGCGGGTCGCTAGCTTATCGTAAGAATTAAATACCGGCTAAGGAAATAACTATTCACAACACTTTAAGTTTTGAAATTCAATAACATATGTAAACAGCGTTAGAAAAAGTAACTTTAATTACCCTCTTTCCTCTAGGATCCTTCGTACTTATATCTATTATACCTATGAATGATTATTTTAAGGTTATAGATTATACGGATTAAACAAACAACAGCTGATTGAAGTATCACAAATCTAGGCCGTATTCAAAAAATAAGTTACTCTTAAAAGAACAAAAAATTACAAGTTACTGATTTGCTCAATAGTGGATAAAAGCAAGTAGTCCTTTTTATTTAGTTGATCCTAAAGATATAATAGATCTTATTAATTTTGCTAAGAAGGTTGTAAGGCGACCCTGCATCTTTTTTTTAAATTTATATTACTTTATAATTATTCTAGTTAAATGTAAAAAATGACATGAAATATCTATTTAAACATGTGGCTTGAAAATATTTCAGAGTTTTCAGAGTACGTAATGCGCTTCGTAAGTAACTTTTTAGATTCCTGGAAGTCTGCGCTAAGTTATAATTGATCAATTTAACTCGATCGTCTCACTTTTGAGCGGAGATTAGAGTGTTCATTGTTCCATTCAGACATTATTAACTTCGTTACTGCAAAGTTTATTAACTATTCCATATAATTTCTACTACTCTTTCAATGCTTTTGAATGATAAGGTTTAGGGTTTTAAAACATGAAAATTTAAACTCCTTAGTATTTTGGTGGAAAAATTACAATTGTAATTGTATTTTTAATAGGAGTGGAAAGTGAGCACACAGTCTACCTAATGATAAGTAGATTCTGTGGTCCATAGATATCTACAACTATCCTCGATTCAGAATCAAAATGTAAATGCGTTGTTGCTACCCCTGAGGACTAATGTGGAATGCCTCATTTACAGTAAAATGGGTCTCCGGTTCTCTACACTCACCATACGAAACAAAGTAGCAATAAACTGTTATTTTACACTATTATTAAATTTCTTAGAAGAATAATATTTTTTTCCAGCCCAAAGTATCAACTGCTAAACATAAACCTCTAAGACCGGTATTAAGAGACAATCTCGAGCTTGAACTAAGATTGGATTGGACGGACTTGGATTATTTTTGCAAAAATATTCGATGAGAATCGTACGTGTATTTGTTTCGTGTCCGTGTATTTCCGTATAAGTGCGTACGTACGTAGGCGGTCCCATAATGAATTGGCCTAACTATGAATCAATGAAGGAAATGAAACGAAACCAATTTTATTTTTCAATATAATCACCATGAATACTAACACACTTCTGACATCTGTGAATCAACATCTCTAAACCATTATAAAAATAATCACATTTTTTATCCTCAAAATGACTGAAGACGGCCGCCTGCAACTCTCCATCGCTTGAAAATTTTCTTCCTCTTAAGTCCCGCTTTAAATTTGGAAATAAATAATAGTCGGACGGGGCCATGTTTGGACTGTAAGGTGGATGTTGAACTTCTGTGAACCCGCATTGACGAACTGCATCCTTCGAAACACCAGCGGTATGAACAGGGGCGTTGTCATGGAGCAACAGGACAACTTTAGACAGCTTGCCTCTTCGTTTTTCCTTTATCTTGCCTCGTAATTTGTATATTAAAGAAGCATAATATTCGCCGTTCACGACTGTATTATGCTCTTTAAAATCCACCATCAAAATGCCTTGAAAATCCCAAAATATTGTGCACCTCAGTTTTTTAGTCGATTGTTGCACCTTTGCCTTTCTAGGGGGCTTTTTACCCTTATAACGCCATTCCATTGACTCGCGCTTGCTTTGTGGATCATAATACAAGATCATAGTTTCATCACCAGTCACTAGCCGCTCGATCACAGTCTTCGGATTTTCGCCACAAAGATCCAAAACTCCGAAGCGAAGCGCACTCTTTCCTGTCTCTGTACCGCTGAAAGAAGTTTCGGTACCCATCTTGTCTCTCACTCACATCTCACTTTTTTCATGTGAAGATGTTCATGGATCGCGCGATGAACGGTACTCTTAGAGAGCCCAAGCCTTGCTGCAATTTCTCTAATCTTCAAACGGCGGTCACTCAGAACCTCCTCTTCGAAAAGAGCAATCGTTTCGGGAGTGAGCACTTCCACAGGTCGACCGCCGTGGCCAAAGTCTTCGACGGTTTCTCTCCCGAGGCGAAACTCTTTCACCCCATTTTTCAATGTGCTATAGGAGGGGGCAGACTCCTTATATACGCCATCCAATCGTTCTTTTATTTGGGCAGGGGATAAACCTTCTTTAAACAGAAACTTTATGACACTTCGGTACTCAGTTTTTGACATTTTGAAAAAATACGCGACTCTCGTTATTCAAATGCCTGTTAAACTAAGACTAAGGATTTCATGTCGATGCATGTTTCTTATATTAAGTGCACGATAAACGTACTATTTAATGCAACACAACATGTAGCGACATGTCGCGTTGAACTATATCAGGCCAGTTCATTATGGGACCGCCTGGTATGTACGTGTGCGTGCGAACTTGTTACTCACGTAATATTGTCATCTTCTTCAAACAGCTTTTATGCCAAAAGGACGTACGTCTTATGTTTATATGTGTTTTGCTTTGTGTACACAAATACTATTATTTTTTTGGTAGAGCTATGCTGCAGTTTTATTAGTAGTATAGTTGTAGTACGAGTGGTTTGATTCGACCGAGAAAACACCACGCTCCCACAGAATATTAGCGTAAAATAGCAGCATATCGCTGTTGTGTTTTGTATAGTGAGTGTTGAGAACCGGAGACATTTTTTACTGGATGCGAGGCATTTGATCTTAGTCCTCAACGCATCCGCATTTTTATTTGTAATCGAGGATAGATATAGATGTCTATGAACCACAACAATAGCTCACCATGAGATGGACTGTGTGCTCGTTTGTCACCATTATCCTAAAAAAATGTTGCCTTGAAATATTTTTCAGACTTAACATAAGGAGTTCGATTCATATCCTAATCTATTTTTTTCTGTACTCATCTTTCCTTTTGATAATCGAAGAACTATAAAGTACTTAACTTTTAGATTATTATATGTCTTTATCAAAAACATTGCTTGATCAAAAGACTCATAGTAATGTTGTAAGTTTTAATTGCAAAATTTGGGACTTAATTTTGAAACATAAAACATACAAATGGCTTGCTTTAAATAATTTCATTTCATTGTGTTTCATTTTCAGTCTTTTAAAGTTTACGGCTGACTATAAAACATTTCAAGAATCTGCAGTCAGATACGCATATTTTATTGGGTATGTAAGAGTGCAACAGTACAAAGATTGAACTGGTTATCAGTTTTAACGAATACAAATGCTTGTGTTTTGCACAAATATTCAGTCCGACTATAATTTAAATCGGGTACCCCTATCTTGAGAAGGTACCACTTAGCCACGTAACGTTTCGTCTCCGCGCTAAATTGTGAATTAAATATATAAATGGGTGAAATTTGGCATAAAAACTGAGTGCAGTGAAAATAAAAATAAAGTAATTGTAACATATACTGTGGACAAAGCACCAAAACCCGCGATTAATTATCTAAATACATGCAAAACAGTGAAGTGAATAAACGGTATTACTATTCTTGTCAGTGACTTCTATGCGCAAAAAAGTTGATCTCCATAATCTACGAAGGACAGTACGTAATTCAACAGTGACATTATTCAACAAAAAAGTAAAAAACTAATCCTAACCAATAAAAACTGATTTCTGCAATAACGTTAGAATGACACATCAATATCGATCAAGGTAATATCGCTATCTAGAGGACTTACTAGAAACTATCTTAGCTCGAGGTAGCCAACCGTCAGCAGTTTCCAAGTGATCGTTCAGCGTACAGTACCTAACCAAACCAATAGAGGGCAGCAAAAGTATCAAAACAAAAGTATTTTCTTACTAATCGAAAACATAATAACCTGCAAACCATGGAAGAAGTAATGAATATGCTTCAAAAAATACAAAGCGGATTTAATGAACAAAAACTGACCATTGTGCAATCAGCAGATTACGTTACGCAACAAGTTACGCATAACATAAATCTCAAACTAGAAGAAAAATTCAAAATAATGGAGGAAAAGCTAGAAAACCAGGAGGAAAATTATACTTCCTATAGAAGCAATCAAGAAAGAAGAACATCGTTATATTCGGCTTAGCGGAGATGGAAACATCCTATGAAAACTCAGAAGAAAACATCATAAATTTCATAAAACGCTACTTTTCTATAGAGCTAGAGAGCAGTGAAACACAAGAAATTAGGAGAATAGGGAAGAAAGGGAACAAACCGACCGATTACTGTAACATTCACTACACTGGGCACAAAAATAAGAATTTATAAACAGAGAAAAATATTAAAAAATACTTATTACTATATAAATGAAGACTTTCCACAACACATTTTGGAAAAAAGAAAGGAATTACTAAAACAAATGAAAATAAAAAGAGAGAAAGGAAACCATGCCACCATCAGGTATGATAAATTAACAACAACGCAGATGCATCAGGCAATAAGAAAAGAACCCTACCAACATCAACGAGCATAAACGATCCTACAGGAACAATACAAGGTACACAAGTAAACAAAAAGAACAAAACTCAGACAAAACAAGGACTACAGAGATCGTTAAATTTATCAGAAGGAGTTCTTAAACCAGGAATACTTAGTTTTTTAACCAACAAAACCCCTGGAAACCCACGAAATGAACAAATAGATAAAAACTTAAATCAATAGCAATTACCGCCCCCCTCTCACATGAAAAACACGACAAGTACACAAATAAAGAATAAAAAACATCTTCCAAGCCGGCCGGTCACCGTGGAAGATCACGACCTAAACCCTCCAGAGAAAACAAAAATTAACAGTCATCACAATACCCTATACATAATAACATACAATGTTAAAACTTTGTCGACATACTCACAATTATTGGAGTTAACTGAATGTTTGAAAAATATAAAGTTTGATATTATTGGTCTATCAGAAATTAGAAAACTTGGAAACAGGATTGAAGAACACGACGAGTTTATTTTATACTACATTGGAGAAACGCCTGGACTGTATGGTGTAGGATTTATTGTCAAAAAACATCTAAAACGATACATCATAAGCTTCACAGGACTATCAGAAAGAGTAGCGTTGTTAAGGATGAATATCAATAACTTAAAATTAAGTATCATTCAAGTTTACGCTCCAACGGAGGCGTCGAGCAACGAGGAGTTGGAATTTTTCTACAGTACTGTCGACAAAGCTGTACAACTCTCAGAAAAAACATCATAGTCATGGGAGATTTTAACGCCAAAATAGGACAAACCAATCCTAATGAAGCCGCTACTGGCAACCACGGCTACGGAGACAAAAACTGTAGAGGAGATAGGCTCATTGGTTTTGCGCACGAGAATAATCTGTCAATCATGAACACCTTCTTCAAAAAATAGTAAACAAAGATGGACTTGGAGATCTCCTAATGGCAAAATATATTATAAAGCTGCAGTGTTTGTTTGTTTGAACGCGCTAATCTCTGGAACTACTGATCCGATTTGAATGATTCTTTCAATGTTGGGTAATCCATTTTTCGAGAAAGGCTATAAGCTATGTTATTTTTTTTTTGAAAATAAGGGATCCGTTATAAAATTGCTATTTTGTAACACAAGGTGTAAAATCGAAAACCTATTTTTGCGTGCGCTGCAAAAACTATTGACAATAAAACAAAATGATGTACTACGAGTTTGTAGATTTCATTACGACCTACAAAAAAGTCTGTCTAGCTATCATGGTTTAATCACAATAACCGATTTTGTGTTCAAAATAATTATTAAATCGCCTGAAGAAAAAAAAACTACGTTAAATATGTATCGTAATATTAATCTTTATCGAAATTAAGCATTATGTTATCAAGAGTATTTATGTAGAAGTAAAATACTTTTTGTTTCATCTCAATCGGATATTTCGTTTAAAAGTTATTACGTGTGTAAGATGTAAAGAGTTGGTACCTATTAAATGAGTTATGGGCTATATAGAGTTTTTTATCAACATAAAATCCTGTAATAATCTTTTTCGAAATATATTTGTCGATGATTGTAAATATAAGATCTTTGAAGAGTATAATAAATACATTTCTAAAATAACTCTGCTAAGGAAATTCACGCGCGCTTGATGCAAGTAAGACGAGACACTGGTGGCGCGGGTGCGGGCGAGACGAGGAGGCCGCGCTTGCTGGCCGCCTGTCGCTCCCCCCCCCCCCCGCCGCGCCGCTCGCGTGTTTTGGTTTACAAGGTACCATGCCGTGCGGCTCAGATGCGTGGTCGGCTCCCTGCGGAACAGTTGAATGCAGCGTTGCGTTTTTTGAAATCGTTTACGATAATTCCTTTGACATATATTTCATACGACTTTTAATAATTACTCACCTTACGTTTCTTTTACCTGAATACTACGTTTCAGTTTATTTTAATTAAGTTTTAAATTTATATAGTTTTTTTTTACCTTTTTACTATAATGCCTAGAAAAAGAACTCAGCTTTCTAGGCAGACTGCTACTGCAAAGCGATTGCGACTTTTACGCAGCAATGAAACACCCGAATAAAATCTGCACAGGTTGGCTACTCAACGAGCGATCAGTGAACAAAACCGTGTTAGGGAATCGAGTGTTGAACGTTCTCACAAAATATCCGTACTTCGGTGAATCGACAACGGGAATCAAGTGCTGAACGTTCTCAACGTTTAGCCGCACAAAATTCCCGAACTTCGTCTAATCGCGAGCGGAAATCAAGCGCTGAACGTTCTCAACGTTTAGCTACACAGAATTCCCGCACTTTGGCAAACCGGCAACGGTAATCAAGCGCTGAACGTTCTCAACGTTTAGCTACACAGAATTCCCGCACTTCGGCGAACCGGGAACGGGAATCAAGTGCTGAACGTTCCCATCGATTAGCACAGCAAAATGCACGAACAGCAAGGAACAGAACTCGCAGGCAATATAATTTATTGAATTCAGCATTTGCTTATGATTATACCCTTGACTATGCTGAGCTAAATGGTACTAATATTTGCAGAATGAATAAAATATGTAATTCATGTCAAGCAAAAAAATGGCCGGCTGAAGCTCCTGGACTGTATTGTAGTGGTGGCAAAGTAAATATTCCTAAAATTCCGGCACTAACATCAATTCTTAAAGATCTAATATCAGTCTCACATCCATCTTCTAAGCATTTCTTAAATCACTCTAGACAATATAATTTTCTGTTTCAGATGACTTTATTTGGTGCCAAAGAAATTCGTGAAAGAAACTTTATGCCTACTTTTAAATTCCAGGGGCAAGTTTACCATCTGATCGGTAATTTACTTCCACCTGAAGGCGTATAACCCAAATTTTTGCAAATATATTTTATTTCCCATACAGATCAGGTATCTTTACGCTCAAATTTAAACCCAACATTAAAAACCGATCTTATCGACGCTCTCCAAACATGTCTTCACGATCGCAATACTTACATTCAAAGTTTTAAATATAATCTCGAAAACAGACCAACGAATGATTTTAAACTTATCATTCATGCTGATGTGAAACCTCCTAATGAACATCGAGGTCGATATAACGCGCCCATGGTAGATGAAGTAGCTGTTCTTTTAGTAGATGAAGACAAAGGTTCCCGAGATATAGTGTTAAATACTAGAGACGGGCGCCTTCAGCGAGTTTCTGAAATACATAGATCGTATGACCCACTTCAATATCCTTTACTGTTTCCCTTTGGAAATGACGGATATTGTATAAATATTCCACAGCAAAATACTGCTTTTGCAGATCTAAAACTACATCATGTATGCAGTTTTATGCATTTAGACTCATGGTGAAAATAAATGACTTTAACAGCATACATTATTTCAAAGGATTATTTAATCAATACTGTGTTGATACGGCGGCAAAAATGATTTCTGAGAGGCTTGACTTCATAAAAAGAAATCAAAAAAAGACTAAGATCAGAAGAGTACATTCATTTAAGAGATGCCGTGGTTAATGATGGCAATGTAGACGCTTCTAATGTTGGCCAGCACGTTATATTGCCATCGTCATTTACAGGATCTCCTAGATACATGAATGAAAAAAGTCAAGATGCCATGATCTGTGTCAGGAAATTTGGAAGGCATCGAAAGCCTTCGTTTATAGTGTAGAATGGCAAAAAAGAGGTTTACCTCACGCTCACATTTTGTTGTAGCTGGCTAACAAAGTGCAACCGGATTCCATACATGCAATAATATCGGCTGAAATACCTGACAAACAAAAAGACCCAATGCTTTATAATATTGTCATAAAAAATATATGATACATGTATCCTTGCGGATTTCACAGTCCTGCATCACCGCGTATGGAAGAAAACATTTGCTCTAAAAATACTCCAGGCAGTTTATTTCTGAAGCACACACCGGGGATGACAGTTACCCAACCTACAAGCGCCGTTCACTAGATAATGGTGGAAACACCGCAATAATTCGTGTCAAAGGTACAGAAATGAGAGTGGATAATAGATGGGTTCTTCCCTATAACCCTGTGTTATCACGAAGTTTCAATGCACACATTAACGTAGTGTTTTGACAATTAGTCAAAGTCATTAAGTACATCTGTAAGTATATTCATAAAGGTTCTGATCAAGCCACATTTTCGTTACAAAATAATAACGATGAAGTAGAAAAATATTTAAATGTTCGCTATATAAGTTCCTCGGAAACACTCTGGAGAATTTTCCAATTTCCGATTCATGAACGTTTTCCGGCAATAGTTCATTTAGCAGTTCATTTAGAAAATGGACAAAGAGTTTATTTTTATAATAATGAAAGTCTTCATGATCGCGTCAAAAATCCTTCATCAACGACACTTACAGCGTTCTTTGATCTTTGCAAAAGATCAAAGAACGATTTTGCCAAAACCCTTTTATCTCACGAAGTACCCCAGTATTACGTATGGGAAAGAAATTCATTTTCTAGAAGAAGACATGGACAAGATGTTGAAGGATATCCCGGTATAAAAAAAGACTCAACTTTAGGTCGTGTCTACAACATTCATCCGACACAAACTGAATGTTACTATTTAAGAATGTTACTGCATCATGTTCGCGGTCCAATGTCATTTGAACATCTAAGGACAGTAAATGGTGTTATTTTCAATACTTGTCAAGGAGCTTGCAAGGAATTAGGTTTACTGGAGGGAGATGAACATTGGCAAAATACTATGTCAGATGCTGTCATGTCCAAGCCGGCTCCAAAATTAAGAGAATTATTTACCATAATCCTCATATTTTGCCAACCATCTGACCCCTTGCAGCTATGGAACAAATTTCGGGAAGATTTGTGTCAAGATATATTATACAGAATGCGTAATGAGACCCAGGATATGACAATAGCATATAGTGATGACATATGCAATGATGGACTTATCATAATTGAAGAAAAGTTTCATGAGATTTGCGTTAAATCATTAACTGATTTTGGGATTCCTGCAACAAAAAGGAATAACACACACCATAATTTGGATCCTTTAGAAATAGCGTTGCGGAAGCCATACGATGTAAATGAATTAAATGAGTATATTACTGTAAATGAACCCAAGTTAGTTAATGACCAGGTGATAGCATACAATAGTGTTATGCACAGTTTTCGTTTCAATGAGGGAAAAATATTTTTTTTGCATGTTCCAGGCGGAACCAGCAAAACTTTCATTACTAATTTGATATTAGCAAAAGTAAGGTGTCAGGGAAAACTAGCTTTGGCAGTAGCGTCATCAGGAATCGCTGCAACTTTATTAGCTGGTATACGCACAGCTCATTCCACTTTTAAACTGCTTGTAACCGTTTCGTTACAGAAAGATAGCGTGTGCTTTATTCGTAAAAATGGCCCTTTAGGAAAAGTTTTGCAAGACGTCACTTCAATAATCTGGGATGAATGTACCATGATTCATAGAGCTCATGTAGAGGCTCTAGATAGGTCTCTTAGAGATATTAGAAGCTGTGATAAAGCTTTGGAGCTTCAAAGAAATACTCAAAAGTAAAATGAACATACGAATGAAAACGAAAGTCATGAGCATCTGCCTATTGTCCTCATTAACATACGCCTGCCAAACTTGAAAATTTACCAGAAAAGTAAAAAATAAAATTATATCCAGCCAAAGGAGTATGGAGAGGAGCATTCTGAAAATAAGGAAAATCCAAAAGATCTGCCACACTCATATAAGATAGAAAACTCAAGCCATTGACGCTCTCAATTACTCTCAAAAGCTTAAATGGCGATGGGCTGGACACGTAACGAGGCTGAGCGATAATAGATGGACAAGAGAGACAACACAATAGACAGGCCCACTAGGACATAGAAAGAGACGAAGACCAAATACACGCTGGGCAGACGATATCATAAAAGTAGCAGGTACTCATTGGTTACGAGCGGCATAGAATAGAAAGTACTGGGCTTCTCTGGAGGAGGCCTTTACCTCTCATGGAGAGGGTTCTTGCTAAAAAAACATAAAATTAAATATTGTTACTATGTTATGTCAATTACAGTATTAACTTCAAATTAAATCAACAACTAACTAATTTTACTTATATATTTTTAAATGAAACCTCAAAAATGAAATAGATTTGAATATATTATTATTACAATCTAAATATTTGTTAATCATAACCACACTAATTTTAATTTATTTATAATCTATTTTGCATGCACACTGTTAATGAAATTGTACTATGGAATGCAAGAAATAAAAGGCTTTTTTATTTTTAATTTTATTTTTATTTTATTTATTTTTTATTACCCGTATCTTATCACTAAGTCAGAGGCTGCGAAGTAACCCGAGTAGTCTTTCCACAATCGTTAAACCTAATAAAAAATTATACAAACAAAGAAAAATCAAAATACAAGGTTAACTCACGTCAGAGCCATATACCTAATTTATTTAGTTAGTGTAAGCAATTACAGAAAGTTGGCTGTTGACAAAGACATAAACATAACATAAACACTCACGCCTGTCACCCAGAGGGGTAGGCAGAGACTACATTTGGCATGATCCTGACACACCTCTCTTGCCTCCTTCACATCCATACACCTACGCATACATGCTCGTCGGTTAAGGGTACTCCTAATTTGGCCCGTTTTTAATAAATCGCTAATTTGGTCGATAAATTTTTGCCTCGGGCGTCCCTTTCCGACTCTGCCATTCACTTCTGCAACATAATTTTTTTTCACTCTTTCCTCATTCATTCTTTCCACATGATCAAACCACCGAAGCATTCCTTTCTTAATCCTGGTCACAACATCATCTTGCAAACCACACTCTTCTCTTATCACACAATTTTTCACACTGTCTGACAAAGAAGTCAATAAATTATTTTCTTTTATACCTGATCATCATTACTAGAGCTCATCACAGTACCATCATATTATGGATTTCACCTCATGTGATGGTGTGGTGTTGTTACATGGATTTTGAGCCTAATCATTTTAGACATAAGATTTTTTATCTCTTAATCACATACTTCCTACTACTTCTTAATAAATCATATAAGTTAATAAATTATCATATCGTAAGTTATAAACCTTTGTTGTTATCTGGTTGCCTTGTTTTTTTTTTGTTATTTGGCGAATAACTTTCGAGATTTATGTTGTAACTAACAAATAACTTCAAATAAATGCGTGGAAATACAGAGTTAAATTGGCGACCAGCTTCAATGATTACATTTTAGTTTAATCATTGAAGCGCTTATAATTTGTATTTTTTCACAGTATTTCATGAGCAGGAATAGTAACTTAAATCTCATAGAACGCCCTCAATATAAGTAACGTTATATGTGGTATAATATTACGCGTTAGGTTACGTAATTGTTTCTTATATTTACACGAATACTACACATTGAACAAAACTAATTTTATAGATTTTCAACGAATTTTGACTGATTATAGTTATTAAATTCCCGACATTTTCGGTGCTTTGCAACACCTATAGTTACAGGGTAAAGCGAGCTGAGGTGCTTGACTTACTTACTTGCGTTAACCTGGGTTACCTTCAGCATTTGAATATTAATTTTTGGTCCTATCTACGCAGAATTAGCTTATAATATCTTGATGTCTTGCAAATGGTAGCACCCAGGCATCTTCCCACTTCTTGTATGCTCTTGCATCTTGTGGATGATATTACGCTTGACGGATGGCAGGTACTAATCTAACTAATCTTATATGTATATCGTTTGTTCATATTGAAACCCCATCAAGATGTAGCCAGTGTTGTCTGTAACTCCTCTAACATATTATTATAAATTAAATTACAAAATTTTCTAAGTATGGATTTTGTTTCTATTCATCCCCATATTCAATCAAGAAGAAAGTAATCAGATTCTTTTGGAGAAGTAACTTTTGAGTTGTCTTTTACAGTCACTGTACAAGTATATTAAAATATTGTGTGAGCTTCTATGAGAGCCATATAAATGCGAGCAATGAAGGGCAACTGCGAAATGTGTTATCAATAAGATTGGCTCTTTTCAGACTTCTGTGTGATAAAAAGTAATATTTTACATTTAATGTGCTAGTATCTTTAAAAATAGTTTCTGGAAATATAATACTAAAATATTCGGTATCAGTTTAAACGTCGCCAGAGGTTTGTTGAATACAATTTTACTGCCGATTTTCCCAAGTGACCGCATTTATCACATTCTACTCTCACTTCATCTTGTACAATAAAAACAAAAAATAACTATTATCAGAAAAATCATAATTTTAAAAATCGCTTAATTTGATAACATTAACAATGTAAATTTAAATATAAGGTTTGAATAAAAGTCGCAATAAATAGTAAAGTAAAGTTATGGCCTATAATAATAAAGTACTCCAGACCGAATTCCGGCCTCGGCGGCCTGCCTCAACGGAGGCTAGCCATCGGCACAGGACAGGATTGTAGTGCCCAAGTGTATGCGCAAGCACAGGTGCACTCTCATAATCCGAAGGGACGGTATACCGATACGACCGGAGAGAGATCAGGTGCAGGACCAAAGGCTTTACGTGCTTACTGAGGAACGGGTCCGAGACACTGCCAACTTCCTGACTCCGGGCAACTAATGAGAATTTCTTGACGGAAAAACTCAATAATTAATTTTTTGGCCCGATCCGGGATTCGAACCCAGGGCCTCATGGTCAGCAGTCACACTACTGCAACCACTAGACCAACGAGGCAGTTATGGCCTATATACGTCCTCTCAATTCTTACTCCAAGTCAAATTAAATGATTAAATTCGTAACGCTTTTAAGTATTTGACGAAACACCAATAAGCGATATACCTACAAAATGTACGACACATTACACACGCAACACAAATTCAATCTGCGCCAACTCCACTCTTATTTTAATTGCAATTTGAAGTTTCGATTCACCACGTTCGCGTTGTTGGAGAAAAACATCGCGAAGAAACCTGCATATCTGAGAAGTTAAAAAAATATTTCGGAAATCATTATGAGGTATATGTATGTGAAGTCGGTCATCCCGCGTTAGAACTCAATCAACTCCTTTTTGTCCTAAAACTCGCTTGGGACTGTGCCTGGTAGTAGGATGTATCTATACTGCTACTTTTTTACGTTTAATAAGGCTATCAACTGTTGATCATATAGACAGGATTTTGCAATAGTATTCACGTTTGTCAAAGGGCTTGGTAAATGTAGCTTTTTATTAACTTACACTGTCACCAATAAGATGCTTCACCCATCTCCTGTTTCAGTATCCCTCTGTCGTCTCACACGACACCCACGGGACACAATAGGATAGTGGTTTCTTTTTCGCCAGCGCTACTTGGCTAATATATTTCAAATTCTGTTCATTAATTGGATTATTCCATAGATTGCCAAATAAGTTGTATATTTGCCGTAGTTGCCATGCTTCGCATGCGATTTGTCAACTGAATATTTTTATTATTCTCAGCTATTATGAGAAAACACTGCTGCCGTCTCCTGTATATTTTTACTCCCGTTCCTGAATATAGTTCCTCTCACACGATCGCCGTAAAAAAAATACTGGCATGTATTTAATGGCGCCAACTAATATTTAATTGACCATGAAATTCAAATTAATTTTGACAAAACTATAACAACTTTATTTCTGAATAATATGTAAACAGCGCATTTCTGATTTCAGGGCAATTTTCCCTTCTTAAGTAAGTGCATAGCGAAATACATGCCCGATAAAAAGGTGTTGCTACGTATGTTATTAATGCTGTTAAACTCAATTTTGTGTTTCTGTAGTATATTATATTGCCAAATTTATATCATTTCCTACGTCCATTATAGACACAGATACTGAGGTGTCTCTACAAGTCATCCAGTTTTGCTAATTTTAGTACGAAATGTTTTTAAATTAAAGCCCACAAGCTTGGAGCCCTGGTGAAAAATCATTGCAAAGGTCGAATATCCCAAAAGTTTTGTAAGCAATTCCGTTGTCATTGAAAAGAAAGATGGTTCTTTAGGAATTTGCTTGGATCCAAAAGATCTTAATAAGGTTTTAGTAAGGGACCACTACTTCATTCTCACCTTAGATGAAATTGTACCCAAATTGTGTAATAAGTAGTACTTTTCCGTACTGGATTTGTCAGACGGGTTCTATAAAATCAAACTATCTAACGAGTCCAGTGATCTATGAACATTTAATAGCCCCTTTGGGTGCTACAAATTCCTAAGATTGCCTTTTAGGATTTCAATAGCCCCAGAAATTTTCCAAAAATACAGTGAACGAGCCTTCGCTGACATTCCCGGTGTTGTTGTGTATTGTGACGACTAACTAATTTGTGCTGAGAATGAACAAGAGTATGATGTAATATTAGAAAAAGTTTTTAATCGGGCCGGAGAAAATAATGTGCGTTTTAATAATAGTAAATTTTAGTATAAGGTGAAACATGTAAAATATTTTTGGTCATATTTTCTCATAAAAAGGTATGAATATAGACCCCAAACGAGTAACTGCTATTACTAATACAAAAAGCCCTAGTACTAAGAAATAATTTCAAGTGTTTTTGGGCATAACTGGATAAACTATCTAAGAAATTTTTTACCTAATATAGCTAATATTGCATCACTTTTGCAACTTTTATTAAAAAAAGAAGTTAGTTGGTTGTGGACTGACCACCATGAAAATGTTTTTAAAAATATTAAGAAAAAAATTAGTGAAGCCCCAACATTACAAAATTTTAATGCAAAATTACCCATAGTCATACAAAGTGATGCATCCCAAAATGGTCCAGGCTGTTGTGTTCTCCAAAATGGTAAACCCCATCCAAAAGCTTAACTCCTTCTGAGAGGAATTTTTCGCAAATTGAAAAAGCACTTTTAAGTATCGTTTATGTGAAGCAAAAGTTTCATTATTACATATATGGACATAAGGTTACTGTTGTTAATGACCACAAACCTTTAGAATGCTTACTAGAAAAACACATACATGAGGTCCCGTCACCAAGGCTACAAAGACTAAAACATAAATTGCTAAAATATAACATTGAATTTAAATACCTACAAGAAATAGCTGATTTATTATCGCGCGCATACCAGGATTATAGTTGCACAGATGATTCTTATATGTATGAGGTCATTCACTGTATGGGTTAGGCTCAATATTCAGAATGTACTGAGGAACAAAATATAAATTAATGTCGGAAAGCTCACAAGATAAGGAGTTGTCAATATTAACTGAATTTATTCAGAAGAGCTGACCTGAAAATAAAAATTATATCCCCGATATTGTAATTTCTTATCACAAGTTAAGGGGTGAACTCAGTGTAGATCAGAAACTAGTATTTTTTAATGACAGGCTTATTACACCAAAAAGTTTGAGATTAAATTAATCAAGCATTACATGAGGCATTCAGGCATGACCAAAAGGAAACAGCTGGCACGAAGGTTATATTACTGGCCTCAAATGGGTAGTCATATTTTGAACTTGTTAGAAAATATTTCTCCTATCAAACATATCACAACAATAATATTAAGGAGCCGCTATTACTACATAACATTCCTAGGTGGCCATTTAGAAAACTGGGTATTGATATAATGGATTTCAGAAGTAAGAGCTGAGCTATCTTGTACTCTACGATAACTTTTCTAAATGGTTGGATATAAAATTACTAAGTAATAAAAATGCCAAAGCGGTAATTAATATTATGACAGACGTGTTTTGTAATTTTGGCATACAAGGTGAAATAATTTCAGATTAATAAAAAAAGGTCTTATAAGGAAAGCATATACGACAATACAAACGCCCTCGTATATTACAATATTACACTACAATATTACATAGACAATAGCAGAAAGTGAAAAAGTTAAAAAAAAATTTGTGAATGTGATTATGTTTACTTAATTTTTGTCTGTTTAAAAATTAATTCTGTGTCCTCATTATATTCTATTTATAATCCTTTGCTAGACTATAAATAACTAATAAACACTGAACTGTTACTTTCTCTGCTACCTATTTTCTTCTTTACTATAAAGATGGAAAACTTCAGTGAAGTATGCACGAGTGCTTTCTTTTCCACACCCATGGAAGAGAGTATGGGACTATTCAACAGCGAATTGAATCAGGAGTTGTGTAAAATTTGTGATGAAATAGAGAAGCATGAACTGTTCGATTCATGATATGATGATGAATTGTGTTATCACTGTGCATTGGTTGCAACACAGTTTAATCAAGTAAAACAAACATACATTTCGATCATAATTTACACATTCTCTTATATCGTTTTTAGGGTTCCGTAGTCAACTAGGAACCCTTATAGTTTCGCCATGTCTGTCTGTCCGTCTGTCCGTCCTCGCTTAATCTCTGTGACCGTTAGCACTAGAAAGCTGAAATTTGGTACCAATATGTGTATCAATCACGCCGACAAAGTGGTAAAATAAAAATTGGAATTTTTTTTTATTAGGGTAGCCCCCCTATATGTAAAGTGGGAAGTGATTTTTTTTAATTTCAACCCTAACGTGTGATATATCGTTGGAAAGGTATTTAAAAATGAATAGAGGTTTACTGAGATCATTTTTTGATAATGTCAATAATTTCGGAAATAATCGCTCCAAAAGTAAAAAACAATGTGTCCCCCCCCCCCTCTAACTTTTGAACCATAAGTTTAGAAAATATGAAAAAAATCTGAAAAGTAGAACTTTATAAGGACTTTCTAGGAAAATCATTTTGAACTTGGATGGAAACAACAGTACCCACTACAGGGAGCAGTTGCAGGAGCGCGAACACAATGGATACCCACCTTTAAACTCATAAGTGGGAACACTTATTGTGACGGACGGGAAACTATGGAACCCTACACTGAGCGTGGCCCGACACGCTCTTGGCCGGTTTTTTAATAAATTGGAACATTTTGACAGTCAACCACTACGACTTGGAAGAGTAACGAAGAGAACGAGAAGTGAATCAAAAAAACCAAGCACGGAAGAAGAAGCGTCTACCTCTGAAAGGAACAGTGTCGGTAAAGATGATCAAGTGGAATGTCTGACGTGTCATATATTTATCAAGAAAATGTATTTAGCTAATCAATATAAAAGTAATGTTCACAAAAATAGTCTTTTAAATTCACATAATTCTTTATCAAACGTTATTGTTATTTAATCTGCTTTTGGAAATAGGATTTCAACTTATAAAATCAAGAGTGGAGTAGATCGTTCGGCACAGTAAATTTTGAAACTTCTGAACTATTTTTAAGTTCAATTAAAAGTGATATTTTATTTTTAATACAAGAGTGTATTTATCAACACGCAATTTTTAAATTATATATTAGTTTTTAAATTATATATAATTAAATACTGCATGCTGATTTTGTTTAACAATCTAAAGATATTTATGATACGTTCGATTTTCAAATATTTAACTATATTATTTGTCAAGAAGATGACTCAAATATTTTCTTTCATCTTTAAATGATACAATTACTAGTAAAATTAATGGATGGTGTCTAAAACCATAAAATCTATAGACATGAATGTTAATAAATTTAACCCCCTACGCGGTACTTCATACATAGAACTTTCCCGTGACATAAAATTAAAAAAGGTTGTTATAGATGAAAAAAAACGAAGATTATTTTTGTTTTAAATTGGCGTTACTCTCAGCGTTAAATCCCGTAAATAATAACGCGGATTGAGTATCATCGTACAATACACATGCAAATAAACTGAAACTTCATATTAATTCTTTTCTAGTTAAGATTTCTCACAGAGCAAAAACAGAGAAATTAAATGATATTGGTATTAATGTTTTTGGTTTAGAATATATTAAAGAAAAATGATGTAATTATATAATAGCCCCATTATTTTTTAACAAAGTGTCGTAAATATAGACATATCAATTTATTATTTTTTCCAAGTATATGAAAAATTATTATTGTTATATAAACATTTATCGCGGTCAGTTAGTAAACAAATTTCAAAAGACGGTCGTGTCATGTACATTTGCACGTCTACTTTATTTTTCATCTCAGGAAAAGACATATTAACCATTAACAATACGGATGTGCCCACATTTGTACAGAATTACCAAACAGTGAAACTTTAAAAAAGAATTGGTTTAATCCTAATTTAAACCTAAATTAACTCCTATTTTATTGTATGTATTATGAGAAAGGTCTTTTGTGGTAAAATTAGAAATTTAAAGCTAAAAGCAAGAACATAAACAGCTTCAGTAAAAGGAGGAATAGTAAATTAAATAATAAAGTACACGATGGTTCAGTTATTTACTAATTTGTACTAGTAAGTAAATAAGTTGGCATCCAGACTAGCAGTTCTTGTCGCCGTCGACTAATGAGGGAACTTTGTAATTAAGTTGCGAATATTAAATAAAGCGGATAAGACTTTGGAGGCGATGTTGATAATGTAACTTAAATTTAAATTACATTAGTAATTTATATATATTTATAGATATTTTATTCTCAAAAATATATACATTTCACTTAATAAGAAGTTATGATATTCAAGTTATAAATGGGTGATAAGCATACAGATTGCAAATATATATATATATATATATATATATATATATATATATATATATATATATATATATATATATATATATATATATATTAACATTAAAAAGGAAGGAAAGTGTTTCGTGACATACAACTTCTTACTAGTTTAGGCATACAACTTAATACTTCTTATACTCGTATTATCTTTTTGTGTATTGATGTAAAAGTTACCAATCTTTTAGAATACAAGTTAATAAAGTGGGTAGTAAGTAAGGTATTTCTTATCGTTGCCGATTAACGCTGATTAGCGGTCGGCATATGTACAAGGTCGGATTTAGAATTTATTCTTTATATGATGGTTTAGTTTGCTTTTATATATGTTAAAACTATTTAATATTTTTATTTCTTATGGTATAATATTTATTTGTTATGAATATTAATTTAGAATTTTTAACACAATTTGTTGTCTATAATAATATTACTGTTATCTGTATAAATAAATAAATATTGTTTTCTTATTAAATTAAGACTAAACTTTGATTCCGTCTCAGCAAAATAACTAATACATTTCAACGAAATTTACTCGTAAGTGATGAATTCTCTTCAGCGATGTCAGATTGTACATCGCATTTCACAGATTGCAATGCATCACTATACTGTAATTATGGGTAGTATTTTGAAAACCTTATATTTTTTATGGAATTCAAAAAGTTTGCATAAATGTCCGAAATAACAAACAACTGCTTATAATCAACTCTTGTAATTTGGTTCATTTATTTCTTAATAACGCACCGAAAACCATTAAGCTTTGAGTTTTTCATGAGAAGAAATGACTTCGAATAACTTTAACTCTCTGGTTTTAAAACTGTATCAGTCAGCTTGATAAAAAATGGTTATCAAATATCATATTCTCGTTTTCGTAATTATTTTTTAAATTTACACGAATACTTGAAATTTTATTGCATTTAATTTAACTTATTATTTAATTCCCGCCGTATCGGGTATTTTACAGCACCTTTGTTCACGGGTCATAAAGTCAAATATGTAAATAAAATTAATCGCGATAAAATCTATAAAATTAAATTTTATTAAATTTCAAGCATTCACGTCAACTTAAAAAATCATTATAAAAACGAGATAATTATAATATAAAAGTTATACGTAGCCTTCTTTAACTACGATACCGGGACATAAAACACCTCAGACTTCCTGTAAGCATGGTAGCTGTAAAGCACCCGAAACATCGGAATTGAAACAATAAACGTGGAAAATCTGTTAAATTAATTTTAAGTTAATCCCATTTAGACCCAGAGCGTCACCTCAATGTGATTTTTAAACTCTTTAACCTCAACTAGTAGAGGAAATGTCGATTACGAGCGACATTGCCTAAATATTTCAAATTAGGGGACAATATCAATTTTGGGATGTGTAAAAGAGGACATTCCTTAAAATAAATCACGTCTGGTAACTGATTGGACCGACTGGAGAGATTACAAAACATTTTTTCGTTACGTATTCCTCAAAACTTGAAAATGAGAGTGTTGCGTAACCATTGCGTATTGCCAATGATGACATATGAATCTAAGAAATGGTCCTTCACCGCTGGCCGGAATTTGAGGAACTTCAAGGTCACTCAACGAGCTGTGGCGAAATTCATTAACTTGTGTGC
Source organism: Parnassius smintheus behrii (assembly GCA_036936625.1). NCBI lineage: Eukaryota > Metazoa > Arthropoda > Insecta > Lepidoptera > Papilionidae > Parnassius > Parnassius smintheus. The sequence goes on along the minus strand of JAUPFT010000014.1, from coordinate 40,589,309 downwards.
CATAGAATTCATATTGAAGATATACCAAGGTAACCAACGAACTAAGCACACTGTCAGCCCGCTGGCAAGTAGATGCTGCAGCCCATAGACATCTAAATCTATCCTAGATTAAGAATCAAAATGTGGATGCCCTGTCACCCTTGAGGGTCAATATGGAATGCTTCGTTTCTATTAAAAAGAGTCTTCAATTCTCTACACTAAGCAGTAGTATTAATCTTTTTCCCTAGACGAGCCGCACAAATCGTGCTAAAATCATAATATAGCACATACAGAAAGTCAATGAATGGAGGTGGCTCATGTTTTGGTGGATGACTATCTTCGTGACGTTGAACTTGTAAAGGGCTGTAATTGTTTAAGGGATGGAATAAGCTTTAAATCTTATCGGTACTTTCTTATTTCCGAAGACTTCGTCAAAAGCCATTCTTAAAAAGATCACGTAACTTGTTTCCTGTTGCCATCAATCCGATAGAAAAATAAGCTACTCGTAAAATCCTTCACGGCACCACAGCTTTAACAGCGCAAATCTTTGATTCAGTGGAACTTATCTAATTCTAGTAGACATAGAATACCTAAAACTTGTGGCTGTATAAAATTTTGAAATAACGCTTTTAAACTCAAGGTCAAACTTAAAAACTTTTTACTTAATTGAATGTTGCCAAGATCTTATAAAAGTTAAAACCTAAATCGGTTTGAAAAAGCATGACTGTCTGAATGAAGAACCGGTAAGATACTCTACGTTTTATTGTCATAATAAAATTTCATTAACAACAACGACTTATAAAAATAAGAACAGGATTAAGATAGGAATGCTTTGGTAGTTTGATCATGTAGAAAGAATGAATGAGAAAAAAGTGACAAAGCAAAGGAGACAATCAATTTTTCTATGGAGAATGGGCCCACAAAAAATTTTAAAGATTCTCAATGAAATGTATGTCAATTTATTCCTTATAATCCATATATTACAATAATATTATTAGTTTTACTGCATCTAAACGGAGTCCTGAGAAAGAAAAGTCCTGAGTTTAACAAATAAAATGTGAATCTAGCAATAACTTAAAAACAAACTGAAAGCGATTTTTCAGTAGAATTCATCGGTATTATGAGTTAAAATAGTGCACATTCGAATAATAGTACGTATAAAACTAAGCTGTAGGTATATTCAGCATTTATAAATATTTTAAAATCGATGTAAAACCTTTCACTAGTTCCGGCAAAACATAGTGCCTGCCTATGCGCAAATGTCGTATGGATTCTATTTTTGACATGTATTGATTGATTGTGAGTGTAATTCAAAACACCACGATGGCTAAAAGATAATGTCTATTTATATTAATGATTTTACCAACACACAGTAAGAAATATGTTTTAAACTGGTTGTATTACAAAAAAACAAAATATAATGTATGTAACTCTATTTATTATTGTAAATAATAATTTATTTAAGTATTCTATTAACAGTAGTAGGCACAGAAACATAAACCTTTTATTCAATTTAGATTATAGATAATACTTATTGAAAGTCACTTTTATAATTTACCACTGATTCGGAAAGAAACCTCTGACTTGTAGAGAACCAGCAAAATACCCCGTGGGTCTTTTAAAAAAAGCCAGCTTATAATCATGTATGTCATAGTTAACAACACAGAACAAATTAGAAATTGCTTGGTAGCAATCACCTTACCCACGGGTTATTGTCAGCCATATATTCCTTTATACTATAATAACCCCTTTTATACAAACTTAGTTTAATAAATTTTTGAACTTTGATGATTGACTGACATATATAGACAGGAGCGGTTTCAAGACTTTGTTTTAATATGTTTTGGTTGATTAGTAAGTAGTATATATCATAATAAAATGACTGGGAATTAACATGCTTATCTATGTTATTACACAATGATAAATAGTTAGGAAGTAAGATGTTTTAAATTACCTACCACGGGAAGTTTTATATTTTGAGACAGCCCGTGTACGTGCTCCAAGACAAGCCAGTATTATAGTCCGATGATCGGCTAGTGTTGTTCCAACTGCTGCAGTGTATAGGTCTTGTGTGCGGGATCGAGCGTAAATATGATCTATACATGATTTACTTAGTTTTTTATTACATAATTCGATCCTAGTATGTGCTGTAATCCCACATAGAAGGCCGAAACTGTGCAGCATATTATTGTATTTATGAGTTATAGGGTTTTCCGATTTCAGGTTTATGTTAATGTCTCCTAGTAAGTATAAGTCAATAGATTTTGAGCATTTTTTGATAGTATTTTGGAGTTCGTCGATAAAGTGATTTTTGCTACAACTCGGGGGACGGTAAATTGCAAAAATGTTCGCAGTATAGTTAAAATGAGTGGTGATATTTAGTAAAATGTTTTCAAAATGTGTACTTTTTGTTGTTATTATGTTACATTTATGTTTGTTACTTACGTATATGATGATACCACCACCCTTTCTTGTCTTTCTTAGGGCTGTGAACATTTGGTAACCATTTATATGATACAAGCAACTAATAGTATCCGTTATGTTAGCCTCCGTTAGAATAATGACGTCTATGTTTTTATTAGCAGTAAGTATACATTGTTCGAGCATGGAGAAGTTTTTTACGATTGACCTTATGTTAATATGGATACATAGTAAGTTTATATGCATATTAGGAATATTACACAGGAAATTATTTATGTTTAAACAATCAAATTTCAATCTATGGAGTAAGTAAATCATAAATCATGAATGTTATTATTGTCACTGTCCTCATTAGTAATAATATATACTATCCTTTCTTACCAGTTAGTGTGCAACCCACGCTGAAGTGGTTCATCCTGTTAGATTTTAAACATTTTTTTCCCATATGCAGGGTACATTTGCAGGCCGTGCTCCGTATTACATTTTTTACAGAGATACTAGTTTTTACTTAAATGACGACTGTGTTTACTACCTTTATTATTATTACCAGGAACCCTGCTCTTATTATTTTGACATTTATCTTTATACTCCCAGGTTGTTGTGCGCTGATGCTGTGACCCACTGCACTGCACTGCATGCATCTCCTGGTTTTTAAGCCTCTTCACATGTTCTTTGGAGAGCTCTGTCAACCGGCATATGTCCACAGCCTTCTCAAGACTTTAGTCCTTGATTTCAAGAAGCTTTTGCTGCACCCTTCGGTCTTGAATTCCAATAACAATTCTATTCCGGAACATTCTATTCCTTTGGTCACCAAAATTATAGTTGTCCGCTAGCTTCCTCACAGATGTGTAGAAAAAGTCGAACGTCTTCCCACCTTCCTGACTTCTCTTATTAAAATTGTAATTATTTATGACTTCGTTCTGTTTCGGTATCATATAATCGTCAAATATCTTAATAACTTCCTGTATTTTTGCCTTGTCCGAGTCTTCCGTCTTCAGTGTATTTAGGTATGAATCCTGAGCTTGCTGACCGATGCAATTTAATAGGATAGCCGATTTCCTTGTCACCGCCAGTTTCTCGTAGCCGGCCGCCAAAATATATGTTATGTTAAAAGATTGTTTAAACCTTTGCCACCGCGGCCAGCAGTTCTCGATGTCGTCCAAAACTAGCTCCTGATGCATTCTGCATGCGCCCGCCAGCACGTTATCTATTTTCGCGACTTCTTCTGGACCATCACTCATTATATTTTTAATAATTAGAATTTAATAATTAAAATATTATTAATAATTAGTGCGGTGTTAGCCATGTGCCTTTGAGTTTACCTTGAATTGCACTGCTTAATATGCTTTAATCTTGCTGAACTTTATTCTTCATCGACTGCGCCATGTATTTATAGTAAATAAAAGATGATTTTTTTTGATCTTCTTGTGTTTATTCAATAAGTTTATTACACATGTTGTTTTAATACTATAACTTAATATCGCAGGCTGCAACGTCCTTTCAGTTCAAATGCACGAGCAAGAGAGCGACTGTGGAAATGAGCAGTGTGATTATTTTTTTTTATAGAAGAGGGGGCAAACGAGCATACGGTTCACCTGATGTTAAGTGACTACCGCAGCCCAACCACATCACCAGAGGAATTGTAGGTGCGTTGCCGGCCCTTAAGAAAGGAGTAAGCTCTTTTCTTGAAGGTCCTCAGGTCATTTCGGTCCGAAAAAATTGCCGAGAGTAAATTATTCTACAGAGAGGTCGTACGCGGAAGAAAACTTCTTGTGAAACGTACAGTGGTGGACCGCCAAGCATCCAGATGGTGTGGATGGTATCGGGAGGTTTTCCGCGTAGTGCTTTCATGAAATTTGGTGGCTGGGATCAATCTGAACAATTCTTTAGAGCACTCGCCGTGGTAGTTGCGATAAAATGCGCAAAGAGATGCAATATCTCTTCGCAGCGCCAGTGAATTGTACCGATCGGAAACCATTCGTTCGTCGACGATTCGAGCCACCTGCGCTGAATGCGGTCAAATGGAAGGAGCTGGTACTGGGAGCCCTAGCCCAGACCTTAACCTTGTAAAGTTGCAGGCGGTGTGCTAGCATGAAATACTATCCCGCTCTGCTGAGCACGCCAAGCTTTTTAGAGTTTGGCCTTCTCTTCCAAGTGAATACGCAACTGCACGTCGCTCGATATGTCTACGCCGAGGATTCCGATACTGGCTGAGGCAACAATGGAAGTGCCTTGAAACTGAGGAGATACGACAAAGGGGTTCTTTGTAGCGGTTAACGCGCAAACTTGTGTCTTCTGAGGCTTAAACTGGACTAGATTTAGTCGCCCCCAATCCGAGACTTTGTTCAGCAAAGACTCGATACTTAGACACAAGTTTGTCCCGGTACTCGAAGACGTTTTCCCGAGAAATATTGGCACGGCCGGTGTACAGAGCATAGAATAGATTATTCTGACATTGACAGGCTGCGTTCGTTAAATATCGAATAAACGGAAATAATTTCTCACTGTAAAACCCCCATTTCCCTCTTATTTATAGAAAAAGGATTTTTCGGAATCTCCATAACCCACTTATCTAATAACTATGACAAGTTTTTAGTTCTCACAAAAAAAATGTTTGCTTAAGGTTTTAACAACACTAACATTTTCAGAGCGTTTGCAAAATTTAAACTTTCGTACGTCTTATTATATATTCGCGAGTTAGATACCAAGTTGTTTCGCGCTTGTGCTGAATTTTAAGTATGTTTTTGGAGGTGTCTGCTTGAGAAGTTAGTCTTACACCTACTTTATCGTGGATTTTCCTACCTACAATTTGTTTGTTTATCCTTAAATACTGTACAGACAGCTTATATATTCTGATATGTTATAGTTGTAGCAACAGTGCGTTGGCTCGACTGAGGAAAGACCACGTTCTTACAGAATTCCAGTGTTCCAGAGCAGCTCAATACTGCTGCGTTTCAGATGGTGAGTGTAAATAACCTTTTAACTGGATATGAGACATTCCAACTAAATCCTCAGGGATGATAAAGCATCTGCATTTTGATTCTTAATCGAGGATAGATATAGATGTCTATATATAACAAATACTACATAGCGTTTACTGTCCTGTATCTGGTAGGCAAAGTTCGTAAAAGAAAAGGATGATACTACGGAAGTGTTTTTTATAAGAGAAATGACATCGTTTGTAATATAATGTTTATCTATTCCTTGAACATCCTTTTTATACGTTCATGATCAATTTATTAAAGGAGGATGGCTAAATCGTACCAGACAACGAAATAATAATACCCTTATTGTTTAAGTTCTTAAAACACACAAAAAATACCTCTCTAAATAGCCACAAAAAGAGTTATCCATTTATTTCTGTTTTTGTAACTGTTCAAAATTATTTCAAATAATAGTTTCAAAACGCACCTAGTGACGACTCATTTTGCGTATGAAAGGACTTGGTATTCAAAGAATATAATTATTTTTTATTAAAGTACTGCAAAATTCTACCATTACACTTCATTTACTTCTCCTACTATTACTCGATTTTTCAATACATATGCAACTTTAGTATTGAAGACTGAAAGACATTAGGTAGGTACTTATCTAGCGACTAACTCTCTTCAGCTAGAATTGAAGTGGTCAAACTAAAAAAGGCTTAAAATCTTTTAGGAAAGATTTCACATGTGATAATAATTACACCATCCTTGTTTTTTACACACATTGATTATTACACATACTATGCATGCTATTATAGTGCAATATATATAGGTGTAGTTTTTATAGAATTATCGGTCATAATCTGTCGTCGAAACGTTAAACTTCACGAGACGGTTGGACAGGACGGCCCTTTTTGACATCGAACTCTAGAAGTATAATAATAATAATAACAATAATATTCCCCAACTATTACACAACGCCATCTAGTCCCATGCTAAGCAGAGCTTGTGTTATGGGTACTAGACAACTGATAAACATACTTATATATTTCTAAATACATAAATATTATAGATAAATTACACCCAGACACAGAACAAATGATCGTGCTCATCACACAAACATTTGTCCTGGGTGGGAATCGAACCCACGACCTCCGGCATAGCAGTCAGGGTCACTAACCACTAGACCAACAGGCCTGTCAAGTAGTCAAGTATGATGCACAGATGTAGGGTGCACTTTGAGAGATGTTCTATTATTGGTTAATAAAATTATTTTAGAGAAATCTAAATAAATGAAAACGAGATTGCTAATTACCCTCCTCACTTATCGCTAGCTACACTTTTAGGCTACGTCGCAGTCGGATAGAGCGTCCAAACAAGGGTTTTCGTTAAAAATCAAAATGTACAATAAATTGCCTGTAGAAATAACAAGACTTCCATTAAACTTGTTGCGACAAGTGACAAAAACATACTTTTTGAATCATGCTTTCTATAATATAGAAGAATATATGAAATGTTCATTTTCTGACTTGCTTGACATGTAAAATAATGTGAATGTAGATGTATTTTAATTTGCAATTTTAATAATCATGAATCATTTGAATTGATTGTAATTTTGACATACCAATGTTAACGAAATGGCCAATAAATAAAAAAGAGTAAAAGGTATTTGTTGATTCAGCCTTAAAAATATTGCTGACGTTATTATAAAAAACTTTGGCTATTTAGATATCATTTTAAAACGTGATGGTGTTTACGAGTACAACATAAAAATAAACCAATATAACTATAGTTTGTTTTTGGACATGAAAAAAAAGTTAAGTCCAGCTCCTATAGAAATTTGGCCATCCTCCTTTGGAATTCTAGTTACTATAAGATCTCTAAGTCTTCATTCCATCCATTATAGCCTATCAAAGTCCAAGACAAAGGTATTTTAAATGACTGGGTTGGTTCAGAGCCGGAATAAACTTTTACTACAACTTAGGCATAACACGCATAAGTCGCTGTATTTATACATGTGTGGGGTTATTTATAATGCCCTATGATAATGTGATATGAATAAAGCTCGTTACTTATTAGGCAAAGTATTAAAAATAGGAGATTTTTATTTATACTAAGATCATATAATTTTTTTCGACATATATATTTTTAATTTAAAAAATAAAGAAAATAATGAGACATTTGAATAAAATACAGTATTATATGTATTATATGTATATATATTCTGATAATTACTCGTATGATAAGGCTTACACCAATCTTGCAATATCAGGAATATTAGGTTAAAGGGTCTGGCTGGGTCTCATTTTCTGGGTCACATTTTCTGGTCATTACCAGGCAATGTGAAAATAATGAAGCTTCAGTATAAATTAGGCATCTTAAATAATGTCCCAGTTAATCACTTGGTCCCTAATACGTACTATAATGCAAACTATATTGACAACTACTATGTTTTATCCGGAAATATACTTCTCCCAAATTAATTATTTTAAAGACGCTTTAAATAACTATAATTGATAAAAACATAGTTTTACTGCCGTTGTCAGACATCAAGTTAGCTAATTTTCCGAACATAACAAATAAACAAATACATACAAACCATATTTTGTATCATCCTATAAAATATTAAATCGGTTTAGTTTTGAAGGAAGAAACAGGGGAGTACGTGATAATGAATTTGTCAATTTTTCGCAGTTATAATCAGTCCACACTAAATTTATCTCTATCGGTTACTGAGCTCTGCCACTCGAGCACAGCACGACACCAATATACGTGCTCAAAATTTATTGTTTGAATGTTAAGATATCTCTTTAATGCCTTATATGATGATGGTCTCGACATTTTTATATTAGTTTCGGAGACCATTTTATCACTCACAGGTGACAACGCATCTGTTTGTTGATTCTTAATCGAGGATAAATGTAATATATATTTTATTTATTTAAAAGCTTTATTGCTCTTACCATAAAGGTTACAAAGGGCGGACTTAATGTCAGTTAGCATTCTTTGCCAGTCAACCCGTGGCAGGGTGAGAAATTAGGGTCAGTTGACTGAAATAACCAAATATAATAAATTTATATAGATATAATACAAATTAAAATAAGACGTGATATGTATACAAACAAATCCATAATAATCCATATATAACAATTATCCTTAAACTTACATACATATACATTTACTTACTTACTTACTTATCTTCACACACAATCCCTAACGGGGTAGCCAGAGAGAACAGATCGCCAAGTGTCACGATCCTTACATACCTCTTTCGCTTCTTTCATGTTCATTAACTTCTTCATACATGCACGTCTAGGTATCCGAGTACTCTTGACCCTCCACTCCTCGAGCAATTTGCTCACATGGTCTTCGAAAGTTAGTCTCGGTCTACCTCGACACCTTTTAATATTTACTTTCGCTCTATATATTTTCTTCACCATTCGGTCTTCACTCATTCGTTCAACGTGCCCAAACCATTGGAGTACGCCCCTATCAATTTTTGTGATAAGGTCATCTTTCAATCCTGCCATATTTCGAATCTCTTCGTTTCGCTTTCGGTCGGCTATGGTAACGCCACACATTTTACGAAGAGATCGCATCTCCACTGCATTCAACTTGCTTTTATGCTTCTTCTGGCATACCCAGGTTTCGCTGCCATATAACAAAGTCGGTACCAACACTGCGTTATGTATTGCAAGGCGTGCACTCTTCACCACGCCTTGCCTTTTTACTAATGCATTCAGGGCACCATTGACTTTGTTTCCGGCAGCGACACGCCTATCCACATCTAAATCACATCTTCCAACCCGGCTGAAAGCACTCCCCAAGTATACAATTTCATTTACCTGTTCTAGACATTCCTGATTTACCCATATTTCATATTTCGTTCTCTCTTCGTCCTTTTCAAATACCAGAACCTTAGTTTTATTAGCATTCAAACGGAGACCTTTAATTTCACATTCCTCTTTCATACACGTGACTAATGCCTGCAGTTCTGCATCTAATGGTGCAATAAGCACTGCATCATCAGCATACATTTTTCTTTAAGGAAGGAAGGGATATAAAATTATTTAAAATTAAGTAAAGAACAGATAACATTCTGGAAGTGCGCCTTTCTCGGATAGTTAGTCATTTAAGATGACGACGAAATTGAAAGATGTGATCACATTTTCGAAGGCCGAAAATAAACCTGATGCAGTTATTAAGAAGGCGCTCAAGCTTATTGAGAAGATTTTGGTTCAAATCAGTGTAACAAACATCTGCATAATCAATGACAGGCAAAATCAGGGTTTGGAAAAGCATATAGTTTTGTTTGAGAGAAAGTTTTTCAGATGGTAGAGCTATCTTAATGCAGCAATGACTTTACGGCTGACCTCAGTGATTTGTTTTTCCAACTTCAACGTCTTATTCATGTATAGACCCAGGTTTTTACCTAGTCAGAGAATGGGATCAAATTTCCATTATGGAATACGAGTGCCAAGAAACTGACGTTAATTTTTGTGAGCATTCTTGAGCTATCAACAAGCATTGCTTGATATTTAGTTGGATTGACAGAAATACCAAAACACAAAAAAATAAATGGCTTTCAAATTGTAGTTTAGTTTAGCGATAGCATCACCTATATTATCTATATCCAATTGCACATATATTTGGAGGTCGCCTGCGTATAGATGGTACAGACAATCAATGACAGAGGATATGTAGTTAATGAAAACAGAAAATAATATAGGAGAAAGAATTTTGCGTTCACACCAGAATCAAGACTTAACCACTGGGAAGTATCTTCACCCGCGTGGACTGATTTTCGTTACGATAAGAGAAAAACCATACCAAGGCCGAGGGAGCAAATTTAAGATGGGACAGGAATAGGAGTATATCGTGGTCAACTGTGTTAAAAGCGTTGGAAAAGTCTACTAACACCATCAATGTTACTTTTTCGGTATCCGTTCCGTGTTTTATAACCTCAGTTACTTTTAGCCAAGCAGTGGTGGTGCTGTGACCGGAGAGAAAACCAGACTGATAAGCACTCAGTAGGTTATTTTTAAAAAAAGTCAAAGCCGTGACCGGGGACCGCGAAAGTGTAAAATTACTTTTTTAAATTCTAAGAAATGAATTCGGTTAATAATCTACCGTTCAGTTATAATATCACAAGTGAAATTGTAGTATCCCGACTTTGACAATATACCTACGACATATACACAGGCCTCTAGAACTTTGGAAAGAAAGGGCATGATAGATATTGGACGGAAATGGTTAGGGAGTAAGGGGTTTGAAACTTTAGGAAGTGGACGTACGTAGCCCTTTTTCCAAGGGATTGGATACTGTTCAAAGTCTGGAGAAAAATTTATAATATGCATTACAGTTGATAGAAGATACTCTACTATGTTCACTATCATTCCTCTACTGATTTCATCACAACCTGGATTTGATTGCCAGCACAGCCTTTCTAACCTCATCTTGATTAAGCGGTGCGAAATGAAAAACTGAGGTATGGGAAAATTGGATTGAAGCCAAATAAGCTACTGTTTGAGAACGAATTGCAGGGTCCATTTCTGAAGCAGAAACAAAATGCAGATTCAAGTAATTGAGAGAAAGAGAAGGACTGCAATCCTGAGTAGGTACCTTTACCCACACCAAAAGGTTTTAGAAATATCCAAACATCGGCAGGCAAACAGTTACAAATATTATTATGAATATAGCAGAGTTTAGTGTTATATATCTATGGGCCAAAGCATCCACTTACTATCCAATGGACTGCACGCTCGTTTGTCACCCTTATTCTATAAAAAGTCAAAGTATTTTTAAAATGTTGCTTTAATTATATTGATTTATCACTGACAAAAGCAGAAACTTCTCGCAACACAAACTTAGGCTGTCCTTTTCTTAATAATTCTTTAATATAATATTAGAACTTTTAGCCTAATTTATTCAACATATTCAGCTATCCTCCGTCAAATCACTAAGAAAACTAAATAAACTTGTCTGAAATATTCCGAACAAACGACAAAACTTCTTATCTAAGGTCTGAATATAAAATAAAGACGAACTTCATTAATGTTTTATGTAAGTTTCTACACGCCTCGCTCTAAGGGAACAATGCCTAATAAAAATGACTTGGTAAAGGCAAGTTTCGGTACAGAAATATATATAAAGGGGTTATGCTCCATACTACCGCATGGAGCATAACCCTCCTGCCAAGCGTGGCAACGATGGAAAATTTCTCTATATGAGTCAATCTATGGGTTAGGCCTGTGTTTAGCATTAGACTTTTATCAAAAATAATCTTCGGAAAGGAAACGCGATTTGAGGGCCACGGGAAATCACGTTTGCCGCCGCGACCAGATAGGCCGAGAGTGAAATGTCTTTATCAAAGTTAAAAAAGTAGAGTAAGAAAGTAATTGTTTTTTGATTCAAGACATAATATTTGGATGAGATTGCGGAGTGAGAATGCATCAAGAAAAAAAATTCGAGTAAATACCAGAATGAGTGTTGAAACATGTGATTATATTCTTGTTAATATTCAACCAGAATTGCAGATAAAAGTCAGTGCGGATAGAATTTTAAGTTGTATTTTGTCGGCCCGGCATTTTTCGCAGCGAAAACAACTAAAATATTTTGTTCCCTATACTATTCGCCGCGTCTGCCGCCGCGATTGCCGCCCGATTCCGTGGCTTGTACCGTACTGATTCATACATTTGTTTCAATCGCCCGCCGCGACGACAGTCGCCCGCGCGATTCGCCCGGTAAATTTCGCCGGTCGCGTCGCCACTCGCCGCTATGCGTGGCTTGTTTCATACATTTCTATACATTTGTTTTAGTCGCTAGACGCCTCGCCGTTCGCGCCGCGCGAATTTTCGCTACGGCGAATGTCCCGTGGCCAGGCTGTTACGTTACACAAGTGAAATTTTTATCAATATTTTTTACAGTTTTTTTGTAGTTAATAATGAAATAGTAAGCAGTTTTATCATAAAAAAGTAAGGTAAAGTTACAGCCTATATACGTCCCACTGCTGAGCACAGGCCTCCCCTCATTTATGAGAGGGTTTTAGGGCGGAGAAAGGTTCGCCGCGCTACCCCAATGCGTGATGGCAAACTTCACATGCCTTAGAAATATTTTTTATCTTATTCCTCAAACATGCAGGTTTCCTCACGATGTTTTCCTTCACCGCCGAGCACGTGGTAAATTAGCACTTAAAATTGCAATTAACAATTTCATTGGTGCCGGCGGGGATCGAACCCGGGTTACTCGCGTTCTGTTATATTACAGCGAACGTTAACCATCTGAGCTACCACGGCTCTTTTATCATAGCTAAAGAAATTTAATATTTAATAAATGTAATACTGACTTCCGTTATTTCATTTTTAAACAATGCTGCCGGATGAAATAGGTTAGTTAACAGATTTTAATACAAAATTAGAAAAAAAGACAATAAAAAGTGATTCAGTGTTTTCTTCTTTAGGCTTTTAAGAAACTTATTATTTAAATAATAGTTTCCTCGTGACACTTCTACATTTCAAAAAGGTCGTAAAAAATAAATTGACTGAATAGATTAATAAATTGATTTCACAATTGATTATCAGGCCACAAAGCGGAAATGTCAACGTTAGTTCAAAAACTCAAACGTCAATCAAATCATTTGTTACGTTTGTTTGGATCTGAGCTTGCGGTTGTAGAAAATATTTTTTGTTGTTTTTGTGTGCTGTAATAATATTGTGATCTTTAACGACTCTGACTACGTATAAAGGATTCTGACGGTTTCTTTTCTGATTTTACAAGAATACATGTGCGAAATAATAACCTAAACGATTTTCCCAGCTCACACATAGTGATTTAAAAAATATATCTTTAGGTATTTATCAAATTAAGTATGCCAGGTCCCATTATGGAGAACACCTACGACAAGATAGGAGATATGACATAGAAGTGTGTCGAGAAACGGACAGCAACTTACTAAGAGAACTGTCAATATCCAAACATTCTAGCTGGCTATTAAAAGGTCGAATAAAATCGAGACATACTTAAGCTCAAAAACATATTTTACCATTGATATAAATGTACGCAGTAATATAATAAGTCTATGTATTTCACATATATTTTAGTTGACAGTTCTCTTAATGGTAGAGAGGCCGTCAAACAGTATTATTTTGATTTCTTGGTAGGAAAAAGAACTGTAGGTTACTTTTGTCATGTAATGTCCATAATATGGTACTTAAGCTGGGCAAGGCATCAAGAGAATTTAATACCGCATACACCGTTTTAAGGCGATATTTGTTTATGATGAAGTGGACGATTAATAAATCATTAAAAGAGGAAGTGTTTTTCTTTTAATTCATACTTCCTCTGTTTTTTTTACAATTATTTAAAACCTCCGGAATTTAGTTGGACGGCGGCATCTGAATCCTTTGTGTGAATGTCCTATAATACATAAAATTATGGTAAAGTCTATTTTACAATAAAGTCTAATAATTATTTTCCTAAAATGTAATGTGAGAGTTTAGTGTAAGAATAACATTGTAAGCATAACGTAAGCAATAACATTGTTTTTATACAAACCAATAACATCCTATATTTTTTTCTACCATGAAGCAGTCGTAAACATTTTACTTTTTTAAAATAGTATTGGTTTATAAATAAAAGTGGATGAGTTTGTGTATTTGGGATGTGTATTTAGCAGGGATGGTAGATATGATAGGGAAATAGAACGACGAGTAAATGCAGGGAATAGAGTGAATGGAGCACTACACTCTATTATGAAGAACCAGAATGTGTCAAAACAGGCACGTATGGTAATTCATAATGCTGTGTTAGTCCCTACTTTAATGTATGGTAGTGAAAGCTGAGTGTGGCAGAAGAAGCACGAAAGTAGAATAAATGCTGTAGAAATGCGGTCTTCAAGGAATATGCTAGGGTTTAATCTGAATGACAGGGTGAGAAATTGCGTGATAAGAGATAAATGTGGTATGCAAGATGATGTTGTGACCAGGATTAAGAAAGGAATGCTTCGGTGGTTTGGTCACGTAGAAAGAATGAATGAGGAAAGAGTGACAAAGCAAATTTATATGGCAGATATGAATGGCCGAGTCGGGAAGGGACGCCCTAGAAAAAAGTTTATCGACCAAATTCGCGATATTTTGAAAATGGGCCACGTTAGAAGTACCCTTAACCGACGAGCATGTAAGCGTAGATATATGGATGTAAAGGAGGCGAAAGAGGTATGTCAGGATCGTGCCAAATGGAAGTCCGTAGTCTCTGCCTACCCCTCTGGGTGACAGGCGTGAGTGTTTATATTATTATATATTATATATATATTTTATTATTTTATAAATAAAATAATGCAGTAATCGTTACTGTAACATCAGGCCCAGCTTTCTATGAATGTTTGCCCGTCTCCTTTGTAGATCCACAGATCACTATATACTAGTCTACGATGCAGATCATTCGTTCGTCATGATTCAAAAGTGTTTTAAAAATAAAACATGTCATCGTAAAAAGAAAATACTATAATATTAAAAGGTGAAATATTATATACTCGTAGAAATATTACTTCATTTTTATTACATTATAATTTCTTTGGTTATATTCACTAACTTATACCTATACCGGCCTCGTAAAGAATCTTAGTTTAGTATTAATCTCAATTTAAAGTTAGAATATGTTCAATGAAAGAAATCTCCCAAAAATATGTGAAATATGTATACAAATGTTAAGTACGTAACATCTACAAAAAGAGAGCCTTTGTTCCATTAACATTTGGGTGGTGCGATATTTCATTCAGTTGACTCAGATTTCGATATACTGACAGTCAAGTTGACTGTCAGTATATCGAAATATTATAGTATAGTAATGTTTATACTCGTACATTAGGACTATGACGGAATAAAAATTAAAAAACGATACCTTAATAACATCAATGCCGAGTACATCTTTCATCTGTGATTCGTCAACAATATTCATTATTATAGAATCTTAGATCTATGCTCAATCATGTTATAAGTGTCTCCCAATGGACAGATATTATGATGAAAATGGACACGACAAAGGTCACTTTTAACATCCATATCACACTTTTGACAGTGATTATTGTGAGCACAACGCTCGAAGTTATTTTTCAACATCATTAGAGCCTTTCACAAGTCCACTACTGAACATAGCCCCCCCCCCCCAAGGAGTGCCACAAAGCACGGTCCTGAGCCACCTGCATTCACCGACTTCCTGCATGTCTTACCAGGTCGTGACTCCATCTATTGCCTACTAGTGCGAAACTGTCACTCGAGAACCTTTTTCCCTATCGTTGTCGGTTCTTCTAGCTGCCTAGAATGCCGGTGGGCTATGTCTGTCACTCTGGTTCTACTGCGGATGTCCTCATTTCTAAGTTTACCATACAGAGAATCTTCTAACATACCTTGCTAACCTCTCTCCATAGCTTGCTGAGCGACCTTCAGCGTCCTCATACGGCCAGTAGTGTAGGACAACGTCTCAGATCCACAAGTCATCACTGGCAACACGCACTGGTTGTACAATCTCGTTTTTAGGTTTAAGGGTATACCTGACGGGAAAATGTGTCGTGATTTCCCGAACGCTGCCTAGCCGAGTGCAATCCGTCGATTGAGATAGGTGCAACTTCGACTGAGAGGTTGATTAATGGATTCAACTCGGTTGAGCAACATTCGGGAAATTAAGATATATCTTTCGTTATTATATATATATGTGTGTGTATATATGTATATAACAATAAAACAAGATGTCATTCATGTCTGATATATCTTTCCTCATTGCTGGCCGTATGGGGAAGCTTAACGTTGCTTAGTGAGCTACTGATAGGTCAATCGGTGGTTCTATAAACAGTGAACTCAAAATGGGGATAGTCGCAGTAAAACCAGAGTAACCAATAAAGTTCTACAGATCAACAAGCGCAAAATAGCCTACAAGCGACAATGCGCTTGCAAAGTTATATAAATAACTGTTTTATTCTAACTTCTCTATTTGTGTCGGTCTGAGTAGGTACTAACTAAGCTTTTGTCTATTTCTGGTGCCAAATAGCAATGTTTTATTGTTAAGAGAGAAATAGAGAGAGAGAGAGAGAGAGAGAGAGAGAGAGAGAGAGAGAGAGAGACAGAGAGAGAGAGTAAGCTGAAGTGACAATGAGTCAGCGTTTAAATTCGAAGAACCGATGGGGAAGAAAGGTTATCGTTTGGCAGCCTTCTACCGGTAAGGTGACGATTGATCATCATAATACGTATAAATCAAACATAAAATAAATAAAAATCAAAGTGAATTATAAAACTGTTTAAAGTTGCTTTCTCTCTTTCCACAAAATGTCAAAAAAGTTAATATCACAAATAACGATTCTTAGTAAGGCCGTAAATCATTAACGGACTTTTTCAATCTACTATATAAACCTTTTAAGAAATACGAAAACTTACATGAAAGGTTTTTCATGGTACTCACCATACTTAACACGCCTTGTTGATGTGCATACGTATAATCTTGCTGGTGATGCTTTACATATTGAATTGCAGCTCGAGTGGCTCTTGGGATACCCCAAATCCGATAAAAAAAAATGTATATAAATTACAAATTGAAGTAAATTATGTTGAAAATACGTTATAAGCGATACTAGTGGTGAATAATAAAACTATTTTACTAAAAGGGAATACAATGTTTGAATATTATCATGAAATAGCCGTGAATGAAAGAGGTCGTTTGACGATATTAATAAACATTTATATCGTCAAATGATTTCTATTCATTGAATTAATCAATACATACCATTATAATATAGTTGAAAACAGTGTAAGGTTTTATTAATTACCTTATTTTATGAAATGGTCAGCTAAACTAACTGATATGATCAATTCTACGATCTTGTTGTATACTACCAGCTTTAGATGCGGTTTTTTGCGTTATGTCATGTCACGATTGTTTTACTAACTGGTTATTTAAACACACTGTCACTGCAGCTGTATTATTATAGCTATATAGCTATAGCGTGAATGTATTAGTTCGACCAGGGAAGGTCCATGCTCGAACAGAATACCTACGTGAATAAGCAGCATAATGCTCTTGTGTGTTGTGGGGTAATTAACGAAAATCAAAAAACACTTTTGATTGGTAACAAGGCATTCCCATTAGTCTTCAATTAGATTTCAAACATCAAAAAAATAATTAATTATTTTTTTATAAACTGAAGTCACGGCTTGGGCTATTCTATACACTATTTCTTAGCACCGTCTTCAGTATGCGAATAATTTTATTCCTTTTAGTAGTTTGAAGTGAGATTTTACTTTTTATGAAAATATTAACTTTCATCAAATATGATATAATTCAACATCACATCTTTTCACATGTCTGACGCTAAATATAGGATTTCTGCAAGTAATCTGAGAACACGGTTCTAAGCTTCCCGCATCCACAGAAATTCTATAAGTGTTAATAGGTCGTTATTCTATCAAGTTGGGGGTGCTATACATTTTGCATACGGGTACGAGGATTCCACTTTGATGCGTACTATGATATACACTTGATGCGTTGACTATGTCAGTTACTCTAGTTCTATTGCAAATACTTATGACGAAAAAAGATGTGTCTTGAAAGAAAAGAGATCTCCCGAACAAACATTATTTATTATATAGACGGACAATATTATGTATTTTATTACATTATTTATTTCATAGGATTAAAAATAAAACCGTTTGCGATACCATTAAAAAATCACTGAAAAATTAAAGGTTAATTATTTAATACGATACGAAATGGTATTAGTTTACAAATAATGTATCATTTATACAATGCTATTAATAAAAAAATTAAATTAAAGGACTTAAAACGACACCAAATTAAACAAACTATTTTAAATTGGCTAAAAGAATACGACTATGAAAACTGTGAAAACCTACTTAATCCACATATTTTAACAAAAATAGACAGACACACACACACACACACACACACACACACACACACACACACACACACACACACACACACACACACACACACACACACACACACACACACACACACACACACACACACACACACGCACGCACACACACACACATGCACACGCACGCACACGCACGCACACGCACGCATGCATACACACACTTTGTTTATTTTTTTATTTTTCTTGATCTATGTTTAGAGTCTACATTGTGCACGGAATGTAAGATAACTGAATGGGAGGGGAAACTGCCTCCTAACATACAGGGTAACCTAGTTTAGGAGTCAGGGTATCTATGAATTGTATATTAATTTCTGTGTTCAATAAAGAATTATTATTATTATTTATCTGTTATCTTTCTGACAATTTAATACAAAACTTTTTTTTACTCCCGACTTCTACCGCGTCTCAAATATAATTGTTTAATTATATTTGAGACGCGGTAGAATGAGAATAATTATAATTCTTTGCTGGAACATAGTTTGGACAAAGAATTATTCAGTAGGTGACATTATATTTCTTCGAATTCAAACAGTTTTCTTCAAAATGGTTTTATGGCCATTTTTTATTTTAATTTAATTAGTTATAACGAAAAACAAACAGTTCTTACGAATTAAAGTTAATTCATTAAAAACAAAAATTGAAAATTCTAATTTTATGGTAAAAAGCCTTTCATAAATTTATTGAAGAATTGTGTTAAAGTAAAAAAGTAAAAAAATTGCATTAAAACTCAGAGAAAATAGATTAGAAGAAGGACATTTTAAGATATTTTAAAAATGGTTATTGATATGTTCTTTTTAAAACAAATGGCGATAAACGAGCCCATATTCTAGGCAGTTATTTTCATATAACAGACACTTCAGTTTAAATTATACGTATGTGTGAATTATGTTATAATTAGGCAATTTTATTAAAATACTTTTCTCAGATTCCCGATTTGGAACTGAAAATCGTTTGCTATGTAGTAGAGGTTTCGAGAATCCATCTCCACAATTTGTTCCATAGGTATCTTAAGAGTCAACTTAAGAGTCCTAGGAAAATGTCGGAAAGATCTTGTGGCTCCGATTGATGGTGTTAACCATCTCTTTTAAGACAGGCGTAAAATACGCAAGATGACGGTGGGGAGCAGCGTCAAAAATTCTGGTACTGCGATCGTTTTTCTTTCTGAAAACTGGCAGCGATCACCGAATGGTCAGAGACACACTGAACTTAAACGTTAAGTTGGATAGGTCTCGTCTAATGAAGTCAACGGTCCTTCCCTATTACTTTAGTACAGTGGACGATACGAATGACAAGCTCGTGGAAACTGTCCGTGTAATCGGAGCTAAGTTTTGCAAGAGCCGCCGCAGAACAAACCAAATATTTCCGATCACACTCTTAATCTCATGGCTGTTAGACGGGAGACGAGGCTGCAATCGTCAACAGATTTGACAGCATACAGGCAACTGAACAGACAGATCTCCAAATGCATGCGGCGAGACTTACGCAACTTTAATACTGCTCGTATTAAAGAAGCGATCGAGCGGCACCAGGACTCCAAAGTCTTTGCCAGAGATCTATCTGCCAGAAAGAGCCAACTGTCAAAGCTGAAGAATGAGTGTGGCAGCATCGTTTCCGGGACATCTGAGATTTTGAGAGAGATTGAGAGGTTCTATGGGCAGCTGTACACATTATCGTTGGAGCCACACGCAAGTGTGAGTAACGATCCAAGAACAAGTCTTATATAACACTATTCCGATGATATCCCGGACGTCAGTCTGAGCGAGATTAGAATGGCTCTCCAGCACTTTAAAATGGCAGGGTCCCGGGCAAGGATGGAATTACAGCTGAGTTTCTGAAAGCGGGTGGAACACCGGTACTTAAAGTCCTTCAGAAGCCTTTCAATTCCATCCTCAATGGTGGTACTACTCCGGAAGCGTGGAGCAGAAGTGCGGTGGTCTTGTTTTTTAAGAAATACAACAACGCTCTCTTGAAGAACTACAGACCGATTTCCCTTCTGAGCCGCGTCTACGTGCTGTTTTCGAGAGTCATTACGAATCATCTCGCACGCAGACTTGACGACTTCCAGCGTTACGAACAAGGCGGTTTCCGAAAAGGATTCAGCACCATAGACCACATACATACCCTGCGGCAGATTGTACGAAAGACTGAAGAGTACAATCTGCCACTTTGCCTGGCGCATGTGGACTATGAGAAAGCCTTTGATTCCGTCGAAATTTGGGCGGTGCTACAGTCCCTTCAGCGGTGCCAAGTTGACTATCAGTATATCGAAATGCTGAAGTGTTTGTACAGTAGGGCTACGATGGTTTTCCGAGAACAGAACCAGAAACGAGGCATTCCATATCTTAGTGGTCAGAGATGATAAAGCATCTACATTTTGATAATAATTAATCGAGAATAAGTGTTGATGTTTACGGGCTTTAGCATTGGGTGGACCGTGTATTTATTTATCATTCTTATTATATTCTCTATAAAAATGTACGTGTATTGAGATACGCGGTCAGTTTTAATTTAAGGGTGCAATCTTTTAACACAGGTATTCTTTTACCTGAAGACGGTTAAATTAATTTAAGTTTTAGTATAAAACACACTAATTGCTGAACTTATGAACTGTAATCCAATAAAGGTTTACTTTAATGGAAAGTTAAGGTACTTTTCGCTCATTTGGGTCCGAATCAACCCGCCAGTTAAATATCTGATGATCCTGATTATCATTCCATCAATTGTCGGAGATTATTTTATCTTTTTGGCATATCCAGTAGTTGAATTTTATAATGATCTTAAGGCAAAGTGGTAGTTAAAAAATATATATCACCCTTACGATGTTTCTGAAAAATGTAATATGTTGTATTATCGCGCTATCGAAGCGCCGCAGTTTCGCTTGGCTAGAATAGGACGTTTACATTTAAGATAATCAAACACCATTTCATGTATAAATGTTTCGCTTTTATTTATATTCAAGTTTTTCAGATAAAATGTAACCTAGATCATTCTTAACGTTATTACTCTCTCTGTTTGTGAGTTTAATTACTATCAGTTTAGATATTTCGAAATACGGACAGCCAATAAGAAAGGCAAAATTAAAAAGGGTCATTTACGTGTTATCAATCTCACTTCAAAATTGTGAGACGGAATTTCACCGGATTCTTGTACATAAAAAGATTATAAAATTAAACCACTCTATAAAAAGGCACTTGTTTTATTTGTATAACAATACAAAGCAATACAACAAATAGATTAAAAAACCACACCTCACAATACATTTTTATTTTCATATTATAAACTTTTTGAAATCTACCGCCTTTTATGCAACATAAAACCCCAGAGTAATTACATACATATGAGTACATCTGCATAGAAAGAGCCCACAATTCTAAATAAATTGAGTCAATATTTATGTCTCGCTTTTTCTTATTTCTTTGTCATTTAAGGGAAAATGAGAAATCTATGGAAATATATTGCGTGTAATTGATGCGTGGAAATAGAAATGTCAAGTGGTCCTCTTTGATCCCTTTTACGTTCCCAAAAATTTGAGTAAGTACGCTCGAAGCTTCTGATTTACTAGAAAAATGACATTCCTATTGTAGTAATATTACATGTGACGTTACTTTTCAAGACATGACGTCTTTAATCTATAGTGATTTTGTTCGAAATGTTAACTACAATCGACATACGACATATCGTTTTTGGTTAGTTATTTATTTTTATAAATTTATTATATACCTAAAAACATAAAGAAAATAGGACTGGACTTATTATTATTCGAATGATCGAGTAATTTTTTTCTAAATCACGCAATGATAATTATTATATTAAAGAGCAAATATTGGTTTCGTAAGGTAATAGTTAGAGAGGTTTATTCACAACTTGACTTACTAAGTCTTGACAAACACACCGTAAATCTGCGAGTTGAAACCGATATGTAATCCTTATTTAAAATGGCCACTGAGGATCCTCCCCGGTTTGACTGTTTTATAGATATCGACAACAGCGCCACTTACCGGTTCAAATTATGAGTGTAAACGTTCAACGAAATCGGCCCAACCATCTCAAGTGATGATCTATCATACATGCGGCAATGGCATTTTATTTATATAGTTTAACTACGTGCTTAGCAGAAACAAAACAAGCTAATATATTCAACAAAGCTTTTACCTTCTTAAATGTAAATATTTCTGAATCATTAAATTAGGGCAGTATCTTAATAATGCCTTTAAGCGGCGGCGTAAAGGAATCCACTACTTCCTACCAAAAAAATAATTATATATTATTAGTTAGAAGCTCTGAGACTCCATACCATTTTGTGAGTATTTTGTGTTTGTAGCATTTTGTGAGAAGGTAAATGAAAAAAGAGGTATACAACAATATCTTTCTGATGAAACCTCAAAATTATGACAAATTGCGGTTGCCTAACCACTTGCTAAGAGAAGGAACTATGGCAAATATTTCCCTTACGTTCAGTCGTGAACTTTTACAGGATAGGCTGTAACTATTGAATGAATAATGGATAATATCTTGAGAGACCAGGGAGGAAAACGGGTAATACGTTCGTAATCGATTTATTGGTAGTTGTGATCTAGTAACTAAACAGATGGCAGATCTTGGTCGTGCCACTGTTATTGTACTATCGAAGTAGTGCCCTCTCTAAGTGTAAGTTCCGTGAAGCAAACCCAGTGTCGTTGCCCTACAGTAGTTAGGGCGTTGTTTTGTCGAGACGATGGTACACAGGTATTCTAAGAATTGATAGCTTAAGTTAACACAAAAACAAATTCACGGATAAAATTGTATGTTAGAATATCAATAGTCACAATATTCTGAGCGGAGTTATAATTAAATATATTTTATTTTTAATTAATAAAAAATCACTACAAAACGATACTTTCATGCTAGAATTTTTCTCTATATCGTGTGGGCAGTTTACATAGATAAATTTTACAAGGACAAACATCCAGACCTGGAATAATGAGGTATTTGTAGATCATACAAATATTTGTTCCGTGTTTGCAACCACGGCGTTCAGTGCTGCAACTCATTCATTAAGTTGCTAAGTCATTACGCCAAAGAGACAGGCCACGATAGATGGCGTTGTGTTCAAGTTATTAATGAATTTCCATAAGCCCTTCACGTAAAATAGGAGTTAACCTCACCGCGCCACCTACGGGTAAGGGCAGAACAACGTCTACCGGACTGGTTTAAAATGAATGTACCGATTGTTTTTGAGCATACTAGAAATTGTAATGAATATTAATGGCAGTACACGTAAAAAAGATACAAATTCATTACAGTAAATGGCCTAAAGATTTTAGGAAAATTTAAACGGAATCAAGAAATCTCAAAAAATTAGTTGTTTTTGATATTCGAGTTCTGGTTATTGTTAAACGTGAAAAAATGCGTGTAATGAATCATTTTTACAGTTTGCATAAAAATTTTTCTTAACAAAGATAACTTGTTAAATGCATAAGCGTATTTGAATAATATTATATATTTATGACTAAAACGAGATACTACGAGACCTTTGTTTAAATACTATTTCTAAGAGTGTTAGCTAATATTCGGTTTCTATAATAGGAACTTCGTACCAGCAAGTGAAGTGAAAGATAGCCCCCCACTAGATGGAGTGAAGACCTGATAAAACATTCAGGTAGTTGATGGATGCAGGTATCTCAAAACCTTACTCTGTAATATTACTTGGAGAGGCCTATGTTCAGGTAGCTCGTGAGGAATTGTAATCCCTATATCATCATCATCATCATCATTACAGCCCTTTACAAGTCCACTGCTGAACATAGGCCTCCCCCAAGGTATGCCACAAAGCACGGTTTTGAGCCACCTGCATCCATCGCCTTCCTGCATGTCTTACCAGGTCGTCACTCCATCTAGTGGGGGGTCGCCCTACACTTCGTCTACCGGTACGAGGCTGCCACTCGAGAACCTTTTTTCCCCAGTGGTTGTCGGTTCTTCGAGCTATATGGCCGGCCCATTGCCACTTCAGCTTACTAATCCGTTGTTATTTTATAATCACTATAATGATGATATATTTCCTTCGTTGATATATATTATTAAAAAGCAATATAAAATGTTTGGAACAGAAATATAATTTCAAACAATTATATGTAGAGCTGCACTTTCGCTGAATAAATTGTGTAATCAAACACGCATTGCGGACAAAACTCTGTTACAAAAAATTTATTAATTTATTTCTTTAAACTCATTGTTTCGTCTTGAAATTGTTCTGCAGTGATATTTTTGAGAAATCACAGATAAATATCGAAGATAGTAACAACAAGATGATAATAAGAAAATCTGTGCCTGCATTGTTTTTTAAGATTCAATAATTATAATTTGTGCTTGCTAATGTTTCTATTATTTACGCTTGTAGAATTTGTTATAAAATAATCCACAGTTTAAATTGAAATTCATGCTCAATAGTGTGAAACACATAAATCTGGTACCTACAAATAAACTGAAAGATAGTCAAAGGAAAGTAATTTTAAGAAAAACAAGTCATTCATAGCTTAATAAGAATTCACAATCATCAAATATTGTACTATTCATTGATTTCTTATATTTTAGCAAATATTACAGTAATAATATATATCACAAATTAGAGTGAAAATAATTTTAAGGTTTTTATCGCGTTTAAATTTTTCTTATTCGCAACTTTTCGGATACTTTACTGCACCCATTCTTCCGGGGGGGGGGGGGGGGGGGGGTAGCGTCAGGACATAAAAGGTTAATATTGAACACGATACAATCCGTAAAATAAGTTTTATTCAAAGATAATTTCCTTTTAATAAATATTATTCCACATTGTCGTTTTTCACACTTGAGATGCAATCAAATTTAGGAATTCTACTTGCTAAAAATAAGACACATTTGAATCGAAATTTTGTAAAACAGTATGAGTTTTATATGAATCTTCTTGAACACTAAATATATCTAAGAGGGGCGTACAATGTATTCTTGGTATTAGGTCGATTTGCTAATAATGTGGGTAATTGAAAAAAGTCATTAGCTAACGAGGGTATAAATATAAAATTTCGTCTAGATAACTTCATCAATTTTTATGTAACCTTCAGTCATAGACGACGGGAACGACTGCTCGACAATGTTGAAAAAAATCAAAAAACACTGTGTGGTGTTTAAATTCATCACTGAACAAGGAAAAACTGAAAAAAAAATCCATGAAGAAACAGTGACCATTTATCAAGACTGCTCCTTCAATGTCCACTGTACAGAAATGATCAAGTGAATTTAAATGAGACAGGGAAAAGCATCGAAGATGACTGCCACCCGGGTGAGCTTATCACAGTAGCTGCAGAAGAAAATGTGAAATATATTGAAAAACTTGCAATAGAAGATACACGAGTAAGAATCAAGATGGTAGCAGAAATGACTTTCCTATTCGCTGGTACCATACTCATCATATTGCATGAATATCTCAACCTCAAAAAATCAATGAAAGACAGAAGCCACGAATGCTTACTGCGCTTCAAAAGCAGGCGCATAAACTTTTGCAGGGAGTTCTTAGAGCTGGGGGGTAACGGCCCAACAAGTGTTTTCGATAGGATAGTTACAGGAAATGAAATATGGGTTCACCACTATGACCAAGAATGTAAAAAGTGTCTATGCCATGGCATAAAAAGGGTTTAAACCGAAGTTCAAAGTCACTCGATTGGCCAATAAAATCGCTGCTGGCTCAGCCACTATACGCAATTGAAAAGAAGCAATAAAAGAAAAGAAAAAAGTAAAGATGACCGTAGGAGTGCTTCTTCTTCGTGACATTGCACCGATTTACACTGGGCGGCTCTCTAAGTCTGCTATACGAGACTGCGGGTTTGAGGAAATTAACCACCCATTATATAGCCCAGATCTAGCCCCTCACAACTGCTCTTTATTCGCAAACATAAAAAAAGACTTTCGAGGAAGGCGATTTGCTGACGATTTTGACCTCGAGTCCGCCGTAAATAAGCATTTTCAAGCCAAGTAGAAGAATAGATTTTGATGAAATTTTTGTGTGCGTTTAAGTGGGTTCCTAAATGGTTCATATTCAAATTTTGACCCGGTAGGTGGCGCTTTGTCTAAATCCAGAAATCAATCACCCTTACAGAGTTGGGGCGGATCGCTGGTAAATTATAATGGCTGGAAGTGTAATCTTCACATCAATTATCAACTAACAACAACTAAAATATCAAATAAATAAAGAAGTATTTTTGTCGCCTTAAAGTATAATGACAATCTAAATTTTATCATTTTTTGTTAGTATCGAATTAGGGTAACTTACGAACGCAGTCCATATAAAGGGAAGTGAATGCTATTGCCTATAAAGGTTTACATCTATCCTTGATTAAGAATCAAAATGCAGAAACGTTTTCACCTTTTAGGTAAACGGATATCCGGTTCTTTACGCCCATATGAATCACAGCAGCATCAAACTGCGATTTTATTGAGAAATTTTACCACTCAAATTTATTTCTAGTCTTCTGTGAAAGCGTAGTCCCTTGGTCGACCCGACCCATTCGTGCTACAACCTATATTATGGTTGTAGCACGAACGAGTTGGGTCGACCAGCTATAGTATGGCTGTACCACTTAAAGTTCCTCAAGAATAAAATAATTTTATGTGTTGTATAATGATTCGAAACAAGTC
This sequence comes from Parnassius smintheus behrii, assembly GCA_036936625.1. Classification (NCBI taxonomy): domain Eukaryota; kingdom Metazoa; phylum Arthropoda; class Insecta; order Lepidoptera; family Papilionidae; genus Parnassius; species Parnassius smintheus. The sequence goes on along the minus strand of JAUPFT010000014.1, from coordinate 40,562,393 downwards.
AAACAAGAGTTACACTATGTAATATAAACAGATACATCACTTTCAACGTAGTTAATAATATGAATTACTACAGTTTTTTTTTAAATAAGACGCGTCTGAGCCACCAAGCACTTTCGTGTGGAGCATTTATATCTTTGCTAATGCAAATGTTTTTGTTTTATTAAGGTAATTATAATAAAAAGTTGGCTACGAGTGCGATTACTAACGTCTTTTACAAATAATCGTATTCATTGACATCGAGGTTGTATCACACATTTGCAAATGTGTTAACGATTTGCTGAAGCTCCATTTGCGTTTTTTCAATAAAAGTCAGATCTGCGAACAGAAAGATAGTAATAATATATATATATATATATATATATATATATATATATATATATATATATATATATATAAATGAGAAATGTTACATACATTCACGAATCGTAAGAAGATACTTTAAAACTTTTCGACACTCTTTGTCCAAAGATGAATGCGCTGATGTCTTGGAAAACTATTTTAGGAATGCAGGGTAGCAGGTTACTCAGTCTTGACGAAATCCTAGACTAATATAAAGCTTTAGATTTATCCATTAATTTGTATTTTCTTAATGAGTTACCACTATAGCCAGGCAGTCAAAAGAGTTTTTATTAATTTTTTTTCAGTACACTTATTACAGACTACCAAAAATTATCTGCTGAACATAAGCTCCTATAGATTGCATTATGATTGACATCCGCGTGCTGTTGTTACTGCGGTTTCTTTTTTAATAATTATTGAGTTAATATCAGGAATACGCTGCTGTTTCAGATTCCTTCTGTCCTCTCTTGTGATACCGTTACCTGAGGCTTCCCCACACATTATCTCATAAGGAGATATTTGCCGGAGTTGTCACTATACATACCGTGGCAACTATAGCGAAATAAAAAACTCTTTTTTATTTAAATTTGTTATAAGGAAGACGCTGCTACTCATCTACTTATTTATTTTTCTATTTCGCTTTAACAACACTCACGGGATGATATGGCGTGGTGGATATTTTTACACTGCGTTTTCGCGGCGTAAAGTTTTAGGTATATACTTTTTTTGCATTTTTTCGGCTACAATCGAAAAAACTGAGAAAAAAAACATAAAATTCTGTGCTTAAAATTTCTGTGAAAAAGTCATAGAAATTGTACTGCTTTTAGATAGGTATGAGAATAAGCTGCGATGACATATCGCGTCTCAAAGGTTGATTGCGGCTTGCTTGCTAAGCTTTTGTTTGATGTTTTGAGAAATAAAGATTTCGCAGAGATATAATAATGTAACATTTAAATACTTAGCTCAAAAAACAATGTAAGTGGAATTTTCGAGAAAGTAAATATTGTAGGAATAATTTATATATTTTGAATATAATCAAATAAAATATATATAAAACAAAAAACGTGGTAGAGCCATGTTGCAGTTTTATTAAAAGTATAGTTGTAGCACGAATGGGTCGGCTCAACCGGGCATGGACCACGCTCTCCAGAATACCCGCGTAAAATAGTAGCTTAATGTTGCTGTGTTTCGTATGGTGAGTGTAGAGAGCCGGAGACCCTTTTTTACTGGAAACAAGGCATTCCATCTTAGTCTTCACGGGTGACAAAGCATCCGCATCATGATTTGTAATCGAGATGTAGATGTGTATGGGCCACAGCATTCACTTATCATCAGGTGGACTGTGTGCTCGTTTATCACCCTATCTTATAATAAAAAGTAATCTTAAGAAATATTATTCAACCAGTCAACCATCTAACGAGTGTCTGTTTAAAAATAATCATAGTATTCACATCGTTTCGGGGTTATCGTATGAGTCGACAAAAGGAAAATAAAAATGGTAATGCAGTGGCATCTTCTTGATCATCATCATCATCATATCTGGGGTCGGCGCAGTAAATCTTCCTGTTCCATTCCTCTCTATCAGCCGTCATTTCCATACTTACTCCTTTCATTCTCATATCACTCTTCACACAATCGATCCATCTTTTATTCGGCTTTCCTTTGCCCGTGTGTCCCTCCACATTCATATTCAACACTCGTTTTGTGACATGACTTTCATCCCTCCGGATCACATGCCCAAACCATGCCAATCTGCTTCCTTTCACCTTTTCTACCACTGGCGCTACTTTCAGGCTTCCTCTTATATACTCATTCCTTATCTTATCCATCCTTGTCACACCACTCATCCATCGTAACATTCTCATTTCATTCGCATGCAATCTATTTTCATCCTTCTTCTTGACGGCCCAGCATTCACTTCCATACATGACGACAGGTCGGATGATCGATTTGTAAATTTTCCCCTTCAGCCTTATTGGCATTCGGGGATCGCACGTTGTGGCTGTGACCTGTCGCCATTTCATCCACCCTGCGTTAATCTTCATCTTGTTGATAAAAACTGAAAATTATAAAAAAACAATTGCGGCTGTCAACCCGACAGCCAAAGTGTGGCAACTACGGCAAAATCCCTCATATGACGATATCTAATAGGTAGGCATGAACATAGGTTCAGCCGTAGATTTTTATTGGCTGTAATGGATAGATTAATGAATGAAAATCATCAGTATAATCGTCTTTTACTTTACATTACATCAATAGTTAATAGCTGAATATAGGTGACCCACAATGACTGCTAAAAAAACACATTCTTGAGCCACGTGCATCCAGTGACTTCCTGTATATCTAACAAGGTAGCCACTTCAATCTGTAGAGACCGTTGTACATTCCGATTACCAACACGTGGATGTCTCTCGAGGCACATTCTTTCCAATCGGCCTTTGGTTCTTCAATGTATTCATCAAAGGCTGTCCCTTTCCCAATCCAATGAGTACACCACTGTACTCATTTTTACCACCTTACCACTAAGGTTACAACGAATTAGTTATAATGAATACCTATATCATCTGAAAATCCTAGATGAGTGATGTATCCGTCAGAGATGTTGATATCGTATTTTTACCTTAAGCACACGCACAAGTAGGCGTGTAGGTACACTGAGGCGCACTTTGAAAATACTTTCCATAATGTATTCCTCATTTATATGACTATTTTGAATACGCGAGAAAGAAAAACTCTATAATATTTTTATTACAGGGTAGTCTTAATATGTTATATTTTGACAAATTTTATTTCGGTGTTAAATTAATGGAATGCTTAGTTGCCAATAATTGATAGTTATTTGATATAAAAGTAATGTAAGGCAAGTTTCACGTTTTGTTTTGAATTGTAAATAGTCTCATAATGTAAGTGTGCTGCACGATATGAACAACATAGAAGCAAATACGTAGTAATCCTATACCTTTAAACGGGCAATTCTTGTATATGTATATAATCGGAATCTTTGAAACGGCTCCAACGATTTTCATAAAATTTAGTGTCCAGGGAGTTTAGGGGACAATAAATCGATCTAGCTAGGATTTATTTTTAGAAAATGTCTTTTTGTCCGTGTTTTCACGCAATGAAAAACTGCTACAATATAAGAAGGTAAATTTTGACACTGTGTTAATACGATATCCCATTTTTTTTTAAATCTTTGTATCGTAATTTTTGCATTATTTTATCACGCAACTAGACATATTTGTGACAGGCAAATCTATCCTGCGCGCGCACCACTGTCGACCGATTCGCGTTGGCCCTAAACTGTAATTTTAGGGCCAGCGCACTGGTCCGTTTTAGTTGTTCGGTCGGCCCGGTCCTTACGCTAGTAATATATAAGTCAATGGTATTGGGTTTAGCTTTGATATAACGTGTTCTTTTAAGAGGTTTAATGAAGTGATTTATATAGATAGTAATATAGTGAGTGTTTTATAAAACGCATCACCGGACCGCCAATTTATTTTATTTTAACAGAAAGCGAAAGCGAAAGTTGACTGCTTCTCATGCACAAAATATTACTGTATGAAGTAAAAATATTCTTGTATATAAAACAGCAGCTTAATATTTCTGTACATAATAATTTATTTTATTTACGCGAACGCTGCAGTGATTTTATCATGATCACTTTTATTTATTTCAATTTTCGATGTTTCAGGTGGTGTTAGTCAGAAGGGAGGTGAAAACCAACGCCTTATGCATCTGAGCCCGAAGCGGTAAACCACAAAATCCCCGTCGCCTCACATGACGCAAGAGACTGAGCGAGATCATCTAATGTTTTCCTTCCTAGAGACTGAGCGAGATCATCTAATGTTTGTACATGGCTCGGTCTGCCAGGTTTTATCACCGTGAAGGGAACAGATGGTTCAAGCCCAACTGGCGCATGATGCGAGCGATATCGAGGAGCACCGTAACATATCTACCTATATTTCATCACTCCAATTATGAAACTGAGGACTATATTTCGACCTGGAGAACCTGGAGATGGTTATTAGATACTACAGTTAATCTGAAAATGCTTTATGGTAAAAGTATTTCACGAAAGTCACTATCTATAAGTTTCGTAGTTCGTTCTCTTGACCATTAAGTTATTGTTGCTTTATATATCGGGCGTAATCAAACAGTTATTTTATTACCTACGCTACCTTTTGAAAACCCTAAGGTGTTTATGACATTTTCGCTCCTTATAACCCCCACGGGATGAAATTTGTTGACAAATTCTTTCACACTGTCAGCACACAGCATTAGTAAACAATTTATGAGCAACAATCAGCAAGCCATTTTTCATTCAGAAGAGCTATATGACAAATTTATGCATAAATATTATATAAAAATAATAGATACAAACGCATGTTTTCGCAAAACAATGTTTATAAGCCTATAAATTCTACCTATCGTTTCCAGCACGTAAATTATTATGAAATTACAATAATTTTTTTTTATAGAATAGGGTGACAAACGAGCACACAGTCCACCTGATGGTAAGTGGTTGCTGCGGCCCATAGACATCTACATCTATCTTCCATTACAAATCAAAATGCAGATGCGTTGTCACCCGTGAGGACCGAGATGGAATGCCTCATCTCCAGTAAAAAGGGTCTCCGGTTCTCTACACTCACCATACGAAATACAGCAGCATTAAGCTACTATTTCACGTTGGTATTCTGTGAGAGCGTGGTCCTTCCCCGGTCGAGCCGACCCATTTGTGCTACAACTATACTACTAATATAACAGCAGCATGGCTCTTCCACGTTTAAAAATTCTGTCAAAAATATGAATATTTTGTGACAGAATGTATGTCTATTTATTTGCAATTCCATCCTTAATTTCTTTCGTATATAAATTTACATTATAGAATATACGGTCGCATTTTTATTCTTCTTCATCAACCCTAAAATTACTTAGCACATTGGCATAGTAAAACAGAATAGTAGGCTTTCTTCCAAAAAATGTACAGAACGCCCCTAATATGTGTTGTCACGTGCGTGACACGTGCCAGTACGGACTCATACGCACAGCCACAGCACGTACAGAACGATACTTGCTAAGTCGGTAAGTACGGGCTGAGTCGGAAACGCCCACTGCCGCGCTCCGCAATCACCTTTGTTTGAGACTTTGTTGAATTTTAATAAAATTTTGCTTACAGCTTTTTTTTCGCTTTTTGTTAAATAAATTAATATATGCGCTTGTTTAAGTTAATTAGCTTTTTATTAATAGTATATATTACTATACCAATAAACAGATACGTACGTACATTAATTGTCATATCACATCAAATCGAATTAATTTTAAACGTTAAATCTGAGGTGACACCATATGATAAGTGTTAATTTACTCGTAATTTAGTTATTTAGCGTTTGTTGTAATGTAAAGCAGCTTAGAGAGGAAGTTAAAGAAATGATTAACAAATATGATGCATAGGCACCTATCTGTATGTATTATATTTATAAATATAATAGCTACTTACAAAACTAAATGAGACTTAGCTGTCAAACAAAAAGTTAGTAATAACCCAGCAACAGTTGTTACTACGGTTAGTGGTAGTAAACGGGGTTACGAGCTTTCCCTATCCTACACAGGTAGCCTAGAATATCTAGACACTATATTCTAGTCTACCTACGACTATACCCAATAGACATTTAATATATATATATATATATATATATATATATATATATATATATATATATATATATATATCATAAAATCAGATCCGTGACCATATATACTAGGCATATACCTTGTTGTTAGAAGTTTTATTAAAAAAATAATGTCATGACTGCACTATTTTTATTTCTGAAGGGGTTGAAACAGCTTACTTGCCGTTAAAATTTTAATTTACAACTCCATTGGTGCTATAGGAATCAAACAAACGTTGCTCGAATACTGTGAAAATGACAGCGAGTGAGGGCCTAAAGCCCCTGAGCTACCACTGTTCTTTATTTATACTCGTACCTATTAAGAAATACGAGACTTTTAAAGCTGAGTCCAGCAATAAATAAATACGAATAACTTATTAAAGAAGGGCATTGCAAGTGGGATTCCAATTATTTCTGGATGTAATTTGAAAGCTTTACGTACGCTAAAATAAATCAATTTTTATAGAAATTGAATGTTAGTTTTTCGTAAACAAATAAAAAATGTGTTTCTGGTTCAGTTAAATGTCTACGCCTAGCATGCCACCTCTTAATCTACGTTAAGTGCCTCTTTCTGCCCTGGGACACCACTAACTAAATTCAAAGAAGGATTCAGATAAGTTATCACTTGTGACGACTAAGTTGGAATGTATGTAAATACTAGCTCCACCGCAGAGGAGACACTGTTTTTTCAGTCTTTCAATAATTACATAGAATTACTGCTTAAACTGTCGATGTATGCCGCTGTGCTACGCTATCCGCTCATTATTTACGCGAACACTACAAACTGATAAAACTATTTTAACGGTTTTTATCATTGTGTTCCCTTGGTTCCTCAGTTACCAATTAATAGCCCTAAAATCCGTACAATTAGTTTTATTCAATTTTTTTGAAGTTCGAAATTGTATTCATATTTTTTGTCCCTGAAACTACAAAAAGTTGTAAAATAAGCATGGAGCTAGCTATAGGATATAAATATGAAGTTACTTATGCAAATATTGAAGAAAAAAAAATAGTGAGCGTGGCTAAAAATCAACCGTCGCAGCTCATTAGCTGTTGGCAGCGCCACAAGCATTTTCAATTTACTTAGAATGGTTAACAGGAATACTAGTAGTGTAAATAGCGTGGCTAGAATTCTTCCTTAAAAAATATTGTGAATAAAACTTTGCCAATTTTAAACTATAAGATTTAATAGAAGTTTCGAAAATTAAATATGTTGATGAGACTTGTAATGAATTTGTTTTAATAAATATAAAAACAACATGCTACGTTATTTATCTCATTGCTGGGCAGACCTAGCAAATCTTCCCACAGTACCGGAAAGAACGGGGAAGGGCGATTGACAGAAAATAATCTTTTAACTGTTTTTTTAATAGTAAAATAAATTCCACAAAGTGTAACGCTTATCGCTACTATATATTTATTTATATCTGTTTCTTTGGCACGGTCAGTAGCCTAAACGCCGGAGATGAAATACCTATTTCTTGACAGTAAAACTCAGTTTTTTATGATCTGATCCGGGATTCGAATCCGTGACCTTATGATCACTAGACGCGTTGATGACCACTAGATCAACTAGATGCACAGCAGACATTTCCTTCTTCCAACCTTCTCAGAAATCAGAGAAGGCATATGTTCAGCAGTGGGAAGTACATAGGCTGTAACTTTTTTTTTAATTTTACAAAGCATTTCCCCGTTCTGTTTTAAGCTGCTTTACTGTCTTTAAATCCTTTTATGGCAAATGTTTATAATGCTTAGCTAATTGGAAAGCTGACCAATTTCATTAAACGTTTCACAGAAGTGCCATTTTTATTAATTCCTTGTTACTTGTTTTTAATGTTACAAAACGTTTCACAGTTTTTATTTCATAATAAGCTGCACTCGTTCATATGATACATTCGACGAGCCGCATGCGCGTTTGCCCCCTATTCTTAAAAAAAAAACAAATGATGTATGTACCTGTACTATGTATTCAATTACATATTAATATGTATGTATGCTGTGGTATAGGACAGAATTTTGTTAAGTATGCGGAACTTTTTATGGATATAAAGCACGGTTATGGGTACCATAACCGTGCTTTGTAGCATTCCTTGGTTGATGTCGGTCACAGTCTTGGCAGACTATTTGGAAACCGTAGTATTTTTAAATTATTTTAGTTGTTAATAGGAAGACGGTGTTGTCCATCGCCTGGTTTGCTACCCTCTATACCCTATCAATAAAAAAAAGGTTTTCGAGTGGCAGCCTCGTATTAGGCGAAGTGTCGGCCACCAAATGGAGTGACGATCCGGTAAACCATGAATTAAGTTGTTGGATACAGGTGGCTCAGGACCGTGCTTTGTAGCATAACTTGGGGGAGGCCTATGTTCAGCAGTGAACTTGTGAAAGGCTGTAATGACGATGATGATTCTCTATTAATAATGTCCTTCAGACCAAATTTTGGTCACGGCGGCCAGTCTCAACTAAGACTTACCATCTGCACAGGACAGAGTTAAAGTGCCCGACTATATGCGTAATCATTCCTCACTCTCATAGTCCGACGGAACGGTTATACGACATGATCGGAGAGAGATCAAGCGCAGGATGGACGCATTACGTGCTTTTTGAGGCGTGAGGATGAAAAACTGTGCAATAATTTTAGGGTATTATTGAGAATTGATTGACAGAAAAACTCGATAACTGATGTTTGTTCACCCATCTTCATGACGAGCAACCACCTTTGCGACCAACAAGGCAGTAATTTACGCCACCCACGGAACGAATTAAGGTAGTGGATATTTCATTTGGAACCATTAGCTTGAAATAATCTCCTTCGGCAGCATTTTTCAGTTCTTTAGCGTAAGGTTGCATACCTGAAAGTGACAAAAAATATACTGAATAATGATTTCTTATATTTACGCGAACACTATACATTGATTAAAACTAATTTCACGGATTTTATCGCGTTTTATTTATTGTTGATACCCGACGTTTCGGGTGCTTCCAGCATCCATGGTCACCTCAGTCCCCCGTGACCATGGGTGCTGGAAAGCACCCGAAACGTCGGGTATCAAAAATAAATAAAACGCGATAAAATCCGTAAAAGTAGTTTTAATCAAAAAATATACTGATATAAATAAGGACTGACAAAGAGTCTGGTACAAGTACCAGGATGACACTGCCGCATAGCGGTCATGTGGTAGGAGTTGTAGGGGGATACAAGCAGTGAAGCTATGTAATATTTTCACTGTTTGTATCTTATGTGATAAGGTAAGCCTTACCTCGTTTTCTACGTATGATACAATTAGTGAAACTATGTCATAATTTCACTGTATGCATTTCAAATATTCAATTCAAAATGAATAACTAGACAGCGTTAGCAACAATTAACCCTTCTTTGAATTTTATTTGCCAAACTATTTTCATGATCTTAGCATATAAATAAAAAGGATTCGTAGTCAATATTTTAGCGTTGCTATTATTTTCAATGAAATTTGGCCTAAATGCCGGGATGCTAAATGGATTGAAGAATCACATTTTTCCTAGCAATAATAAAACGTGATCGTGTTCACATTCCCAATAAAGTGCTTCCATTATATCAGCAAATTTCAATTTGCCGTGTGCTTTTTACTTACTAAGATACGTTGCTATATCTACGTAAAACGACGTTTTTTATACAAGTATTTAATTTTTATTTATTTCTGCTACCAAACTGCTGTGCTTCGGTGTGGAGAGTATTGAGAGGCAGTATAATTACAGGATGTGAGCCCCCCCCCCCCCTCCTAATTAGTCATGGGTGCTGTAAACAGCCACAACTTTGGGAATTAAAAAACACGTGATAAAATCCGTTAAACTAGTTGTATTCAATGTAAGGCTTTCCGTCACTTTTTGGTAGGACTCCTTTTCTGATTAGCATTCCTTTTGAGAAGGTTTCACCCTCTTAAGTATATCACTTAAACGCACTGCTTGCGCTTCTGTGTTCCGGGCTGAAGGATATAGAGAGACAGAATAATTACAGGCTGTGAGCCATTCTATCTCAGTCCTTAGAGGTGACAACCCATTTTTATATACTTCTTTGCTTGAAGTTGGCTGCAGTGGCCATGAATTTATCCATCTTTAAGTTCGTATATGGTAACATCTGTAAGTTCCTTTGTCATTCCAATTTTCTTGTATCAAGAAGCGTAAAAACATCTACAATGTTATTAGAAGTAGCATTGCTAAACATTGATGTTGTTCGCTAACTTGACTTTGTCTTCGTAACATTGTTTTCCAATAACGTAATCTCTGCGTGCTCGGAGTATCTGCTGATAGTTTGAAATAATTCGTTTTAGTTGCGGTAGATTACAAGAGATAAGTTGAAGGCGATATTTCATGAAATACGAGACACTAATATTTGATGGAAAAATTTTACCAATATTATTTTATAATATGTAACTGTAACAAGTCGTGGTAGCTCATAGCCACTGTTCCTTACCCGCTTTACAAAAATTTTAATTGTAATTTAAAAATTGTATAAATTTACACGGCGTATATCAGTAGCAAAAAAATCACACGAGGGAACCCGCTGCTACTGAGGAATAAAAATATTTCGAGAATATGAGAAGGTTGCCACACAAAATTTTATGGGCTGCAGCAACCACTCTTCATTGTGGATATTAACAAGTTCTTTTGTCATTTCAATTGTAAAAAAAAGAATATTTCAAAATATTTGCGTAGTGACTTGATTTAAAAATTATTCCCGATGTCACAGTAACCCAATCTAACAACTATAATATCAAGTCGACCATGATGTAGGCAGCAATGCTTATCTCGTCAGCTGTAATGATATAAAGTTTTTTAAACTCACTCACAACTAAACTTGTTTAAGTCACGGCAATACATTTCACTTGGTTTTGTTTAAAGCGAATGGGCGATTTTTTGGGAAGTCCTAAATTAGAATCGTTCTAATGTGTTAAAATGTATCCTAACGTGAGTAGTATTAAAAACTCTTTACTAATAACCATATATATATATATATATATATATATATATATATATATATATATATATATATATATATATATATATATATATATATATGCTGTATCGTTTCATGTAAAAATTGTCTTCGTTTCTTAACACTCACCATACGAAACACAGCAGCCTCATGCTGCATCCACATTGTAGCTGCAGCATGGCTCTACCATGTAAAGTTGTAGAATGAGTGCGTCAGCTCAACCGCAGAAGGATCACACTCCCACAGAATACCAGCGTAACATACCAATTTAATGCTGCTGTGTTTCGTATGATGAGTACAGAGAACTACAAAAGCCTTTTATTTTTTCTTTGACTCCTGGGAACAAAAATAAGTCACGAGGAGCTAAGTCAGGCCTGTAGGGTGGGTGATTTACAGTTTCAACATCAGACTCCTCAATAAATCCTTTTGTTCTAAGGGAGGTATGTAAAAAGACCTTTTTTTAACATTAGTAATCCTATGAACTAACATTACTAATATTCCTTTTAACCACTCCTGGTAAGCTGATAATGCTTGTGTTAGGAGTGGTTAACGACAGTAGTCGAATGGTGAATTCGAACCCGCAACCTTTTGAGTTCGCGATCCACGCCCTGCCACTAGGCTACTGTCGCTTACGTTACCGTGACGCAGCATGGTTCCCCGAGGTCCGGTCCTTGGTCTTCCCTCCAGCAGAGCTTAAAAAGCTTTGGGTAACGCAACTGTAGTATACCATAATATTTTTTTATATGTTAGTTAATTTTACCCCTTTTTAATTCAGCAAAACACCTAAAAATTGTTGCGCGTGATGAAGCTGAGTACCCTAATGCTGATTGTAACCGTTATAAACTTAATTTATCGGTTAAACCAAATATAAAATCATCATAGCGCGTACATGTTCACGCTTAAAATCCATCTTTTTAAATGCGTGGGAAGTGTTGCAGGAGAATTAATTGAACTTTGTTTTTTTTTTAATATTGAGCAATTGGCTTATGAAGTTCTATTTTTAAATAAATTTGCTTTTTAGAAACATGTAACACGGGTGCGTTCCATTTTTAAATTTCGAGCATCTCAAAACTTATTGAGTGACCTACGTATATCATTGGAATCTGATTTTTTTTCTGCGTCGATTTGTCCTCACTGGCGACAACGCATCTGCATTTTGATTCGTAATCGAGGATAGATGTAGATGTCTATGGGCCACAGCAACCACTTACCATCAGGTGGACTATGTGCTCGTTTGTCACCCTATCCCATAAAAAAAATCCTATTTTTGGTATAAATTATTTTGGCTTTAAGTTTGTTTTTCCCAAACTCACGAAAACCTAACAGTTTATTTGGCTATTTTTTCCTATCTTAATTTTTTTTGAGCCTCTTACTTTTACCTGTCCTTAATATTAGCTTTTTGTCATTCAGATATTTTTATGAGGTCTGATTAACAAAATGATGTCGTTTAGTTATTTTTTTCCTTTCTGTAATTTTGTTGCTTAGGTGAATGTGACCTACCGTTTTCTAATAATTTTTGGCGTTAAGATATTTCATCCAGGAATATTTATCTAATAACATGTCAATTGAGTCTTTCACGTTGATCTTAAACTGACGTGAACTAGGCTGTGATTAAATATGGAAGTGGTCGCTAGGAACAAAAAAATTGAATCACTGCGCTGCAAGCTGGCGCTTAGTTTCACTTAGCGAATAGGACGCGCCGTCCCGGTGACTCGCCGCTTTGTCAAGAGAAGTGGTGATTATTTTCATTTAAGTTTTACGTATTCTTCTGTTGTTGTGGTAATATTTGAGTAACTCGCATTTTACGAATAATAATTTATATTTTAGAATCACGCTTTAATTAATGCATGTTGCAGGTATTAATTCCAAATACCTCGGTAGAAGATAAGTTAATTTTATACTATCGCGGTTCCCTCGTTTTTGGCTCTAGAAAGTCGAATATTTATCCCACTTCGGTGATTTTTTTAAAAAGATTCGCTTTTACGGCGGATTTACGCAAACATTACAAGAACAAAAAGAATTATATTGGTTTCATGACTTTAAATGTTCATGAAGTTGGTTTCATTCACGTATAATTGTTGATAACTTTTTTTACAAATAATCGAATGAAATTGTTATATTTTTTTCAAAATCTACACAAAATGTGAACATTTAAAAAAAAAACATTGAAAATTGTTTGTTTATTATTTTTATAGCGAGCTCGGGACTTAGGGCATCCCGACTCGGACAGGTTAATTTAGAAGGAAATGACGGGGTCGAGCGAGCCAGCGAATAGACCACGCGAACTCCTTCGTGGTTATTTACTTATAGCCATTCAGAAGTAGGAGCCTCTCGAAGCGGGGCTCCGTCGACCAGGCTTCCGACGCCTGCGCTACGGGAGTGGAAGGCAGAAGGGAAGCACCACGCCACTCAACGTAATGCAGTCGAGGGAAGCCCGGTCGACTACCTCTAAGTGGTTTGTAAAAAAATAACCACGAAGGAAATGGCTATCTATATATCTCCTTCTAGCCGTACCTGTCCGAGTCGGGATGCATTAAGTTCCGAGCTCGCTTTGTTCGATCTTACACGCATTAAAACACCAAAATATTAACATTTATGATTATTACGATTTTCTAGAGCGTTTATGATAACATTTAAAGTCAGAAAACCATATAAAAACTTTATGTGAGTTAAAAAATAATAAACAAACATTTTTAATGATTTTTTAAATGTTAGTTTTTTTGTGTAGTTTAACAAAACAATATATAAGATTCGGTTAGTGCGTTGCAAAAAGTTATGAACGATTATATTTGAAGAAGGCGTTTATGATCACATTTAAAGTCATTAAACTATATAAAATCTTCAGGTGAGCCACATTTTTTTTCATAAATCTGCCATAAAAACGAAGACTTAAAAAATTATCGAAATCAGATGATGTTTCGATTTTCTAGAGCCGAAATAGGAGCAGACCGCGAAAGTATAAAATTACCGAAGATGATATACCAAGGGTAAGTTGTTATTAAAGTCTAATGAATTTTTATTTTGATGCTAACACAGTTTTATTTTTCTATGCATGTCTAACCCAATTTTAAAAAAATTTAATAAAATATTGTATTTTATTGAAATATTTCTTTGTCGCTTCTCGCCAGAATATTCCAACGTTGTTGCTGATTTGGACTTGACTGAATGGACCTTTTTTCATTATCTATAGTGCCCGCCGGAGGTAGATCCCAAAAATTGCATCACGCCGTAAGCAGGATTGACGCGTCGATGTCGCGGGATGCACACACCAAGAATAAAAGAAGTATAATTAGTAAGTATAATTCAGCTTCCAGTACTTTCAAAAAAATCATTCTCAGTGCGCAAGGCACTTCTTATCGTACGTCTTCCTCTGAAAACATGTGCTCCGGAGTGAGCACCAGTTCTAACGCGTCTTCTCCAGTACTTTTATTAGGCATAAGCATAGTTCCGAAATCATGAGAGACAGCTTTAATGCACCTCATACTTGAAAATTGCGACAGTTCAGAACCGTTCAACTAAAGGCCTGTTAGTTGATTTATACCTCATTGTACTCTCAAATCATGGAAACCATTATAAACGTCAATCGTGTTTTCGGTGAGGTCATTCAGCTGGTGTCCGTCTACTGTATCTAACTCCAAAATGATGGATGCATTAAGATTAGACTAGAAGACTAGATGAAGCCCTTGGCTGTTAGTTTGTACATATCGAAGGCCTTCGATCGGGTTTGGCACAAAGCGCTTCTTTCAAAGCCTCGTTCATATGAGGTTCCCAAAAACTTTTGCTACTAGACCACCAGTTTTCTTGCAGATCGGAGCATAGGGATCTACAATGCTGCGTGCTAACACCTACGCTGTTTATATTGCATATCAATTATGTGTTGTAAACCAGTAACACACATTAATATACAGATAACACCACAGGTGATATATTTACACCTGCCGTATCAATATTTTTAGAGAATACGTTATCCAACACCAGAAAAAACTTGTGTGAAATCGAGTCTTTGTTATATAAAATCTTGGGTTGGTCTCTGAAGACACAGGTTTGCGTTTTCCCGCTGAAAAGTACTCCTTTGTTATATCTCTTTCTTTTGATTGTTCTCATCTCTGGACTGTTACACCTTATTTCCAGCTCCTTCCGCTTGACCGCATCCAGCGAAGAGTGGCTCGAATTGTTGATGATCGAGTTCTTTATGATCGGCTGGATTCGCTGCGAAGAGAACTTGAGGAATTCTTCGGATTAATTCCAGCCGTCAAATTCCACCAACTCACATCCTGACAAAACTCACGATCCGTACCATCTGGATGCTTGTTAGTCCACCACTATGCGATGTACTAGGAGTTTTCTTCCTTGTCACAACTTTGTTGAATCATCCATCTAGTGATCCGTATACTTGTTTGCCCTCTCTTCTATGTATAAGAAGTTTATAATTTGTTAAATTATTTTAAGTGAATAGCGTAACAATGTACTTGTGAATTCTCTTTTATTTTTATAAAACCGAAGATCTCTTAAGATATTTGTATCTTGTGTAGGTACTTTTAATTTTATGATAAAAGGCTGTTTTCTTACGTAAACTTGATTTCAAATCACGGAAGCTAATATACTTTTTCAATAAAAACAAATACTAGTGTTTTTCTTTGTTAAACGTAAAATCCTAATTGAATTATTAGGGAAAGATCTTATTTTAATTTGTCCTCTAGTAAAAATATCCCAGACAGAAATTAATCAATCATGAAATGGTAAGTACCTCAGGCCTGATCATAGAAATATTCTTTTTATTATGTAAGTATGTATATATTATCCATGCTCAAATTCATCAAAAACATCTGATTACATTTTTCTTTCGGTTCTTATATCAAGAGTCGGTTGTGGGTAGGTCGAATTTTTGCGTTAGTGATTTTTTTGATTTTATTTTTTCACTAAGCGCCACTAACTTCGGAAGTTGTAAGCGAAAGAAAGGAAGGAACTTATTTACACCAGATAAAATATAATTATATAAGAATAATTGCGATAGGGTAAACCGCAATAGGGTTAATAGATTGATAAATTAAAATTAACTCAAATATGTTTCTAATAATTTCTTGAGGTAATGTGCAGTTTTAGATTCCAGACAAATTGACATTCACAACTCTGTGTTCTTGCATACTTCAGAAATCTCATATATATATATATATATATATATATATATATATATATATATATATATATATATATATATATATATATATATATATATATATATATATATATATATATATATATATATATATATATATATAGAATTTTGCCGTGCCAGCCGTGGTAGCTCAGATGGTAAGCGCTCGCTGTAAATTTCACAATACGCGAGCAAACCGGGTTCGATCCGCGCCGGCACCACCAACGAAATTGTTAATTGCAAAAATATTTCGAAGACATGTGAAGTTCGCCAACACGTATTGGGGCAGCGCGGCGGACTATTCCTTGCCCTAAAACCCCTTCAAAAATGAGATGAGGCCTGTGCCCAGCAGTGGGACGTATATAGGATGTAACTTTACTTTTACTTATATGTAGATAATATATATATATATATAATATATATACATATAATATATATATATATATATATATATATATATATATTATATGTATATATATGTGTATATATATATATATAATGATAAACCTTTATAATTTGTACACTAAATCTGGAACATGAAAAGCAAGATTTATCATTATATATAATATACCAACACTTTGGTTATCTAATTCTACTGTTTCTGTAATCGGTTTATACGAGAAAAATATCTAAAATTACTTTAAAAATGTTAAGTTCTTAAAGGCGTGTTTTTGCGCATAAACTTATCGGGAGTATCAGGCCAACTAATAAATAACGACGGAGCACTGCGAACATCTCAATTGAAGCCGTAACAATGCTCAACTTTATGACGAAAATTCACGCACATAGAGTTCTTAGCTTTCTTCCTTTAGCAGTCCGTGAAATTTCACTGCCAAACGCAAATACGATGTTGTTGGTTGCAAATGATATTAGATGCATAAGTAAGTTCTGAGTTGGCGTTTGCGTCACATTAAACGTACGTTGAGAGTATGGAAATTGACCAGTCGAAGAAATTGAGGATAGTCTAGTAAAACTTAGACCAACATATACAGTAATATAGAATCTATCAGTAATAAATGTGGTCGAGCCATGCTTAATATTATGGTTGTAGCAAGAATGAGTTGGCTCGACCGGGGTAGGATGACACTCTCACAGAATACCAGCGTAAAATAGCTGCATGCTGCTGTGTTTCGAATGGTGAGTGTAGAGAACTGGAGACCATTTTTACTGGAAACGAGGTATTCCATCTCAGTGCTCAAGGGTGACAACGAATCTGAATTTTGATTCGTCATTAAAGATTAATGTAGATGTCTATATGCCACAGCATCCACTTACCATCAGGTGGATTGTGCTCGTTTGTCACTCTTATTCTATAAATAAAAATAAAAATATTAGAAACGAGGCATTTCACCGTAGTCCTCAGGGTGACAACGCATCTGTATTTTGAATATTAATCGAAGATAAATATAGGTGTGGCAATCACCAACGGGCAAACACCATCAACTTATCATCATTTGGACTGAGTGCTCATTTGTCAACTTTTCTACTATAAAGTGTTACAAAATGTAATGACATTAATATTGATAATGTCATTTTACGTAAACAGCATGCAGTAAAGAATATAAATGCTGTTGTCACAAATATAAAAATAAATTTGAATAACATATTATTTATCAGAAAAATTCTTTATTTTAATGCGAACGTCAGATTGATGAATATCCTTTAATATGGGCAGTAGTATTATATGGGTAATGTTTCAACGAAAATACGTTTGTGTAAAAAAAACAAAAGCATGATATCAAAATGAGAATAATATTGTATCAAGTTTTGTTTTGAATATTTAAATATGCTTTTTTGTTTCATTAAATATCTTTATTTCGCAGAAAGTGCACAATTGGCGGTCTTATTGCCTTTTGGCATACTCTGGCAGTCAACCACGAGCTAAGATGCGAAAATTAAGAAAGTGCTATAAAAACATGAATTAACATACTTGGCAGAAAAAAGAAAGAAGGTGGTGCCAACTGATTTAATATTGGCCTTATTATAAATTGACGATCGCAGTATCAGACGTCTTGCACCTTTGACCGCTGCTGCCCCTCGCTTGACGTCTAACGTAAACGTAGACGTAACCATGATGATGATATCGCCATATATCAGAACATAGTCACCTTTAACGACACCCATGAGACAAAATGGAGTAATAAATATCTTACAGCCATGACAAGTACAGAATCTAGGAGAAAAACTCTAATTCAAAAGCAAAACAAAGTCGGGAAAATTGCCCTCTTTTTTCCAGGCAAAGATCAACGCCGTTTAATAAATGACGACCAAGACAATTTCGTTCTTAAATAATTTAGAAAATAGTAATTGATAACTGAAGTGGCGGTTCAGAATATCCACTACCCAATATATTCCCGTTGGTATCGTAAAAGACGACAGAGGGAAACAGGTGGGCAGTAGCATCTTCCTGATAACAGCAACTGTACAACAAAAAAACTGCGATTGCCAACGCGCTCGCTAATCAAGGTAACTATGGCAATATAACCCCCCACCCCCCATGAGCCACGACGACGGCCGCCAGTCCCCGGCAGCCCTGTGATTCCTGGCTACGGTGTCAACTAAGGTAACGGCAAAACACACGTTGCTTAGAATATCTGGTGGAGGTTTGGTTGCCACATAACAGGACGCGACCTGGCAACATACAACACATGCACCTTGAGGACTGACGAGAAAATCCTGTAGCTGGAAGAAGAGATAGACAAGTTATAGGATTATCAGAGGTCCGAAGAGAGGGGGAGGACACGGTGATTTTTGAATCCGGCAACTTGTTCTATCACCGGGTGGGCGACAGTCTGATTGTAAGGCCGAAAACTGGCGCCAACCACCGAAAGGCTAGAGGCACACTGAACCTAAACATTAAGTTGTAGTGGTCTCGTCTAATGAAGTCAACGCTCCATCCCTTTCGTGTTCTAATCCAAAGTCCATAAACCTTTCAGCTCGAGTTACAAAACCGTTTTCAGTGCCTAGAAGATTGAAATACAGTGGACCATATGAATGAAAAGCTCGTGGAAACTTTCCATGCAGTCGTAGCTATGATTTGCAAGACCCGGCGTAGAAAAACATAAAATCTCTCCAATCATACACTTAATCTCATAGCTGTTAGACGGATAATGAAGTAACAGTCTTCAAAAACTTTGAAGACTGCAGCTTCATTTCTACGGGTAACCGAATAAACAGATCTTCAAATACATGCGGCGGGGCTTAAGCAACTTTAATAATAATGTAATGTAGAACACTAAAAACAAAACCTAAACCGACTTTTAGAGTTCTACAATGTAGAGCACTAAAAACAAAACCTAAACCGAAACATACGTATTTACGTTTTTATTGCAGGCTGACGAAATAATTAGCTAAAAGCGCCATCTATAGATCAGTATCTATCGTCATCGTCATCATCATTACAGCCCTTCACAAGTCCACTGCTGAACATAGGCCTCCCCCAAGTAATGCTACAAAGCACGGTCCTGAGCCACCTGCATCCATCGACTTCCTGCATGTCTTACCAGATCGTCACTCCATCTAGTGGGGGGTCGCCCTACACTACGCCTACCGGTACGAGGCTGCCACTCGAGAACTTTTCTTCCCCATCGGTTATCGGTTCTTCGAGCTGTATGGCCGGCCTATTGCCACTTCAGCTTACTAATCCGTTGGGCTATGTCGGTCACTCTGGTTTTACTGCGGATATCCTCATTTCTGAGTCTATCACACAGAGAAACTCCGAGAATAGCCCTCTCCATAGCTCGCTGAGCGACCTTGAGCGTCCTCATATGGCCAGCAGTGAAGGAACACGTCTCTGATCCGTAAGTCATCACTGGCAACACGCACTGGTTGTACACTTTAGTTTTCAGAGATTGAGGTATACCTGACGAGAAGGTGTGTCGTAATTTCCCGAAAGTTGCCCAGCCGAGTTGAATCCGTCAACTTACCTAGTCGGACTATTTGTCCCAGGTAAACGTACTCGTCAACAACTTCGAGCATAGTGCTCCCAACAACTATCGGCATAGGTAAGACATGGACATTAAACATGATCTTTGTTTTGTCCATGTTCATCTTAAGACCTATCCGTTGGGAGACACCATTGAGGTCACTGAGCATAGTGCTAAGGTCCTCCATCGATTCTGCCTTAAGAACTATATCGTCGGCAAATCGAAGGTGAGTGATGTACTCGCCATTGATGCTAATACCGTATCCTTTCCAGTCCAGTAGCTTGAAAACGTCTTCCAATGCAGCGGTGAAGAGTTTCGGGGATATAACGTCACCCTGTCTTACACCTCTCTGCTGTTGGAAAGTTTTCGAGCTCTGATTCTGTACTTGGATAGCCATCGTAGCCCTACTGTACAAACACTTCAGCACTTCGATATACCGACAGTCAACTTCGCCCGCTGAAAGGACTGTAGCACCGCCCAAATTTCGACGGAATCAAAGGCTTTCTCATAGTCCACATACGCAAGGCAAAGTGGTAGATTGTACTCTTCGGTCTTCTGTACAATCTGCCACAGGGTATGTGTGTGGTCTATGGTACTTAAGCCTTTTCGGAAACCGGCTTGTTTGAGAGGCTGGAAGTCGTCGAGTCTGCGTGCGAGACGATTCGTAATGACTCTCGAAAACAGCACGTAGACGCGGCTCAGAAGAGAAATCGGTATGTAGTTCTTCAAGAGAGCGTTGTCGCCTTTCTTAAAGAACAAGACCACCGCACTTCTGCTCCACGCCTCCGGAGTAGTACCACCATGGAGGACGGAATTGAAGAGCTTCTGAAGGACTTCAGGTACCGGAGTTCCACCCGCTTTCAGAAGCTCCGCTGTAATTCCATCCTCACCTGGGGCCCTGCCGTTTTTAAGGTGCTGGAGAGCCATTCTAATCTCGCTCAGACTGACGTCTCGGATATCATCGGAATAGTGTCGGCAAAGACTTGCTCTTGGATCGCTACTCACACTTGCGTGTGGCTCCAACGATGATGTGTACAGCTGCCCATCGAACCTCTCAATCTCACTCAAAATCTCAGGTGTCTTGGAAACGATGCTGCCACACTCAGTCTTCAGCTTTGACAGTTGGCTCTTTCTGGCAGACAGATCTCTGGCAAAGACTATACTATACCATACTACCACCAAATTTAAAAGATCGTAACCAATACATCACCGTCATAGTGCAGTCAATAAAAAACAGAGGGTGAGCAATGTTTTGAATTGTTTGCTGTTGATGTAATTTTTTTTTATTTACCCACATTTTTATTTTATATTTTATGTTTGTTGAAATTTGAAATTTAACTCTTTATATTCTTACAATTATGATTACTCTCTCTTCTACTCTCAGAACTTGTTTTGATGTAAACATATTTATCTATATTAAGTCAATCCTGTGTTTTTCAAAAAGAATGTTCTATTCTTATGAGAAATAAATTTCTTAAACCACAACCGTTCACTTTAGTAGTACCTATTTATTATAATTTCATATAGAAACTTTTCTAAACAACAAACACAAACTCAGTTTAAAATATCATATTATATAAATCACTTTTATATATGATATTACGAACCCTGACGTTATCAGGCTGCCCTAAGGTTAAATCAAATCACAGTAATTTTATTAATTAAATGTTAAACAGATAAGTTAGGTTAGGTACATTTACATTTTAATTTTGACATATATAAATAACCAAAATGTTCATGTCGATTGGAAATCGATTATTTAGTGAAAAATAATTGTAAAACATTACTTCGGTTACATGTATGAATCCAAAAACCTATGGAATCAGACTGATTCACTAGGTTATATTTTAATTAATACACTAGCGATACATTTTAATTTTTTACCGATGTCGGACGCAGAAACAAGCGGTCGTATTATACTTGGTTAAGAATTAAAATGTAGATGCGTTGCCACCCCTAAAGACTGAGATCGAATGCCTCGATTACAAAAAAGGGTTTTCATGTTCACCATTGGAAACACCTTACGAAACGCTAAAGGCTGCTATTTTACGCTGTTATTCTATGAGAGCGTGCTCTTACCCGACCAATCCAACCCATTCGTACTACAACTAATATAGCTGCATCGTGACTCTACCGCGTATAATATACGTTACATTATAAAAAAAGTTGTCAATAGTCATTGTCCTTTCTAATCTAATCCGTTGATCCCAGCCAAGGCGTATAATAAGTATACACAGGAGGTCAGGCGTGTAACTTAATCTGTGCTTTGAATTTACTTTGTTTATCAAATATATTCTGTGAGTAAATATGATATGTTGAATTTTATAGTAACGAAAAACAGAAATGAGTTCGTGTTACATTAACTTCAATTTAATTTGTCGGGGAATGTACGTTGTAGTTTGCACTTTTGTTAAATTATTGTTGTTATTTTAAGTATTACTAGGCATGTTTAAAAATATCGTGAATAATCAGAATTTTATCTTTTAATGTTCACTTTAATTAATAATTGATTCTAGTATGGTCGATGCGAATCGAAAGATCGATGTTTTTAAGTCGTAACTTTGAACCATGTGATATTAGCTAAAACTTTTATCTCTCTCTCTAGTCGGTCCCTCATGACTGAGGATCGTGATCACCATCACGGAGAGTAAATTTATTGTTTATAATCTCTCTCCACCGGGTCCTATCGCTGGCCATACGGAGAGCGTCGTAGAAATTTCGCGCACCGACTTCTTTGACTTGGTCGGACCACCGGGTTGGAAATCTACCTCTGGGCCTTCTTCCCTCTACGTTTCCAACAACTATCAATTTTTCGATACTCTCGTCCCCGCGGCGAGAGATGTGCCCAAAATAGCTGAGGATGCGCTGAAGACATGTGGTGGAAAGACGCGTCTTGATCTTAAGTTGTGATAGGATTGACACGTTTGTGCGTTTCGCAGTCCACGGTATTCGCAGCATTCGCCGCCAGCACCACATTTCGAACGCATCAATTCTCTCCCTTTCTCTGACGCGTATAGTCCATGTTTCCACTCCATAGAGAAAAATTGGGAATATAAGAGTATATACTAGGCGTAATTTAGTATTATTTGTTATGCTTCTGTTTCTCCAGATGTTTGTCAGCCTGGTCATCGCATCCTTAGCTATTGCTATTCTACGTTTAATTTCGGGAACGCAAGTACCCTCATTTGAGATCAGAGATCCTAGGTATATATAACTCTCCACAACGTCGATCCCTTGAATGCTGCAAGTGTTGGAAAGTTTGCTAGCCCGGTCTATAACCATGAGTTTCGTTTTATTCCTGTTGATTGACAGACCTAGCTCTTCGCTTTCTAATTCTAGCTTATGCAGCAGCTCCTCCATGTCCTCATAAGATGTTGCAAAAAGCACAGTGTCGTCCGCATATCGCAAGTTAGCCACCCTTTTACCCCCAATATGAAACCCTTTATCCCAGCCTTCCATGGTTTTCCGCATGATGTACTCCCCATATATATTAAAGAGCAACGGAGACAGTATACAACTTCGTAACCTTTACCGTAACCTTCGTAACCAACCTTTCGTAGTCATAAACTCTTTGGAAAGACTGCCATCGAGTCTCACATACGATCGGTTGTTATCATACAGGTTGGCAATTAGGCTGACTAGGTGTGTTGGTACTCCCATTTCGACCAATATTGACCATAGTTTATCCCAACGGACGCAGTCAAATGCCTTACTGTAATCGATGAAGCACAGTAACACTGGATTGGCAAACTCGCGACTCTTTTCAATAATCTGCCTGACATTTAGAATTTGTTCTCTTGTGCCCTTGCCCTTTACGAAGCCAGCTTGCTCGTCGGGAATCTGCCTGTTTAGGAAATTCTTAAGACGTTGATTTATTATATACAGCATGACTTTGCTGGCGTGCGAAATTAAGGAGATTGTCCTGTAGTTTGTACAATTACTTTTGGAACCTTTCTTATGCAAGGGCACAAAAACAGATTCAGTCCATTCTCTAGGCCATACGCCTGTAGTCCAAATCGAGTTGCAGATGTTTGCTATAATTTTCCGGCCTATTGGACCCATGGCTTTTAAAAGTTCTGCTGGAATGCTATCTTTACCAGGTGATTTGTTCGTTTTTAATGCCTTTATTGCTTGTTCTACTTCGGCGTCTAAAATACTAGGTTCTGGGTCATTCATAGTATTCCAATTATTGTCAACACGAGCAGGTGTGTCCTGTGTACAGTAAAGTTCGGCACAGTATTGTCTCCAGCGTTCCAACACTGTATCTAAGTCGCTAAGTAGGTTTCCGTTTTTGTCTTCTATGGCCCATGTTTGAACGATCTTGCTCTTGCTTAGTTCGCGCACCCTTTTAAAAAGTTCGTGGGTTTCCTTCTTTTCGGCGTGCCGTTCGAGTTCGCAGCAGATATTGTTGATGTAATCATTGGCGTCTTTTCGGCACCGCCTCTGTATCTCCTTACTCAATTCTGCGTAACGTTTATGATCTTCTTCTGAAACGAAACCCTTTTCCTTAAGCATGCGCCTTTCCAATATTATTTTAGATGTCTCCATCCTAAAATGACCTTTCATGGTTGCTGCTGCGTGAATTTTATTTTTTATTCGCTTGCTCTATAATTGCATCTCTTAACTCTTCCCACGATACTTTGCAGTCGTCTTTGTTGGTACTCTGTGCTGTCATCGCCGTAAGTGAGTTCTCCAACCCAGATCTAAAGTCGCTAATGTGAACCGTTTTAAAATTCTGCATAGCCTTCTGTTTGTTAAGTTTCTTTAGTATAAGTTTAAATGTACACATGAGAAGCTGGTGGTCGCTTCCGCAGTCTGCTCCTGGGTAGGTCTTGGAGTTAAGTATAGAGGATCTCCATCGTGACTGAATCATAATGTAGTCTATCTGGTTTCGAAAACGATCGCCGGGAGATATCCAGGTGTATAGTCGTCTAATATGCTGGCGAAAGCAGGTGTTCATCAGAGTGAGGTTTTCTTCGCTACAGAATTGTAACAATCTATCCCCTCTTTTGTTACGTTCTCCTATTCCAAATAGACCAACGTGCCGCCTTAAATGGTTGTCATCTAATGTGACACCGACCTTTGCGTTGAGGTCACCTATAATCATAGTAATTTCTCGTTTTGGTATTGCTTTTATAGTTGCGGACAGATCACCATAGAAAGCCTCCATATCTTCTTCAGTACTTTGAGCTGTAGGGGCATAAACTTGGATGATGTTTAGTTTGCATGGTTTGGCGTTTAGCTTAAGAGTGAGTATTCTCTCGTTAATAGCTTTATATCCGAGAACGCATTTGTTAATTAGTGGTGGAACGATGAATGCGACTCCTCGGTTGCTTTCATTTTCAGGTCCAGAGAAGTATACTGTATTACCCAAGTCAGATGTAAAATAGCCAGAGCCTCTCCGGTGAGTTTCACTCAAACCAAGTATGTCAATTTTCTTTCTTTGCATTTCTGTTTCTATAATGCTTAGTTTAAAAACTTTTATAAACAGGATTAAATAAAGTTCTCAGTAGTATATCTTTTTATAAATAAATATATAACATAGAGTTGAGTATATGTATATAATTAGTTAGCTTTGGTTAGTTTTTTATTTGGTATTTTTTTGTGTAATACAATTAAAGTTCGTTAATATTTCTAGTTGCCCCAAATACGATTGTCTTCTTTTTGGTAAAACCATGAAAACCATAAAAGTTTAAAAATTGTGTTTTTCAATAGATCAACATTTCTATGGGCTACAGCATCTATTAATCATAAAGCGGACTTTCTGTTGGTTTGTCGTTTTTTCTTGAATTAAAAAACTTACGATTTAAGAACTTTCAATGAGTGCATTTCATGCACTCTTAACGAAGATATTATCGGCCTTGAACTATAAAGAAAGTTCTTATATAGTGGGAGTTATATTCTTTTACTTGAATCTAAGAACTCAAAGCTTGAAAATAAGAGTATATATTCAGTTAATGTTGCAGATGATATGTGGACATTGTATTTCAGTGAGCTACGCAGAGGGGTGCTTGAAGTTTATCTGCATCATAGATTTTGACGGAAGATTGAGAATATCTGTTGTAGAATCAGAGTAACTGACATAGCTCAATTCTTACATCGGTACTACTAACAACGTGACAAAAGAGAAAAATTAAAGCGCAATAATCGGTTATCGATAGGAGAATACTTTTATTTCTGTGAAGTCAGTTTTTGCTTTTTATGAAAACAGATGTAAAATTTATTTGACAACAACCCCGGCTTCGCAAATTCTACAACAGCGTCACCCTCCGAGTCTAACATGCCCATAAACACGCCAAAAATACGCATTTGCATTTTGTGTTAACCCCTCAATCCCAATAAACATCCCATGCAGTCGCATGCGCCCGGCAAATCCCGAGCGGCCGCGCGCACCCGCAGCCCTTAAAATCATTAAAACTTATATTTAGAGACTACTTTTCTATTAAGAAGTTTGGCATTACAAAATCTATACAAAATTCTTTATATAAAAGTCAGGTTTTGCTTCATTACAAAAAGACTATTGTACTGTGATAAACAAAAACAAAATAGTCGGCAGCGTGAAAATCACAATTATTTCAATGTATATTACTCAAAATTATTTACGTTAAAAGATAAATTATATTCACACAAAAACTTTCATTACAATTTTATAACTGAACACTAAACTAAAACACTAATAAAACACGAAAATGGCATATGAAATGAACGTAGATTATAAATAAATATCCATAAGATAACTTGACTTTTAATTGCACTAGAGGATAGAAAATTTCATACTGATTCTACAATGCTAAACCTCATTACAGACAAGTAGTCTCTAAACATAAGTATTTATGGTTTAAAAGCTGTGAATGTGCGCGGTCGAATCCGACCGCTTGAATTTGACGGAATAGCGCCGCGGTTGGATTCGACCGCTTGGGGATGAGCGGTTAATTAGTTAGTTAAAATTAGCCGACACAATCTACCTTCTCACTTCCAATCCCTTTCTGCACGATCATGCCCAATAGGAAGCTAGACATAGTGGCGTCATTTTGTTTGATCTACTGGGAGTGCTCCACAAAAGTGAAAGGCCGGAAACACGCTGCCGGCGCAGGCCAGCAGATATGGACGTGCGCCGCTGCCTATTCATTTGAGCAATTGAGCATATTCGTCGCGCATCACTCACATAGTTGCAACGTAGTTCTACCAGCCTCAAGGCCTTAGTCAGAGGCCGCTAGCAGACACCCCAGGTAAGCCCGTTTCTATTTATAAGCTGTTTATTTGCTATTTCTTTTTTCCATAGTAGCTTATGCTCCTGTCGTGCCGGCTAACGCATTGAATTAGATTATAGAAAGTATATTGTTCAAAAACCGTCACGTCTCACGTTCGCCATTTTGTTTTGGTTGTAACTAACTATGCATATATAGTTCACTTTAGTATATCTCGCACTCGGAATCAAACCCGGGACCCTGTGCCCCAACTATTTTGCGACTCTTCATTCCAGATTCAAATTAGCAATCATTAGCTCAACCATTCGTTATCGTTCAGGAACTTATGGCCCCACCATTTTGTGTTCCTTCGCTCCGGATTAGAAAGGGCAACCAAGTCGCCCATCCAAATATGTTAACAAAGTTTTACCACAACCCGAAGAACGCTATGGCAGCATACTGTCAAAGCAAGAGCAAATATGTAGTCTGTAGTTTCAATCTCAGCCGGTTCGCTTTTGGCTACATCACATACCATGGAGCGGGAATTAAACTTACATTAGATAAAAAAAGAGAAACTTCGTTACACAAATTATTAATTAAAAATTAATAATTAATTAACTAGATTATCAAGAAGTCGCAGCGGTGATATTAATCAGAAAACTGCAACATTACGATGTTAAAATATTGCGCTTAGACTTATTATTTTATATTTAAATAACAGAACCCAAAAAATCGTTATCAATGGTAAAGGTTCATCCGGATCAGTAGTATTGTTACGCCGCGCTTAAATCAGCGCCATCTAGTATCAGGAGCGAGAGCGGGGGGAGCTTTGCAGAGAATGACATCGCCGATCTCTCGACCAACAGCGCCACCCGAGGAACTAAGTTTCTAGAAAATCTATACTCGAGCTCTCGGTACCTTACGCGTGTTTACTTGAACATTCCGGATGTTTTGCTGATTTGAATATATAGGTGGCGCAAGATGCGATCGAGACAGAGTTTAACTCGGCGACACAAGCGAAGCTTCGGAGTGAAATTAAGTGAATTAGTGTGTTTAATTATTAGTGTTTTTTTACTTTAATTTGTATAAAGTAAATTAAAGTGTTAATTTAGGTAATTTTATCGGCAATTTTTATTGTCACGAACCTCAAGCTCGTAACAATTGGTGTCAGAAGTGGGATAAAATAATGCCGATTTTACCTAAGGAGGAAACGGAGGGTGTCCGTACCCGAAGTCAACGCCAGCAGGAGACGGACCAGAGGAGATTTGGTGGTGCAACGCCGCAGATGTCTGAGGGCCAGCCGCCGGCCACGGAAGCCGGTCCGTCAGCAGCTTCTACGTCTGTGGCACCTGACTTAGGTGCTCTGATGGTGATGCTGCAGGAGCAGGCTCGCCGACAGGAGGAGCAGGCTCGCCGACAGGAGGAGCAGGCTCGCCGACAGGAGGAACAGGCCCGTCAGTTGGAAGAGCAGCTGCGGGGTGGACAGGATGAACAGGTCCGTCGGTTGGAAGAGCAGCTGCGGGGTGGACAGGATGAACAGGTCCGCCGACAGGAAGACCAGGTTCGTCGTTTGGAGGAGCAGCTGCGGGGCGGACAAGAGGAACAGGCCCGTCGGTTGGAAGAGCTGATGCTCCTCATGAAGGACCTTCACGCTACCTTTGGGAAAGAGATAAGGCAGGTGAAGGACAGGGTTGCTCAACACGACAACCGTCTGTCGGAAGCTGAAACCCGAATCGAAGAACATGAAACCCGAATCAACCATGTGAACCATCGGGTTGACAACGTGATGGCCGACATGAAGAAATCACTGGACGAACTCAAACTTGGAGATGGAGCTACAGCTCCCGCAGTAGCTACAACACCTTCGCTACGTGGGTTCAAGGTGCCACCGTTCGACGGTACCTCTTCCTGGTCAGCCTACAAAATTCAGTTCGAAGCTGTTATGAAGGCGAACGGCTGGAATAAAAATCAGGCCATGACTGCTCTCACACTAGGCCTGCGCGACCAGGCCTTGACAGTTCTGGAAGCTCTCGGTGAGGAAGTGACTTATGAGCAACTCCTTGAGGCATTGGAGGCGAGATACGGCGACGCTCACTTGGAACACGTCTTTCGTGCGCAGCTTAAAGATCGTGTGCAGCGCATCAACGAAAACCTGCAGCAGTGGGCTCTAGAAGTGGAGAAGCTGGTGCGAAAAGCATACCGGTCTGTACCTGCGCTCATTGAAGGGAACCTGGTGCAGACATTCATCGACGGCATCCGCGACCTGGAAGTCAGAGCTGCTGTGAGGCTCGGGCAACACGAGACGCTTAAGGACGCCTTGGCCCATGCACTGGAGGTAGAAGCCGTGCGGCAGGATCATCGTTCCCATCGCGTCAGGGAGGTTGCAGCAGCTACAGTTCGCGACCGCAACAAAGGATACAGCCCAAGGTGCTATGGCTGTGGGGAAAAGGGCCATCTTCGATCCAGCTGCCCTAAGCGAACCCTAGAAGGGGAAGGTGAACGATATCAGGAGGGTAGTGCAGCTAACGGCACTGCCTGGCGGCGACAGGATCATCGTTCACCTCACGCTAGGGAGGTTGCAGCAGTTACGGTTCGCGACCACAATAAAGGATACAGCCCTAGGTGCTATGGCTGTGGGGAAAGGGGCCATCTTCGGTCCAGCTGCCCTAAGCACACCCTAGGAAGTGAAGGTGAACGGTCTCAGAAAGGAAGTGCGGCTAACAGCGCCGCCCAGCAGCGGCAGGTATACGACTTTCCTATTAGACACGGCAGCGGGGAATCTCGCGGCAACGCAGATGCATTGTCAAGAAGACCTTTTCCTGAAGATTGCAACCATTGTAGTAGGCAAGAGAGTAAGGAAGTGGTATCCGTGAGGATGCTCAGGACAGACCACCTCAGTAACGGGTGGAAGGACAGCCTGCGACGTGCACAGCAGGAAGATCCAGACATCAAGCCGATTCTGGGATGGATGAAGGCCCGTGCTACCAAGCCTAAGTGGAGGGACGTCTCAGCGATGAGTTCAACCACGAAAAGCTATTGGGCCCAATGGGACAGCTTGCTGCTTCAGGACGGAGTCCTGTGCCGTAAATGGGACAATGGTCGAGGAGACAGCTGTCGTTTGCAATTGGTTGTCCCTAAAGCTAAAGTGCCGAATGTTTTACAGCTGTGCCATAATGGTCGTTCAAGAGTCCATCTGGGAGTTAAACGAACTCTACTGAAGGTCCGAGAACAGTTCTACTGGGTCCATTATCGTGACGATGTGGAGGATTGGTGTCGTACATGTACAAGTTGTGCGGCTGCGAGGGGACCTCAGACACGGAGTAGAGGAGCATCGAAATTGTACAATGTTGGTGCACCACGGGATAGGACATCCCTTGACATTGCGGAGCCGTTACGGCAAGGCGCAGGAGGGACTCCTAAGATCGTCCATGCGGATCGCTTGGCGCGTTATTGTGGGGCCCATGATGCTCGGGACGAGCATGTCTTAGGAGGGGGCAGTGTTACGCCGCGCTCAAATCAGCGCCATCTAGTATCAGGAGCGAGAGCGGGGGGAGCTTTGCAGAGAATGACATCGCCGATCTCTCGACCAACAGCGCCACCCGAGGAACTAAGTTTCTAGAAAATCTATACTCGAGCTCTCGGTACCTTACGCGTGTTTACTTGAACATTCCGGATGTTTTGCTGATTTGAATATATAGGTGGCGCAAGATGCGATCGAGACAGAGTTTAACTCGGCGACACAAGCGAAGCTTCGGAGTGAAATTAAGTGAATTAGTGTGTTTAATTATTAGTGTTTTTTTTACTTTAATTTGTATAAAGTAAATTAAAGTGTTAATTTAGGTAATTTTATCGGCAATTTTTATTGTCACGAACCTCAAGCTCGTAACAGTATCAATGGGCGTTCCTCAGTACTCAATTCTTAGCCCATTTCTGTTCTTAGTCTATATTAATGACCTTTCTTACCTTATCTTGTAGAGGACAATCACGATATAGTGTTATTTGCTGATAATACCTTTTTAATTTTCAAACTCAAGCGACTGTCA
Source organism: Parnassius smintheus behrii (assembly GCA_036936625.1). Lineage (NCBI taxonomy): Eukaryota > Metazoa > Arthropoda > Insecta > Lepidoptera > Papilionidae > Parnassius > Parnassius smintheus. The sequence continues at coordinate 40,531,099 of JAUPFT010000014.1, read as the reverse complement.
ATTAATTTTGACAATGTAAATAATGCTCTATCGAAATTAATAGATACATTAGTTTAACGCTAATAGTTTACTCTTAAACGGTAATAAGACAAAATGTTTAAAATTTACAATACATAATGTTAAACATTCAAATACCAATGTGCTCTTAAGTAGGGAAGAGTGAGTCTTGTGGATACCACTGAGTTTATTGTATTATATTGTATTGACGCGAAGATTTAATGGGGCCCCCATATATAGTAGGCAGACTTAGTTCTGCAGCTAGATTAGTTTATTTTGGTTACAGCATAAAGTCAATTAAATTGACTAGAATGGTATAAAAGTATCTGGCTGTTATATTGCGAATACTATTTGACGCCAACATTTGTGTAATAATTAAATTGTTGGATTTCGCGTGGTATGGTCGCTTTTTACGACGTGTTTCTAATGTTTCAACCCGGCACTCTTAAATTTATTACAGTTGCAGTGTCCCACTAAACCGTGTAAATATAAATGATATTAGCACCAAATAAAATTTTAGAAAATTTTAAAATAAGTTTAAAGCTACAGTCTATAAATCCTACTGCTAAGCACAGACTAAGGAGACTATGAAGTAATTAATCCGTCGTTTCATTCTAGTGCTGGTCCGCGTGCTTCACAGGTAATAAGACATACAGGGAACTTTTCGATGTTTTTCTTCACTGCCTTGCATGTTCAATAAGCACTTAAAATTGCAATCAAAAAGTTAATCTTTGTCGGCGAAAATCGAACCAGAGGTGTGCAAGTGCTGTTCAATTAACTGCATGGAGTCCCTGAACTACTATTGTTCTTTAAATAAGTATTACAAGCTGGCTTTTAGTTGTAAATAACGTGCAACTTACGCAATAACTTAACGTCAATATTACGACGCTCCTTGCAACATTTCCTCACGTCAAGACCCATGCAAGACTGATATGCTTACACTTTGCAAAACTATTAGATTTTACAACTACATCCAGTGAGAAATTATTATTTCACTTAACTTTTTATTCACGTTATTCTTTTGTCGTTTTATGGGACTATAATGGACACAATCGGACAACTAAAAATTTGCCGGGTTAACTCCTTCGTTGTCGACATTCCACTCACTAAAACTAAACGGTTTGATTAGTCTTTCATTATGCCTACAGCAAAGGAGAGAAATAATTCGCCCGCGTCTGCCTTCTTATCTAATTAATATGTGGATATCCAAAAGTCAAAAAGCTTTTGCTAAAGAAAAAAATATTAGGAAAACATGGATAAAGGCAAGTAATTCATTTATTCATGGTTATCTATAGACAGGTATATATTAGTATATATAAGGTTAATTTCTTGCCGCGTTAATGACTCACTTGCGTTGCACAAAGATTATCTGTGTGCACCTCGTAAACTTTAACTGCTTAAAATGTAATACAACATTTCTTATTACTCGCAGTTTGAACATATTCGTTTCGTTATTGGTAAGGGGGCGACATTTTTACCTAGGATAATTTAAAAACAGCAGTAGTAATTTTGTATGTAATGAGGCCATAATCAATACTCTCAGCTGTCGGCCAGCCTGGCGGACGTAAGCTCCCATTTTTTTTATATAAGAGGGGATGTATGCGCATGCTGCTCACTTGATAGTAAATGACTACCGCCACCCATGAACAACACCATAGTAATTGCAGATGCGTCGCAAGCCTTTAAATAAAAAACCACCTAACGGTGTTAATAATAAAAGTTCTTTAACATTAACGACGATACATTTAGAGAAAACTTCGCTTTACTCATCCATCCTATCAAAACACCACCGATTTACGTAGACCTCCCCCAAATATTGTTTTATAGAGACGACACTTGCCATAGTTACTACGCTTGGCCCGCCAGTTGCCAAGCGCATTTTTTATTTTTTATTTTAACTTGTTATCAAAAGAATGTTAAAGGTTCTCAAGTGGCAAAATCGTACCGGTAAGCAAAATGTAGGGTAGCCACACATTAGATGGAGTGACTACAGGAAGTAGTAGATGAGGCCTATGTTTAGCAGTGGACTTGTAAGGCCGTTGTGGTCATGATGATGATTTCTTATTAGTATGACTGCTGCTCTACAAACATTTAGACTAGAATCTAAATATAAAGATCCATCCATAAGTTTAAAAAGTCAGGTCAATATTATTTTGAAACTACTTATCATAATTTTGTATCTAAAATGCCTAAAATTTCGGTAAAATTTTAATAAGTATAAAAGTTTCTAAAAGCTGTATTTCACCAGTTAATATCATTGTGTTCAAAAGAAAAGCGAAGCGGTACTAAAGTTATTAGAAAGACGATGTTTATCTTTTTTGATGTAATATGGGATAAGGAAGAGCAACTTTGGTAAAAATGTGTTGAAGGAGACAGTCCATTTGAGGCCCAGTCTATGTCTATACCGTAAAAAAGCGAAAAATTCAGGGATTTTATTAAAAATACAATAAGAAAAATAATTCAACTAAATGACTTATTAAAAATAAAAATGCAATCCCAATTTTTGATGATTTTACAAGATGGTGCCCCTTCCACTCATAAGATCATATTATGTGAAATGTCATGTCTGACAAGTGAATTAAGTGTTGCAATAACGTAGGTAGTCCGATATTTTTTTGTTTATTCCGAGCTTGTTCGTGTAGTTGTGAACTGGTGAATGCGTTTATTGTGTTTCTTTTGGATTACTTTGGCGTTTTGAGTTTTTTTACTTGTACTTAAGATCTGTTACTACTTATTTGGCACGGCTTTTGTTTTATGGACTTCACGATTTACGTGAGATTTTGATTTATTTAATATCGGACAACTGTAGAATCACATTTTGAATCACTAGTCAGGTATGTAAAAAAAGATGTTTCCTTAAGCTATTAAACGCATTTGAATAACGTGCTTCTGTGTGTAATCTGCTAAAAATAAAAAATAAATAGTTATTTTCTCCATAAGTACATAATAGCTGCATAATATTAATATAATGTAATTATCTTTCAGTTCACCTGTTAAAACATATTGCACTGTTTAAAATGTGCTCCTGCAATAGAAAAAATTAGCAATATTACATTGCTGGAGATTTGGGTACCAGTCTTAAAAATCTGGGTCATTTGGTAAGAACGCACATACTTTAATTATAACAGATAACTTAGCAATATCCAGTTCAACGGCTTTGACAGTTTTTATAATATATTTCGGTATTTAAATATGATTGTTTGGTTTTAGATGGATGAAAATGGATCAGTATGCCCACAATGTTTTGCAAACGTATTGCAAGAATTATCTGTCGGTACAGATCATGAAAATGGTCTTCAGGGCCTTAATGCCAAAAGTACCGGTATATATTGTATGTTTGGTGTCGACGGAGACTGGGTAGCGGACGTTGTCACTCTGTTTCAGAGGGTCCTGAAAGATATTTTATGTCTGAGAGGATTTTTCCAAGACAAATTAGTATTTATGTTTATTTAAAAGTTTTGCTAATCTAATTAACAATCATTCGAGAAGTGAAAAAGGATCAAATGTTTTTTATGTGTGTAATTTGGTTTAAAAATCACTTTGGAACTCTGTGATTTTCCAGGATAGAAAGTCGCATACGGGTCCTCAACTATGCCGAGGCAAAAAATCACTACGAACCCAAAGCACGATTGAATGACTAACCAACATACAAACACATTTTTGCATTAATAAGGATAGTTTACAAATCTAATATTTTAAAAAATAATGAAGAAATTAAACATATTTATTTATTATTGGTGCTACAGAAAAACTAATATACTAAAGTAACATTAATCGTCTGTGACACCACCCAAATCTTTAAACTTTACACTCAAGCTGAGCGTATTGCCTTGCATCATATATTAAAATTAGGTCACCGCCGATTAAACCTATGTTTGAAATTAAAATACAAAGTAATGAATGCTGTAATGTGTATTGATATATAATTAATCATCTAAAAATTCTTTATAATCCCCTACAGATTCCTCCTGCCGGATTCGTCTGTTATGCATGTTAGGTTGCAGCGTGTAGAAATGTGCAAAGAGTTACTAATATTGAGGAAGGGCAGCAAAATCCAGGACCTTCATATCAACATTATTAAGCTGACTATGTATGGTCTAAAATGTCTTTATTTCAAAGGCACGTTCGAGTTAAACATGATAGCCCTGAAAGGCATTTATTGGCACAAAGGATTTGTCCCATCGAGGTAATTAAATATGGTATTTTCTACATTTTATATAAACATTCTAATAATTATTTTTACTTGAACAGTTCTGCTGTGGATGTTCTGGTCCATAGATATTTAACACTATTTTCGATAACGAACCAATATGCAGTACGTTGTTTTTCTGTGCGCTACCGCTACCTGGACCCAGGATGGGATTTATATTGATGATTTTTTTTTGAAATACTATAAGACGAGATTTGATTCCTACTACATGTAATGTAGCCAAAAACTCACAGGCTTAGATCAATACAAGCCAATTTGCTCTTGTTTTGAAAACAGAAATAGTAGTCAGATGGATGGACAGACGCTCGAATAAGTGCAGAATGGTGACATCCATTTCCGCCTCAACTATCAAACACACTTGTACGTACTTGTTGCTTACACTGTATAAAAGGGTGACTAAGGATTACTTACTACCAAAAAATACCAGCATTAAATGGTAGTTTAACACTGCTGTGTTTCGTTTGGTTGGTGTAGAGAACCGGATACCCTATTTACTGGAAACGAGGCATTCCATCTTAGTCCTCACGGGTGATAAGTAGTAGATAGTAGATAGAGTAGTTCCGCGACCGTTACTAAGTACACACTGTAACCATTTGCTCCGCGAGACTTATTCTAAAATCAGTGTAAATCTTAGTGGCTACTGTCAAAACCGATATTTACTGGAAGCTAGTGTACAGCCCTCTCTAGTGCCGCAATCAATTTTCTAATCCCTTCTATAATTAGAGAACTGTGACAAAAATTATTTTCAAATAATTGAGACCGTGACCTACCTCAACAAGTGTACGCTCATTTCGTCCATCGTAGTTTGCTACAAAGGTCAACGACCGTCGGCAGCCGAAGTGACCCGTAGTCACCCGAAAAGGGGACGAATCGACACGTAACGTCGTCGGCGCAGCGCTACGGAGATCGCTACGGACTACGAAACTTCTTCGTCCCGCCTACTCATTTACGACTCGTAGCACATCTTAGTTTCTCCGCAGTTGTGTTGCTTGCCTTTGCGCGTTTTTGAAATAAAGTCACCTGAGCATAATATTACAACAGCTACATAATATAAAATGATTTGTTTGGCCTGTCATAAATTTACCCGACCCGAGGAACAGCTGAATTGCTCTGCATGCAAGGGGTGCTACCACTACAAATGTTACAACATATCCTCCGCTTATTACAAAGAAAATCTTCCAGCCTTAAAAAGGAATTTGAAATGCCATTCCTGTAATCGGATCACGCGACGCAAGAAGGCGACCGGTTCGTAGACAACTCTCTCCATTATCTACTGCGGCTTCGTCGCATGACACGAACATGTCATGCGACGAGGTTCTGGGAACCTCCGACGGGGGATAAATGACAGCCAAGTAAATAATAATTCAACTACGACCCCCACCCCTCCCGCTGCGGCAATAACATACGACCAGTTCGGCGCGCTACTTGATTGTAAGTTATCCAAGATAAGTACTAATATAAGAGACGACATCACCCACCTTCGCGAATGTCTCGACGCCTTAAACTCCAAACTGGCGGACTATGATAGGCGAATTAAGTCACTTGAGTCCGTTGAAAAAGAAAATAATAACCTTAAGGCCACCGTTGCCGATCTGCAGTCTCGTCTACACAGCCAAGCTCAGATTGCCTTAGGAATGAGCTGGAAATATCGGGTCAGGAAGAAACATCAAATGAAAACCCAAATCACTTGGTATTAACTGTCGCCGCTAAACTGGGCATTGAGATTCAGGATATGGACTTGAATTATGCGCACCGAGCTTGTCCCAAAAACCAAAACATAAACACTAACGTGAGTGGGAACCGTAAACTTCATCGTTCCTTGGTGGTTGCTTTTACCCATCGATCTAAACGTGAAGAAGTCCTTAAACACGCGAAAGCTAGAAAAAACCTAAAGAGTAAAGACATTTTGAATCATGGGCCTGAAAATTTGATCTACGTAAATGAGCATCTTACTGGCGAAAATCGACGGTTATTTCGTACTGCGGTTGTTTCGTACTACAGGTTTTGCTGGCTTCGGAACGGATCCATATTTATTAGGAAAGGGGATGTCAAGGAAGGTAGCCCCGCAATCCGTATTCGGTCGGAAAATGATCTCAGCCGCCTGCTCTGTGTCCAAACCAAACCAGATACGGCGACCACTCAGTAAACATTACCTGAGCCTCAAGAGCCTAGTCCTTAATATTTTGTCACTAATTTTCAGTCATATTTATTGCATCATACTTAACATAACTTTGAAATTAACTCTTCACAATTGTAAGCGCAATCACACACACATTTTAACACACCTACACATCTTCTCCCCCATGGTACATTCCTCAAAATATTTCGTGGTTATCTACACTCCTTCTTATGTTTATATGGCACTCTCTCCTTTAATGCCAAAATACTCCAATCAATTTTTCACGATCTTCCCATGGTTCCCTAGAATTGTTAGATGCTATAGATAATTCACCTCAGATAAAGTACCACTACATAACGGTTCCAGAGGATTGTAAAGACGTTCTGTCTAAATTCTCATTTAGGATTTTAAGCATGAACATAAGAAGCATGCGTAAAAACTTTGATAATTTCCTAGTAACCCTAAAAAGGTTGGATCTTGATTTCGACGCTATTGTCTTCAGCGAGTGCTGGCTTAATGAGTTTGTGACGACTCTAAAAAGTATATGAACAGGGCAGGAGGAGTCGCTATCTACATAAGAGATAGGTGGTCAGCCAATTTTTCTGAGCTGAACGCTGACGAGGGTTTTTTTTTTATAGAAGAAGGGGCAAACGAGCATGCGGATCACCTGATGTTAAGTGACTACCGCCGCCTATTATCAACCGCAACACCAGGAGGATTGCGGGTGCGTTGCCGGCTCTTTAGAAAGGAGTAAGCTCTTTTCTTGAAGGTCCCCAGGTCGTATCGGTCCGGAAAAATCACCGGTGGTAAACTATTCCACAGAGAGGTTGTACGTGGAAGAAAACTCCTTGTGAAACGTACAGTGGTGGACCGCCAAGCATCCAGATGGTGTGGATGGTATTGGGACGTTTGGCGTGTAGTGCGTTCACGAAATTTGGCGGCTGGGATTAATCCGAACAATTCCTCAGAGCACTCCCCGTGACAGGTGCGATAAAATACGAAAAGAGATGCAACATATATATATCTTCGCAGCGCCAGTGAATCGAGCCGATCGGAAAGCACTCGGTCGTCGATGATTCGAGCTGTGTTGCGCTGGATGCGGTCAAGTGGAAGGAGCTGGTACTGGGGAGCCCCAGCCCAGAGATGGGAACAGTATTCCAAGTGCGGTCGAACCTGCGCCTTTGCGCCGTAAAGTTGCAGGCGGTGCTGCTCTGCTGAGCACGCCAAGCTTATTAGAGGCCAATTTGGCCTTCTCTTCCAAATGACCACGAAACTACACGTCACTCGATATGTCAACGCCGAGGATTCTACAACAAAACTACCTGTGCGATATTGTAGGTGTGCTTTGCATTAACTCGAGATAATCTAAGTTTTTACATACAATTCTAAGATATCTCAAAGAAAGCTAAAGCGGTTTGATCAGTAGAACCATTTTACACGACATATATTTTTAAAAGCAATAACCCGAAGAAATAGCGTTCATACAACGGAAAAGTGTAGATACTTGGCACAAGTCTGAAATCAAAGCAAAGTTATTTACGATATATAGTAGAAAACGTATTTAGATCACTTTTATAAGTTTTATGAAATAAAGCACTCGTATCAACACAGATTTCGTCCATAAATAAGCACAAATGCAGCTTTTGTTCAACTCTCGATATAAATTTAATTGAAAACATTACTCGGAGGTAAACTTTGGAAATTTTCAAACTACAATAAATGAATAGTTTACCGTAAAATGTTCTGAGCTGGTTCTGAGCTGGTACTGGGGAGCCCCAGCCCAGAGATGGGAACAGTATTCCATGTGCGGCCGAACCAGCACCTTGTAAAGTCGCAGGCGGTGTGCCGGCATGAAATACTGTCCCGCTCTGCTGAGCACGCCAAGCTTTTTAGAGGCCAATTTGGCCTTCCCTTCCAAGTGACCACGAAACTGCACGTCACTTGATATGTCGACGCTGAGAATTCCGATACTGGCTGAGGCAACAAGGGGAGTACCTTGAAACTGAGGGGATACGACAAAGGGGTTCTTTTTAGCAGTTAACGCGCAAACTTGTGTCTTCTGGGGGTTAAACTGGACTAGATTTAGTCGTCCCCAATCCGAGACTCTGTTCAGCAAAGACTCGACTTCAGACACAAGTTTGTCCCGGCACTCGGAGACGTTTTCCCGAGAAATATTGGCTCGGCTGGTGTAAAGAGCATCACCAGTGCTGTCATCTGCATAGAAATGAATGTTACGGGTATGCAACATATCATTGACATACAGATGAAACAGCGTTGGCGATAGCACGCAGCCCTGATGAACACCAGCATTAATAGGCTTGCAATTGGAGCTTGCACCCTCTACAACGACCTTGATGCTCCGATCTGCAAGAAAGTTGATGATCCAATCGCACAATTTCTCGGAAAGCCCGTAGAAAGGGAGCATCGAAAGAAGCGCTTAGTGCCAAACCCGATCGAAGGCCTTCGCAATATCCAAACTAACGGCCAATGCCTCTCCCTTGAACTCTACTGCCTCCGCCCATCTGTGAGTGAGGTAGACCAGAAGATCACCAGCTGACCGACCACGGCGAAAACCGTATTGGCGGTCACTAATCAGCTGGTGTTCCTCAAGGTACCTCATGACCTGACAGTTTACAATGGACTCCATTGTTTTGGAGAACAAGGAGGTGATGGCGATTGGCCGGTAGTTGGACGGGTCTGAGCGGTCGCCTTTTTTAAGGATCGGGTGGACGAAAGCCGTCTTTTACGATTTTGGGACTACGCCTAGGGAGTAGGAGTACTGGAAAAGACGCGTTTAGGGTAATTGTATTCTCGCAGAAGTTGCAAATCACTTCTCAGTAGTAGCCGCTTACAGATCACCTAGTTACACCAACCCAGAAATATTTATTCGCTCTCTTGACGCTAACTTAAAAACAGTTAGTCCCTCTCCTTGTCTTATTTTTGCTGGAGACACAAACTTAAATATTATTGGGTCCGCAGCTGACAAAAACTTGCACACGGAGTACTTAGATGTATTAGCAGAGTACGGACTTTTTCCAGCTATAACCAAACCAACTCGGGTCAATAGCTGCATAGATCACATTTTTGTACCCGTAAAATCTAATGCGGAGTCCATAGTCTATCTCAATGCTGCCACTGACCATGATATCACTATGGCAGGCATAATGTTAAAGACACACAAACCAAAAAGACCAAAACCGATACGATCAAGAGTAATAGTTGATATAGACTCAATAAGATCAGAGCTGGAAGGAACGGACTGTTCAACAGTAATAAACTGCAGCTCTCTTGAAGAGTCTGTAACTCATTTTACTAAGACGGTATCAGAGGCAATATTGAGATATTCAAAAACTTGTGTAATAAGCCGCTCCCGAACTACCTTACACCCCTGGATGACTCCTGGTTTAATCAGATGCTCTAAACACCGCGATAAGCTTCATATAGAATATCGCAAGGACCCAAACAACCCAACTAAAAAACTTATATATACGCGCTATAGAAATTTTTACATAGATCTAATTAGAAGACTAAAACGTGATTACAACAAAAAAGAAATAATCAAAAATAAATATGCTCCAAAAAAACTCTGGGGTACTATTAACCGCATAACTGGCAAAGACACTAGCTCAAGTTCTCCCCTGGCTCTCATCAACTCAAGACCCTCCGTAAAAGAGTCTCTTAATGTTTGCAACTCCTACTTTGCCTCTGTAGGTAATAAGCTGGCAAACTCTATCATGCTGAAATTAAATGAGACTCAAGAGTCCCTTGCCGAAAAAGTTCACATTCCTGATCAACCCGTTGGTTCATTTTTCATGAATCCTACAGATGAACTGGAAGTTTTGGGTCTCATCCGGTCTCTTGATTCAGGTAGTGCGCCTGATATGGACGGCATCACTAACAAACTTTTAAAATCAGTGGCCCACACAATCGCGGAGCCCCTGGCTGCGATATTTAACTTAAATATCTCGTCGGGAGTCTTCCCAAGCCAGTGGAAAGTTGCGGCAGTTACCCCCATATACAAGAATGGAGCTACGGACGATCCTTGTAATTACCGACCCATATCACTCCTGGGTAGTTACTCGAAGCTCCTGGAACGTGTTGTCCATAAGCGGCTGACTAACTATCTTGAAAATAATAGCATACTCTCGGACCGTCAGTTTGGTTTTCGCCAGGGAAAATCAACAGAGGACGCAGTAACTCTTCTCACAGATATGGTTGTAACTCATCTCGATCAGGGTCGATCCTGTGTCGGTGCTTTTCTCGATCTGGCTAAAGCATTCGACACGGTATCCATCCCCATCCTCCTTAAGAAATTAAGTGCTCTTGGGATTCGTGGTCTAGCTCTAAACTGGTTTTCCAGCTATCTGTCGGAGAGAAAGCAATGCGTCCAAATAGGCAATCAGGTAAGCGATCTTAGATCTGTAGATTTTGGTGTTCCTCAAGGTAGCATCTTGGGGCCGACTCTTTTTATTTCGTACATTAATGACATTACGTCAATTCAACTTGAAAATTATTATTAGATTAGAAATTATTATTATTATAAGTGAGGTTGTATGTTATGCTGACGATACAGCCATAATATTCTATGGTAAATCTTGGTACGACGCCTACCTTTCAGCCATCTCCGGGTTGCATAAATTACAAAAATGGTTAAATAACAACATCTTAACACTGAACACTTCAAAAACGCAGTTAATTTGTATTCATAAAACTGCAGCGTCTGAACCGCCACCCTCACTTTTCAATAGCCTTAAAGTACACAACAACAACTGTAGTTTTCGCTCCGTGAGATTTTCAAATTGTAACTGTGACCAGATAAATAGGGTCGTCTCCCTTAAATATTTGGGCATTATAATAGATGAAAATCTTAACTTTAAAAGTCATATATCGGTGACATCGGCCAGGGTCCGTAAGCTGATACACACGATGAGACTATTGAGAGATTCTACTGATGGCAGCATTTTAAAGTCCGTCTATCTTGCACTATGTCAGTCCGTACTTAGCTATTGTATACTGGCGTGGGGTGGTATATCCTCCTCTACGTTGATAGTACTGGAAAGGGCCCAGGGGGCAGTTTTGAAGGTAGCTATGGGTAAACCAAGGCGCTATCATACGTCAGATCTCTTTAGAGAAGCTCAAGTTTTAAGTGTCCGTAGATTGTATCTTCTGAGGGCCTTTACATTTATGCACAGGGAATCTTCAAAACTGCCGACGTTTAATACATTAATAAATAAAAGAGTGTTTAAGATCCCCACAACCTTAGTTAAAACATCTTTCGCACGTCATTTCAGACTGTTCCAATTCCCTCGCATCTACAACAAATTAGTCAACATATACGATTTAAAACGATCCCAACTTTATGAGGCTAAAATAAAAATGAAAAGTCATTTATTGACTTGGGACTATGAGAAATCAGAAGGAATATTGGTGACCCTTAAATAGGTGTTAAAACGGTAGTGGACAGCACTGACGCACGACCTGTCGTCCGATCCCAAGAATTTAATCGTAGGGCTACCTAACCACTCAGCTTATCCCCAATTGCAATCTCTCACCCTTTGACTTATAATTTTTAGAGAATTATGTAACAGGCATGCTAGCATACGCTCACACACACACGCACACACACACACACACACACACACACATACACACACACACACACACACACACACACACACACACACACACATACATTCATACACATTACCTTCAAGTACACGCGCGCCCCTTTTAATTAGAATCTGTTTGTTACGTCTGTAATTTTTCATAAATTTTTTTAAGTCATTTTTGCTTTACTGCGCGTAATTGTTTTACGTAATTTCGACAAATAGCCACTTTGATCAATTGTGAAATCTTTTGCTTGACCCCCACGAGACAGGCCATGCCTAGTGTGGGAGTCATAGAACTTATTCTATTTTGGCTACGTGTTTTCTGGTTAATAAATAAAATTATTATTATTATTATTTATTATATAACGCAGCTGCATTTTGAATTATTATCGAGGATATATGTAGATGTCTATGAGCCACAGCAATCACTTACGATCAGGTAGACTCTGTGCTCGTGACCCACCATTTTACTATAAAAAAATGTGTTACGGTTAATAAAAGCTCGTTACTACCTCAAAAATCAGAGAAGAATCTCTCAACTTAATCTGCGTTTGGGCGGGGGCCTAAAATTCCCAGTAATGCGACCCCAAACAGAAATATAGCTGGGAGTATTCTCGGGTTGTATTGATGAGTTATGCACGGATCCAATTACTACATCCAAGACGTGTTGAATAAGCAGAGATGAAGGAGCACCGAGTGCGTTCAGAACGAAGATAACTTAGTTCGCTTATGGCGACCACCGTGGAGTTTTAGCCGGTATTATAATCCACTTCTGAACATAGGACTCATCTATAGATTGCCTAATGGGTGGGGTTATTTGCCATAGTTGCCACGCTTAGCAAGCTAGTTGGTTCTCTTAAGATGACCGCAAGTGTACTTTTAAAATATTTACAAATACGTGTGCTATACTTAGTGCGAAATGAACCGATAATCATGAATACAAGCGAAATTGCTGAGCTATTATCATCAATTTGTGATCATAGCCCAGCCGTGCATAATTTGTCGTGCAGAATTGCAAGCTAAGAATTTTATATATTCAGTTCGAGACTCAATTAATTACTCTTATTATAATATTAGCATATAATCATATGTAAATATTAAAAAATAATTTTACTGTAGGTATAGTTATTATCCGTCATATAACGGATTAGTAAGCTGAAGTGGCAATGGGCCGGCCATATAGCTCGAAGAACCGACAACCGTTGGGAAAGAAGGGTTCTCTAATGTGGCAGCCTCGTACCGGTAGGCGAAGTGTAGGGCGACCCCCCACTAGATGGAGTGACGACCTGGTAAGACATGCAGGAAGTCGATGGATGCAGGTGGCTCAGGACCGTGCTTTGTGGCATAACTTGGGGGAGACCTATGTTCAGCAGTGGACTTGTGAAGGGCTGTAATGATGATGACGATGATAGTTATTATAGCGCAGTGATGTTAATTAAAGATAGTTAGATATTTAATCGCAGTCATGAGTAGTGCCATTATATCTAAAGTGTTTTGACTGCAGGTATGCATCAGGCGAATTGTAAGTTTGTTTGCCATGAATGTGAAGCGACAGTAGCCTAATGGCATGGCGCGGACCGCAATCTCAAAACGATCGAGGGTTCGAATCCGCCATTCGACTACTGGCGTGAAGCACTCGTAACACAAGCAATTTAAGCTTACCACGAGTGGTTAAGGGGAATATAAGTAATGTTTAGGGCATTGTTAATATTCTTTTTAAAAAAATGTATATGTAAAAAATGAACGCTAGATGAACTATTAAAATCATAAGTTCAAAAACAAATAAGGGGAAATTTCTATCAAAATCAGATTCATGCCAGTACCCTTTAAAGCTTCGCAAGTATCTCAATATTGTAGACCTCATAGATGAAATAGAATTTAACATGTCTAGGCGTTTAGGTTCCATGTGATTCTAATACAATAATGTACATACATACGAACGTTGTTTATGTACATTAACATATATACATACATGCATATTCCTGAAATACTTAAATCTCCTATATGGACAGTCGGATAGAAACTGATGTACTTTATGATGACTGTGATTTTAGTGCGAAGGAAATAATTTAGTACTTATCAGGTTGTGCTCATCAAACATTCAAGCTGCCTGATTGACTATGACTGTTCAAACGAGTGGGGTGTTAGAGTTATTCCCTCATCTCTCGTTTTTTTAACTAAGAGCGGTAAAATCTCAATAATGGGGCTAGGCGCTTGCCATAAACGCGAGCAACCCGGGTTCGATCACTACAAACCACTTAAATTATTAATTGCAATTTAAGTGCTGATTTACTACAGAGTTTCAGAAACAGCGTAAGGACAACTTGTAGTGTAAGGAATTTAAAAAATATTTTGAGTTTAGTTTTGTGGCCAGTAGTAGGTCAAAGAAGCTGTAACTTTACTTTGCTTTAACAACCCTCTATCTTCAACACTATTGTAATAAAAAATATCACAGCATATGAAAATACTATTGCTGACACTTAGGCCTTCAATGGTGACAGAACAGTTGCCATGCATTGCAAGCAGGAAGGCAACCGCAGCTCTTTATTTTTATTTAGCTGTTATTAGGAAGATATTGCTGCCCATTTTCTCATTTTCTCTGTTACACTACACGACTAACACTGATTACAATAATTATAATACAGTAAAGCAATATTGTAACAACAAATAAATTTGCGTTCACTGTGCCGATCACTTGTGTAAAAGGAATTTATTACAGACATTAACATACAAATAAAATTATTCTTGAGTGTTGAGAAGGAGCTTAGGGAATTAAACGAATAAATTAATTTACAATTCTAATAAATTATTGGACCTTTAGAAGCGGAGATGGTGAATGTATTGTCATTAGATATTCCGAGATTGGGGACGGAATCCGTCTCAGTTGATCGACAAGATTGATTGTAACTTCTTCACTAATACATAAGCAGTTGTTCATTATTTTCCGTTCAGCATATTAAAGTCCATAATATAAGCATTCTCCATAGATTGCCTTATGCGGATTTGCAACCGCAGTTTTTATTTTTAGGTGTTGTTATGAAGGCATTTCTGCCCATTCTCTGATTAAATTTCCTCTGATGCCCATTGCGACACCCACGGGTTTATATGGGGTAGTAGATATTATTATACCACCACCACACGAAAAATAATAAGTACATAAGTATTAAAAGGCGAATTAATATAACACACTAATTCTTGTTATCCAATCGTTTTTTTTATAAAAAAAATTTATTTTAATTTAAGACTAACGACCTGTTACGATTTCAATGGGCGTAGGATCTAAAATATGGGGTTATTTAATCAAATACTATTTATCTAATATTTTTTTGGTTTTTAAAAAATATTTTAAGAAGAATTAAAAATGATATTTATATTTTTATAATATGCAAATAACAAATATTTATATATTTCAAGTAGAGAGTGTACAAAATAAAAATATAAAAATAGATCCTATTTTATCGCTGCGCTGCTCTAGAGTTTTTGTTTCCTCGCGATGTTTTTCTTGACCACCGACATTTTGGCAAAGCAGTACGCACAATTGCCGTTAATTGTTTCCTTGGAGCATTTACTTTATCAAATTTTAATTTGTTTGGAAAAATGATAAGCAAATCGCAATGCGCCTTTGGCTGCATACGCAGTCGGGTCTAGCGCGTATTAGGCGAGTTAATATTAAAGTTTTTTAAGGCTGTTTCCGTAAATAGTTTTTCTAAACGCTTGTTAAAATATTTTTTGTTTATTGGTTAGTATATTTAATTATAGAATAAAATATTTATCTAGGTTGCGTGCGTGATTTATCTAATTAATACTTTTTAATGAAATAGGCTATGCCCAAGTAAAGTTTCAATTAAGGTAATTTTCTGGTTGTTACCTTGAAGTTGTGTTATCGCATAGTTTTCTCAAATGATCATTCCAACTGATCAGTTCATACTAAAACTGTTGATATTTATTAAAATAGTGGATTTTCGATATATCGATCATTATAAATATATTAATATCGAAGTTTTACATATAGGTTTATTTATGGATATACAGTTGAATGTTCAGTTGAACTTACCGCGTGTGGCCACCGTAAAGTTAGTTAAAGTTACAGACTATATACGTCCCAAGGATTTTTCCGCCGCGCTGTCCGAAGCGTGTGAATTTCATGTTTTCGAAATATTTTTTTTATTTCTTAGATATTCAGGTTTCCTCACGATGTTTTCCTTCACCGCCGAGCTCTTTGTAAATCAATACTTCAAACTGTCATGGTAGCTCAGTTTAAATTTCCAAGTGGTTTGCTTCCTGTAAATTTCACAGTACGCGATCAACTCGACTTTGATCTTCGCTGGCAGCAATGAAATTGTTAATAGGATCTAAATACAAAATATTTGTTGTGTTTGAAAGTAACATATTGTATGTGTAATTATGTGAAAATTATTTTACTATTATTCATTCTTTGAAGTGACTTTTTACTTGTTCAAAATTTATTTAATGAAGAAGTTAGAAGTTAATCAATATTTAGTAAAATTAGTTAAAATTTTAAATTTAAACACCTAGTAACAATAAACATAATATCCTTCTTTTTTCCTATCGATAAATCCTGTAAATAGTGGTGAATAACGCTGATATATATATATATATATATATATATATATATATATATATATATATATATATATATATATATAACATAAGTAATCATCTAGTCTTAAATTTATTTAACTACTATAGCATCAATTTACTTTTCCTTGGGATTGCCAATAAAACTGTAGACTGTGTGGCATTAGTTATATGTAGTAAAAATGCGTTCGTGACGCAACTGGCGTTCTTTGTTTGAAGTTTATTATAGGTATTCATTGGCCACTTATAATCAATTTACGAGTAAATGGATTTAGCATTCCTTGGGATCAGTTCACACAGAGACGCGACGCGATGAGACGATGCTTATAGAGGCCATTGGTTTAGCACCACACAGCGTGGCGCCGCTCTTTCACGCTGCGCCTACCGACAAAGCACAATTGCGTCGTGATGCGCAGCGCTACGCTGCAAGGCAGCTTGAGGCGCAGCGCGGCGTAGTGCGACGCCACGAGGCATTTTCGAATTATCTCGATGAAATATGTATTTTTTTGTGTTTTAAAAATCTTATCTTGTTGTCAAATTACTCTTAGTCACTTTAAAATTAATAAAAGTAGTCACGCCGGTGAAACATGCTTCAAACCGCTTGTCAAATACGATTATGACAAATTCACTTAATTTGGGATTAGTTTTCGAATATTCACTAGGTGGTAGAACTCCTTTTCTGCCTAGGAGTTCATCTGAGTAAGCACCATTCCCTTCCTGCCTTCTATTATTTCTGACTTTGACTGGCTCATTGGTCTAGTGGTTGTAGTAGTGCGATCGCTGATCATGAGGTCCTGGGTTCGAATCTCGGGTCGGGCTAAAAAATTAACTATTGAGTTTTCTATATATTGAGGTTTTTGAGTAGTTGCCCAGAGTCCCAGAGGAAGTTGGCGGTGTCTCACCCCGTGCCTCGGAAAGCACGTAAAGCCGTTTGTCCTGCGCCTGATCTCTCTCCGGTCGTGTCGCTTTACTGTCCCATCGGATTATGAGAGTGAGGGAATAAAGAGTGCACCTGTACTTGCGCATACACTCGGGCGCTATAATCCTGTCCTGCGCCGATGGCTAGTCTCCGTTGAGGTAGGCCGCCGTGGCCGGAATTCGGTCTGGAGGGCATTATTATTATCATTATTATTATTTCTGCCTTATTGTCTTCTAATATTTCTGACGTCAAATAGCAGTACTTGCACTATTGCGTTCTGGTCTGAAGGGTATAGTCACTATAACGAGAAGGGTAGACTCCGAGGCATTTCTTCTTAGTCTTTAGAGGTGATAACGCCTTCTTTGAACTTGGCTCCTGGTGTCCATAAATTGGCTACTTACCTAGCCACTTACCACCACGTGAATAATATGTTCGTTTTTCACTTCGGTTTTATAAAATATATTATTTATTTAAACATTAGCGTTATTTTATTTCAAACAAATCTTAATCTTTTTTGAGTGTACTCAATATTAGGTACATTTCGAATTTACATTTATGTTAAGGTGATAGAACGTGAAGATTAAATACATAGAAATAAATCTAAGTGTAAAATGTATTCATAAAAATTATTATGTCATACGAGTATGTAGTGTAGTGGCAATGTAGGAATATCCACTACCCCATACCATTCCGTGAGTGTCTCAAGAGGCAACATAGTGAAAAATCAGGAGATGGCAGCAGCGTTTTCTTATTGGCATATATGGCATATATCTCCCCTATAAGGCAATCTATGGCGAGGCCTATATTAAGTAGTGGACTTTAAGAGGCTGTAACGGTATATAGTGTTTTTTTATTCTATGTAGATTACAAACAATACTTATTGAAAGTCAATTTTTTCATTTACCACTGGTTCGCAAAAAAAAGCCTCTGTCCTGGAATGAACCAGCAAGAAACCCAGCGGGACTAATTTTTTTTTCAAACAATAGCTTATAATCATATTTACAAAACAAGACAAATTAGGAATAGCTTGGTAGCGATCACCCTTCCCAGGGGTTATTATCATCAATTTCTCATTATCATCCATTTTGTTATTGTTATTATCATCCAGTTTAATTACAATACCACCTGATGGTGAAACACCGCAACTTTCTGACTCCAGGATGTTACCGAGAATTTTGCAAGACAAATGCAATCACTGATTTTGGCCGATCCGGTATTCGAACCCGGAACCACTTGATCAACAGTCGTCAGCTTACAATAACTACGCTAACGGTGGCAACCATCTGTAAGAGATATCGGACTTGACTTAATACACTTATCAAAATTATATTGTACTGTGGAATCAGTTTACAGACATAAATTGCAAAAAGACACATCCAGACTCGAAGAAATTTATTTTTAGGATGACCCACACACATATTTTATCCGTGCGGGATTCCAACCAGCGGCCCACAGCGTAGCGACACAACTCATTGCGAAGCCACTGTGCGACGATGCAATCAATTACTTAATTCGACTATACAACAATCAGCAGTTTTAATAAAAATAAAAAGTTATTACAGTTAATGTATTTAGCCTAGCATAGCTTATTAATATATGCATTATAGTTTGCCTAAACTTTGTAAACGTTAAGCTTAAACGATAGTGTGATAGTTCGGTGATTGTTAACTATGTTGGTATCTAACTATAATGACTACATAAAATTACAATTTGTTCACAGAACGGCCAATTTGAAAGCAGGCGTGCATTTGGCTGGAACTTAGTGGCCATGTCCGTTTATACATAATTTAACGATCCTTCAACCGCAGAATTAGTGTAACAAATCTGCCTCGATATGGGCCCTGTTTTTAATATGTATGAGTATTCAACACCGTATAATATGTATGTAAGCTCTTATTAAAATCGGAATTATTAACGATTATATATATATATATATATAATTCTTTATTGAACACAGAAATTAAAATACAATTCATAGATACCCTGACTCCTAAACTAGGTTACCCTGTATGTTAGGAGGCAGATATCCATAATATATATATATATATATATATATATATATGTACTATACTATACTACTGTTTACTCATGAACTTACTTTGAGAATATCCACTACCGCATATCTTCCCGTAGTTGTCGTAAGAGGTGACAGAGGGAAACAGGTAGAGGATGGGTAGTAGCATCTTCCTAATAATAGCAATAGTACAATAAAAACTGCGGTTGTCAACCCACTCACCAAGCGTGGCAACTGTGGCAAACGACCCCCATGGTGAGAGTTACGAAGACGGTCCTCCCGTCCCTGTGGCGACCATGGTAAAGGCGGGGCAGGGGGTGCTAAGAATTTCTGGTGGAGTTTCCATACAACATTTAAAAAGGTTTTTAAGACAATTTTAGACAATATTATATATATATATATATATATATATATATATATATATATATATATATATATATATATATATATATATATATATATATATATATATATATATATAATATATGCTAATGGCAGAGCAAAAATATAACTATGTTACTCATGAACTTACTTTGAGAATATCCACTACAGCTCCTTCCACTTGACCGCATCCAGCGCAGAGCGGCTCGAATCGTCGACGACCGAGTGCTTTCCGATCGGCTCGATTCACTGGCGCTGCGAAGAGATATTGCATCTCTTTGCGTATTTTATCGCATCTATCACGGGGAGTGCTCTGAGGAATTGTTCGGATTAATCCCAGCCACCAAATTTCGTGAACGCACTACACGGCAAACGTCCCGATACCATCCACACCATCTGGATACTTGGCGGTCCACCACTGTACGTTTCACAAGGAGTTTTCTTCCACGTACAACCTCTCTGTGGAATAGTTTACCACCGGCGATTTTTCGGACCGATACGACCTGGCGACCTTCAAGAAAAGAGCTTACTCCTTTCTAAAGGGCCGGCAACGCACCCGCAATTCTCCTGGTGTTGCGGTTGATCATGGGCGGCGGTAGTCACTTAACATCAGGTGAGCCGCATGCTCGTTTGCCCCCTCTTCTATAAAAAAAACATACAACGCACTCACACTGAAGACTGACTGAAATGTATGAGGATATCTCCAAAGCCATGCATTACTCCACAACCTATGGGTGTATCTATTCGATGTTAATGGTAGACTTAACTCAAAACTAGGCACAAGAGAGAACAGCAAGCTGAAAGTAGGGAAATTCGGGAATTTGGGGAATAAGGAAACGGAACACAAGGGTCAGCAGCTAGCTGACTTCATGAAGAAAGAGGGACTCTTTATGATGAACTTTTTTTGCCAGAAACCGCTTCACAGGAAGTGGACCTGGTCGAACCCTGACAGTGTGACAAAAAATGAGATTGAGTTCATTATGACGACTAAACGACAACTGCGCAGTGATGTCTCAGTGATCGCAAGTGTGAAAACCGGCAGCGATCACCGAATGGTTAAAGGTACACTGAACCTAATTGTTAAATTAGAGGGGTCTCGTTTTATGAAGTCAACGCTCCGTCCTCCTTGTACTTTAATCTAAGGTCCCGAAAACTTTCAGCTTGAGTTACAAGACCATTTTAGTGCCCAGAAGAGTGCAATGCAGTGGACGACATTACTGATAAGCTTGTGGAACCTGTCCATGTGGTCGGATCTAAGTTCTGTAAGACCCGCCTCAGAAGAACTTAAAAACTCTCCGATCACATTCTTAATTTCATGGCTGATAGACGGGAAATTAAGCTTTTTATACGTGGTAGAGCCATGCTGCAGTTATATTAGTATTATAGTTGTAGCACGACTCGGTCGCCTCGACCGGGGAAGGACCACGCTCTCACAGTATACTACCGTCAAATAGCAGCTGAATGCTGCTGTGTTTCGTATGGTGAGTGGAGAGAACCCGAGACTCTTTTTACTGGAAACGAGGCGTTCCATCTTAGTCCTCACGGGTGACAACGCATCTGCATTTTGATTTGTAGTATGTTATTTTCATTTATGTATTATTTGATATTATAATTACCATATTTGTAAAATTTTCCGTGCGATGGGCGAGCAAATAAATTTATTATTTATATTTATTAATTCTGTCAAAGGTAAAAAAGTCGGTCTCCTAAATGACTAACTGTGGTACGGTGTGGAATTATTCCTCGAGGTATATTTCTAAGCGGAGTGATACACCGCAACGCCTACAAATATAGGTTGTGCGGCTTCTCTTGCACCATTCACACCATACCAACTTATATGGGCCCGAGCAAATAAAATGATTTCCTTCCCTTTCTCTTCTTTCATTTACCTTGTCCCGACCCCCTCTAACTTCCCCTGCCACCTCCTACTCGTCCATTTCCCTTCTTTCTTTAACTCTTGGCCCTCTCCCTCTACTAGCTCTACCACCACTTCCACCACATACTTGTTCATTACTACGAAAAAAGGAAATATACTTACAAATACGAAAGGCAATACACATAAAAATTTCACCGTAGTATTTACCATCCAAATAAAATACAATTTATAATACAAAATGCAAATTTTTTTTTTGTTTTTTTTTGAATTGAAATCATACTGTTAGTTATTTTACAAAATTAAAATATTAAAAATGTTGTAATAATAAAATAAAAAATTTCTCGAAGTTGTAAGTAATTAGGAAAAATTACCACTTTAACACTAAATTACACTTAACACCACAAACATATAACGTCAACGAAGACACGTTCGACCCTTTCTATTTTTAACACATTTAACTCAGTTTATTATGAATAAATAAAATTGAAATATCGTAGAACGGGTGTTCTAGATTAATTTGGTATTTTTTCACAATCATCTCGCACGCAGACTCGACGACTTTGAGCCACATACATACCATTCTGCAAATTGTACAGAATACCGTAGAGTACAATCTGCTACTTTGCCTTACGTATGTAGATCGCGAGAAAGCCTTTGATGCATTCGAAATTTTGGCGGTGCTACATTTCTGCAGCAGTGTCAAGTTGACAGTCAGTATATCGAAGTACTGAAGTGTTTGTACACGATCTATTTGGACCAGTTTATGAACCAAATTTTAAAATCCATCCAACTTCAGAAAGAAAACATGGTAAAGTTATATCCTCCACACTCTTCATAGCTGCATTTGAAGACGTTTTCAAGCTCCTGAACTAAAAAGATACGGTTACTTCAACGGGGAGTACATCACTCACCTACGATTTGCCGACGATATAATTCTTATGACAGAATTGCTGGAGGATCTAAGCACTATGCTCAATGATCTTAATAGTATCTCCCAACGGATAGATATCAAAAAGGTATCATGTACATGTCAGACTGATGCTGGTAGTTTTTGGGAGCATTAAGCTTGAAGTTATTTACGAGTGTTTTTACCTGGGACAAACACCGACTAGTTTAGTCCAACTTCGACTGAGAGGTCAATCGACGGATTCAACTTGGCTGGGCAGCGTTCGAGATATCACGGCACACCTTCTCGTCAGTTATACCTCAAAACCTGAAAATGAGATTTTACAAACAGTGCGTGTTTCCAGTAATTACTTATGAATCTGAGACGTGGTCCTTCACTGCTAGCCGTATGAGGACGCTCAAGGTCTCTCAGTGAGATGTGGACAGGGTTACACTCTGGGTTTCTCTGCGTGATAAACTTTTAAAATTAGGATATCCACAGTAGAACCCGAGTGATCGATATAGCCCAACAAATTAGTAAGCTGAAATGGCTCGAAGAATCGACAACTGCTGGGGAAAGAAGGTTTTCAAGTGGCAGCTTCGTATAGATAGGCGAAGTGTAGGACAATCCCCCACTAGATAGAGTGACGACACTTGGTAAGAGACGCAGGAAGTCGATGGCTGTAGGTGGCTCAGGACCGTCCTTTGTGGCATTCATTAGGGAAGGCCATCAGTGGCCATCAAGGATCGTCAGTGGAATTGTGAAGGGCTGTAATTATGATAATTACTCTTGAGTAAATATTTAAGACCACTGTTGTTTCTACAGCACGTTTTAATAAAATCTCAATACAAAAAAAATGGTAAGCTAACCTCTTAAAATGATCTTCCAGCAATAATAACTGTATATTTTATAAACGTTTGGTGATAAAGTTACTAACAATAAGGTATCATATTTTAATACTTTCTAGTTTTATTATTTCTATCACTCAACATATTTTTCTAAGTAATTAACTGATTTATGTTTTGATTAACAAGTTACAAGCGTCTTGTCGCTACGCCCCTCTTTATTTTCTACGTAATTTGGTAATAGATTTCTTATTAGCTGTTTTCACAGTCTCTACGAATGTGCGTTCGTACATACTCGTACACAGAAATCCGCCAAAAAACATAGCATTGAACTCTAGAGAATTTTGGATGTGTCAAAATTTGAACATTTGATAATACCCATTATAATAACGTCCTACCAAGAAGTTAACGAAATCGTAAATATTTGAGTTTTTGTTAATATTTTGTCAATAATATTATTGATTATTAATGTTCTAAAGGACAAAAAAATCTGATTTTTGAGGAGTCATTAAGCGTGAGCCTATGATTTGTTTTCAGGAACACTTAGGTTTTTCTCTGCGAGTGTTTTACATAGAAAACTGAAATTTTGAATAGCTGCACGGAGCGGGGCTATGCAAAAATAGATGAGGGTCAAATTTTTGACTTAAGGTTATATATCTTTTACGGGTAAAAAGAAAATGTGAATATTTTAGAGATTGTCTTGTCAACTAAAATCTTGAAGCACGGATGAATGGGGAGTGTTATAGATAAAGGTTCAATAACCTCATATTATTATATTCTCATTTATTCCCCTTTTATTTCAGCCATAGTTGTTACGCTTAGCAGGTGGGTTGGTATTTTTGATTATTTGAGTTTTGTTTTTTCTTTTTGTTTTTTTTCGTCACATCTAACGATGCCTACATATAACTATACATAAATTTACTTCATAAAATGTTTCTTATGTTGCTTCTACTGACACTTTACAAAACAAGCATTTTGCCTAGACAATCGCGTCGTGATGTTACTTAGACGGATCATATTTTACCAACTGAAGTGATAAATGGTCTGCTTTCACGTTTGATGGTGACGATTCGGGAAAATTGTTAAGACGTTCCATGGTCTAGGAATTTGAGTGACTTATTCTTTTCTGAAATTTAAAGTAGTATGTACATTTCTACTTACTTACTTACTTATCGTCACGCACAATCCCTAACGGGGTAGCCAGTTTTGTATTAAAATATTATCAACCTACAATAATACAATTCTCTGCTTACTGAAAAGTTGAGAAGTAGAAAACACCTTAATGCGTTAAATCCGTTTTGTTTTATCACTTTTCGTGCAACAAAATAGAAATAAAATACAATATTTAATATCTGAACGACAGTCTTGGCATAGGATGCCCTAAATTAATGTTTATTGACCAGATAAGCGAAATATTGTAGATGGGCCTAATTAAGAGTACCCTTAACGGACGGACGTATTCGCGTAGCTATATCGATGTGAAGGAGGCGAGAGAGGCGGGTCGGGATCATGCTAAATGTAAGTCTGTAGTGGCTGTCTATCCCTCTGCATGAAGGGCTGTTCTCTCTCACATACCAATAGAAAAAAAGGTATAGAGTTAATAAAAAGTAAATGTTGAAATAATAAATGATGAAAAAAGTAAGGCCGGTATCGGATCTCGGGAAATTAATTACCTTCAGATACTTCCTTCAATGGAAGACGCGCAATCCAACAGCGTACTTTTATGGGATGGTGATTAAAAAGAATTGCCATGTTTACGTATGTTTCTAACTCCGTCTTGTCTCTGTGGAACAATCTATTTTTATTATTGTTTTTATATTCATTTCCACGAAAAGTCCGAATTGCTCAACGTTATTGCACCTGCCCAAAAATACAGTTTAATGACTTCTGCTAAACTGCCAGTTGGAGTGAAGTTTCAACAAATAAATCGGGATCCTAGAAAGTTCTCTTAGTCAAGAACAATGTAGCAAAATATTTCATGAATCTTTGAAACTTTTCTCATTAAATGTTTCTATATTTGAATACTATTTTCCTTAAGTTGCTTAGGAATCAAATTAAAAAATATATACCACAAGTGTTTTCTTAAAAAACAATTATAGAACGTGATGCCTCCATATCCCCTCATCTGTACAAATGCCATATTCTGGCGTCTCAAATAATATGCGCATCTTTCAAACTCCATAATATGGCGTCGAGTGATAGCAAACTATTTGTAACATATATATGATATATATAACATATATATCTGTTATGCATAATCTGATAGCTTATTTAATAATGTTTCTCTATAATTACCTAGTATATATAGTATATATATCTAGTATATATACATATATACTTAGTATACTTGTTATATAATAAGTACTTCGGAAAGTGCTCGACAGATGCGCCAAATGGCCAAAATGACCTCGACATCACGATATTTTCATTCGTAACAATGCACATAAATAGTATCAGCGGTGATGTGGTATGATTACTTTTCTATCTAGAAGGCCGTCTCGATAGGTACTATACCCTCTTACCTATTTCTACCGCCAAACAGTAGTGCTGCTGTGTCCTGTCTGAAGGGTATGGAGAGCCAGTATAATTATAGGCATTAAGACGTTACATCTTAGTCTTCGGAGGTAAAATCAAACACGCCACGCTATAATACGTTACGATACGTGGCTTTTGCACACATGCACGTTACGCACGCTTTGTTACATATTTCACTAATAGCAGTCCGAGGCATTTCATCTTAATCCTCAAGGGTGACAACACATCTGCATTAAAATTCTTAATTGAGCATAAATGTGGATGTCTACGTGTCACCGCATCCATTTACCATCAGGTAGACTGAGTGTTCGTTTGTCATGCCCGTTCCCTCGGCTACGGTTCTGATCAGATCATACAATATGTCGACTCTAGTACGGGTCGGATTAGATTAGAAGTACTGCCTTATGAAAAAATTATTTTTTCCTTTAAAACAAAACCAAAGACACTATACAATAGATAATAGTATCAAAGACAAAGATATGCTCTTTTATTTTAAACCATAACCTGGCAATATTTCTTAGAAAAAAAAAAGAAATCACTCTGAAGTTTCGGCGTTCCACGTGTCGCTTTGATGAAGGTGCTCCGTTTTTTTATAGAATTTTGTATTTGTGTCTGGAGTAAAAACGAAAGTATTATACTTTTTTATATTCCTTGTAATATAGTAAACACGTAGATATATAATGATTTCTTATATTTACGCGAACACTACACATGATTAAAACTACTTTTACGGATTTTATCGCGTTTATTTTTACTTCTTATTTTTAATTCCCAACGTTTCGGGCGCTTTCCTTTTGCTTGATTGTGAATGTGGTCTCTCTTATATAGGACAAACCAAAAGATCAATTAGGACCCGCGTAAAAGAACATATAGCTTATGTGAAGCATTAACGTTCCGGGAAGTCTGCAGTTTGTGATAATATCCTAGACGGCCCCAACTATTACATCAGATTTGATAGACCACAAATCCTCGCGAAAGAACACCGATTCCTACCAAGGATGATTCGTGAGGCTATTGAAATTGAATAGAGAAGGAGGCTGGGTACTACCACCTGCTTGGGATCCTATAATCAATAAAATTAAAACTAAACGCAAGCATACCACTGCAAGACTTCAAGACATAGTCAGTTCATTTTGCATAGATCGGACCATAAACAATAATTAAAAAAGCTGAAGGTACTCCGGGTTTAACAATGACATCGGGACGTCAGTCATCTCAGTCCCCCGTGACCATGGGTGCTGGAAAGCGCCCGAAACGTTGGGAATTAAAAATAAGAAGTAAAAATAAACGCGATAAAATCCGTAAAAGTAGTTTTAATCATACGTAGATATATAATTTGTGGTATAAAAAGTGAAAAGTAAATTGCCAAAAGTACTTCAAAATCCGGAAGGCCCATTTTGGCGGTTGGGTCATAAATGTGTTATTTTTCAAATTCAAATTCAAGCCCCTCATGGAATCTATGGATTCCCATACTGTGTAACATCTTTGATGTATTGTTTTTATTTTGAATATAAAATTATATTTTTTACACAATAGCACGAAATTAATTAAATAAATGAAATCTTCAATTTATTTGTCTTTTTTAAATTAACTACCATTTCAGAATGATGACAGAGATAAAATATGAATGTGGCTAAGTTATCTGTGACAGCAAGGCGTCATACATCTTAGTCCTTCTGATTTTAACTAAGAATAGGTTAACAACTCGGTAAAATTTTATTTAAATTTGACAAATACCGATTATGGCAAAAACTTATTGTTATTAAACCCTTTTTCATTATTCGGTACGGTTTTACTGTAACCTAATGTTCGTTCCGGCACATTTCTTTATTTATCGACCTTACGTATGAAAATAATCAGCCGTCCTATTACCAGAAGTTACGACCAGTCGTGAATAAAGTTCCTTTAGGAACTGCATCTCATGTGTACCCCATAGATTGATAGTCTCTTCGGCAAATGGCACAAATATGTAGTTATCTTCCAAAGACTCGGAATTGCGCAACTTATTTAGGTCAGTTTCCACTGATATTATAGGCACTAATCGAGGTACTTTCGAGATGAGCGGCTAAATATTTCATAAGTCTCTTAAACCCAGGGGAAGTTTATAGAGACAAGAGCTCTTCAGATCATTGATGGATTTGATTCTTTCCTTTGATTCTTTCTGATTTTGATATCGCGTACATTTATTTATTAGTCGACCCGTGATTATATCATTCTAATTTGGTGACCATAACTAGACGCGCCATGCGATGCTTTTACCTACATATATTTTTGCGACAACGAAACAGGAAAGGATAGGTAATATTAGAAGTATCCATACATATAAAAAAATCATAATAGAGACTTCACTATTACAATATAATATTTTGGCAGATGTCGTATACGAGCAATGATTTGTCACATAAAATTAATGTCGCGCGGCGATATTTTTATACGCCAAGTATCATTGCCGCGTTACGCTGAATGCTGAAGAAGTATATAGATCTTAATTTTAATTTTAAATTTTGATTTACGACGTGCTTGATGATAAAAGAAAACATTGTGAGAAACATGCATGCCTGAGGAATAAAATATTTTGTGGCCATGTGAAAGCTGTGGTAGCCAAGGGGCTTGCTGTAAATACTATAGTATTAATAAGCGAGCAACGCATGTTTGATCCCCGCTGGCACCAATGGAACTGTTAATTTAATTAAAGTGGTGATTTACGTGCTTGGCAGAGAAGGAAAACATCATGAGAAATGAAAAACAAGCATATTTTGAAGACATGTGAAATCCGCTACTAAAACGAGGACAGGAAAGGAGTCAATTAATACTAGTAATATTAAATAAAAATAAATGAATATGTATGTAACGTATAATCATTAACAATCTTATTTTAAAAAGTTAGTGAAAAAAAATATTTAACATTTAAAATGTATTATAGTGTTTCTGAAAATATATTTAAAACATTTAAGTACCTAATAAACGAAAATTTAAGGGAAAACTTTGTATAATTTACAGTAGTTTCCAATTCGCTCATTTTGCACACGAATGTTTGGTTATATATATTTCTAGTTTTCAAATTTTTCAAGGAATAATCGTGAATCTTGAAAAAAAAACAAACAAAAGCACAATCGCGTTCTGAATTACCCAATGCAACGTGTTTAAAAAATTGGAGGAAGACTCGGGTGAAGTGTCAGATTACTGGTTTTGAAAAAGATGCCTCTAGCTGCTTCACTTAAGATTTAGGATTGTACAGCAGATGATATGAAACAGTTGCATAAAGATTTTAGATGCTTTGAATTCCACTTGCTATAGGTATACCACGTCAATAGTATATTTTTAGTAAAGGTAGAATTTAGAGGTAAAGGTAAGTAGTTTTTGTTTTTTATATAGAAGAGGGGGCAAAAGAGCATGCGGCTCATCTGATGTTAAGTGACTTCCGCCGCCCATGATCAACCGCAATACCAGGGAATCGCAGGTACGTTGCCTGCCCTTTAGAAAAGAGTAAGTTCTTTTCTTGAAGGTCCCCAGGTCGTATCGGTCCGGAAAAATCGCCGGTGGTAAACTATTCCACAGAGAGGTTGTAATTAATTGTAAAAAAAAATCCTTTTGAAACGAACAGTGGTGGACCGGCAAGCATCCAGATGATGTGGATGGTATCGGAACGGCCGGGATTAATCCGAACAATTCCTCAGAGCCGATCGGAAAGCACTCGGTCGTCAACGATTCGAGCCGCTCTGCGCTAGATGCGGCCAAGTGGAAGGAGCTGGTACTGGGGAGCCCCCGCCCAGAGATGGGAACAGTATTCCATGTGCGGCCGAACTTGCGCCTTGTAAAGTTGCAACCAGTGTGCCAGCATGAAATACTGTCCCGTTTTGCTGAGCACGCAAAGTTTTTTAGAGGCCAATTTGGCCTTCTCTTCCAAGTGACCACGAAACTGCACGTCACTCAATATGTCGACGCCGAGGATTCCGATACTAGCTGGGGCAAAAAGGGGAGTGCCTTGAAACTGAAGACATACGACAAAGGGGTTCTTTTTAGCGGTTAACGCGCAAACTTGTGTCTTCTGGGGGTTAAACTGGACTAGATTTAGTCGCCCCCAATCCGAGACTCTGTTCAGCAAAGACTCGACTTCGGACACAAATTTGCCCCGGTACTCGGAGACGTACGGAGACATCATTTGAAATTTGTGTTACCTCTTTATGTATTTATTAAGCGGTATTTTCGGGTGGTTATTATTTTTAATATTAGTTTACAGTTATCAAAAGCAACAAGTTTATTAAGACAAGATAAAATGAAGGCTAACAGAGCGGCATCCATAAGAACACCGCACACATTGTTGTGTATATTACGTTGAATTGTATCTTAAAATCGCAGCTAATTAGACCATAACAAAAAGGCAATGGTTGTTTGTATTTACGAGATTTCCCGAGAAATATTAGCATGGCCGGTGTAAAGAGCATCACCAGTGTTGCCATCTGCATAGCAGTGAATGTAACGGGTTTGCAACATATCATTGATATGCAGAAGAAACAGCGTTGGCGATAGCACGCATCCTTGTGGAACACCAGCATTAATAGGCTTGCGATCGGAGCTTGCACCGTCTACAACGACCTTGATGCTCCGATCTGCAAAAAAGCTTGTAATCCAATCGCATAATTTCTCGGGAAGCCGATAGGAAGGGAGCTTCGAAAGAAGCGCTTTGTGCCAAACTTGATCGAAGGCATTCGCAATGTCCAAACTAACGGCCAATGCCTCCCCCTTGGACTCTACTGCCTTCCCCCATCTGTGAGTTAGGTAGACCAGAAGATCACCAGCTGACCGACCACGGCGGAAACCGTATTGGCGATCACTAATCAGCTGGTGATCCTCAAGGTACCTCATGAGCTGGCAGTTAACAATAGACCCCATTGTTTTGTAGAACAAGGAGGTGATGGCGATGGGCCGGTAGTTGGACGGGTCTGAGCGGTCGCCTTTTTAGGGATCGGGTGGACGAAAGCCGTCTTCCGTGATTTTGAGACTACGGAGTAGGAGTATCTAGGGAGTAGGAGTACCGGGAAAGACGCGTTAAAACCGGTGCCAACTCTGGAGCACACGTCCTCAGCACAATTGGGGGAATTCCGTCAGGCCCACTCGACTTGTGGATATCCAGGGAGAGGAGTGCTTTGCGAACCGAGCGCTGTGTGAACTGCACTTCAGGCATGGAGCACTCACATCGCGGGATGGTCGACGGCGACTCTCGATGACGGGGGGAGTACGCCGCCGCGGGGTTGCAGTATAGGCCAGTGAGTCCTCCATGTGCAGAGATGGAACAGATGGCTGACAGAAATTCCCCTGGACAGCCTTGGCGAGAGACCAGAATGCACGGGTTCCAGAAGGAAGACGAACTAGTGTCTCGCCAATTCTGCCTATGTGCTCTGACTTTGCCTTGGCAATGACTCTTTTGAAGGACGTAGAGGCGGAATTACACTTCTTTTTTAGAGCGCTGGTGTTTACATCCCGGGACGTTGATGCGTCAGCCCAGGCTTGATAGCACTCCCGCTTATAGCATGATGCTATTTTACAGGAGCGACCACACCATGGCTGAGATTTGCCTCCAATGGGCACCACTAAGTAAGGAATAAAAAGTTCCATACCCTGAAGTACCACATCAGCGACAGAATCGTTAAGAATCGTTTCAGTAGTTTGTGTTATTATAACTGAAAATGATTTAATTACAATAGACAAGTATTAAGGTATTTAGGCAGGTACTTCGATTGTAAAGTAAATTTCAACTAAGTTCTATAATTAGGTACTTAGGCACTTCTGTAGTTAAATTATTAGTTCAATTTTTTTGCTTCCGAAATACCTGAGGAGTCTATGTATAGATTGGTAACATTCCGTACAATTTTGTGGTTGACCATACCTACCTACCTACTACTTACTTATTTAGTAACAAAAATATTTAATGAATATACCTTTCATTATGATTTGGTAACGTAAAATATGATAAATCTGAATTCTTTTGTCTGTTCAGTAAGCATACAACACAACAATTATAGTAGAAACGACGTTTCGCTATTGTAATTCATCAAATAGATGGGTTATATACACATACATTTTTTTAAATTACATTAAATCTTTTCCAACTATTTTATCCTACAAATACTAAACACTGAACACAAACTTTTTTAACAAGTTTTTATAATAAAATATTTACGTAAACAGCGTTAAAAACTTTAAAAAGTGCTTCTAGTAAGAGTGAGAGAGAGAGAGTGTAGCCAGTCGTTTTCTTTGCTTTCAAATCTCCCTTTCTTTTTAATAATAATAATAAATATCAAATTATTTATTTCGTCAAACATTAATGTTACATTATATGATCAGTGATCGAAGTAACTTAGTAAGCAAAATAATGCCTGTAACACGTGACTTCACTCTTCTAAGAATTATATATATTATATTATTAACGAAATTAAATATCCTAAAGTAATTAATAAAGTTAATAAAAACATGACTTTAGTATCCTAACATCAGTGTCAAAGTATTAATGCGTCAATAATAATTAATAATAATACGTCAATATAATATATTAGGGTAGTTTTTTGCGTATATAGAGTGTATGTGTATTTAGTAATTGTAGTATGTGGTGTGGTATATAAATTTGTGCATGTTGTATAAGTAGTGTGTGAGTATGTTCTAAGTATGGGTGTATGTATGTGTATATGTTCATTTAGTATATGTATTGTAATAATGTCTCTGTTTCCTCATAATTTAAGGAAGGTAAAAAAATTGTAATCAAATTCTTACATTCCTTATTTGTTTTGCTGTAGATCTCTAGTTCTTTTTTAATTTGTTATATAGTAAAACGGAGCAGCTTGAGTACTTTTTTACTCGATGTTGTAGTACTAAATGAAATTACTGCAAATTTATATACAAACTGGTATAATAGGGAACTAAACGCTACAGTATGTTTACATTAAAATAGTATTATATAAGCGTTCACGCGTACTGTCGGTGCCAGGTCCGTTCGCTCACTCCCGCTCCACTTCAAGCTGATCGCGGCCGCCAGCAGACCAGTTTTACCGCTTCTCTCACCTAAATATCGTTCAGTGATCTGAACATACTCCCCCCGTTGAAGCGTCTTCAACCGTAGCTGTTGGTAGCGGGACGATGGTGTTGAATGCTCTACGGACGACTGCTTTGCGTGTGAGGATGGCGGCAATGCCGCCACGATGCCATCCATGCCCGGCAACAAGCGCAAGACTCGTCCCAAAGACCACAGAGGAGTCGCCTTGTTCTTAATAAGAACCATGGACACTTCACTAAGCGTACCCGTGGAGTGGCACCATTTTGTTTTTTCCTGAAGCCATAAAACGTATTCATGAGAAAAGCGATTCCAAAAATGTTGCTTTAGGTAGTCGATGCGATGGATACGCTGGAGACTGGAGACATTGACATTAGGAATCTGTGGATGAGGCATCATAACTAAAGACTGTCCAATAAGGAAATGTGCAGGAGTGAGTGGAATGAAGTCTTTAGGGTCATTTGAAATAGTGTATTAATATAGTCTTGAATTTAATATTGCTTCTATCTGGATTAGACATGTTGCCATTTCCTCAAAAGCCAAATATGTTAGGCCTAAAATTCGACGCAGATGATGTTTCACGAATTTGACAGCAGACTCCCACAGTCCTCCGAAATGAGGTGTATAGGCTGGTATGAAAGAAAAATTAATACCTGTATCGATGTCGTTTAATTGTAGGTCTTGTGACAGCAGTTGAGCCAACTCATTAAAGGCCCCAACAAAAGTAGTGCCATTGTCTGACAGCACGTTGCGTGATTTCCCCCTACGAGCAATAAAACGGCTAAAAGCAGCTAAGAAGGCGTCCTTTGTCCATCCATGCCTGACACTAGCTCTAAATGAACGGCTCTTGTGGCCAAACACACAAATACGCAGATAAAACATTTGATGAGTTTCGTACCTCTCCCCTTTCTACCGGCGAACGTAATTGGTCCAGAGTAGTCTACTCCGGAATCAAAATAGGGGAATTCTATGTGAACGCGTTGCTCTGGTAAGTTTTCCGTGACTGACTGTATCGTACTTGCCTTTACCATACAACATTTTAAGCATTTTCGTTAATTTTGCGAGCCACCAATAGGCCAGTAATGATGCCAAATGGTAGCAAGCAGTAACTGTGGGCCAGCATGAAATAATTTAATGTGAAACATTTCAAAGACTAAAACTATTATATGATGAGAACTTGACATAAGAATGGGATGTTTGACGTTATAATCATAAAAGGAGTTATTTAGTCTCCCCATACACGTATAATGTTATTTGATTTAAGAACGGTGACAATGCGATAAGTTTGTTTTTATTTGGTAACTGCTTACCCAAATTTTTAAGAAATTATATTCATCGTTGAAGGTTTGTTCTTGGGCAATTCTAATTAAATAATTGGTAGAGTTATTGAGTTCTTGAGAACTTAAGGGTCCAAATGATTTAAGAGATCCGTATTTTGAGTTATATATGAATCGCAATATATAAGCCATAATTCGTTGTAATTTGAGGATTTTGGAACATTTTGAAAATAATTTATCTAGTTCATTGTTATTTTGCTTATTTGGTATTAGATGATAACTGAATTGAGTGTTTATATCAGCTTGGTGTAGTGAATTATTTATGATTTCTGGTAATTGAGTATTGGATTTGGGTATAGAAGGAAGTATCTGCTGATGCAAGGAATTGAGGACCAGACTACCAAAAAGAAGAACTTGATAGTTTATCCGCAGAATGTCCACGCGTAGCGAGGTCTGCAGGATTTTCATTTGATGGAATATAGCGCCAATTATTGCCTCCGACTGTCTCTTGTATTTCACTTACGCGATGACGTATAAAACGTTTTAACTGCATTGACGACGAAGTTAGCCAATCAAGAAAGATATTAGAGTCACACTAAAAGGTACAGGGGGTAAATTTTAGTGTGAGTGATTGTCGTACCTTAGAGCATAGCCGTGCGCCCAGGAGCGCGGCGCACAATTCGAGACTTGGCATAGTGGTAAGCTTTATGGGAGCCACCTTATTCTTGGATGTAAGTAATTGTACCTTAACCGAGCCTTTAGTTATCAGGCTTCGTACATAAACGGAGGCGACATAAACCTTTTTAGACGCGTCTGTAAATACATGTAGCTCTACACTTAGAGCTTAGTACGGAGTAGGAGAGTTTACTAGCAAATACAGTTATAGATTTCTTTAATGCAACGAAAGCTTTTCTTCTTTTTTGTTTAATGCTGATTAAGGTTTTATGTTTTTTTTAATACAGTGAGTAGAATATATAGCTTTCTTACTGATGAGACTTTACTTATGGAGTAAAGTTTATCAGTAGGAAACTTCCTTTTTTTGAAGTGCATTACTTTCAAAACAGCACGTTGTGCTTGTAGTTTTTAGTAATTGTAGTTTTTCATTACATGATTTCGTTTTTGGGAACGTATAAAACTCAGAAGGTACAAGGTGTGGAGAATATGGTAGATGCGAAAGATAATACACAGTTTTTGGATAATTACAGGCTGTGAGACATTCCATATTTGTTCTTAGAAATCAGACAACGATTCTATCGCCTTCGTTGTATGAAGTTGGTTGCACATGTTCGTGGACTACAGCAGACACTTACCATCCAATGGACTATCACTTCGTTTGTAATCTAAATTTTATAATAAAATAAAAATCTATTAACTTGGTTTTTATTTGTAAATAAAATCAATATTCTAGGTACGAGTTACAAACAAACACGACGTTAAAACTTACGGCGCAAGATGGACTGAGGCGCTTTACAACTATGAATCGCATTATACGGTACATTAACTAAAGTGCCATTGGGAAACGGAAATATAACCACGGCAAGTTTTAGAAAATGCGTTAAATTCTTTTCATATGTCTTTTTAATAAATGAAGAAAACAAAATGCCTCAATAGTATAAAATTTGTACAATGGGATAATGGACCACTCAGTGATCTAATATGAATACTGTAGTATACACTCATGTAATTAGATTTCTGTATAGTGTGAGATAACCATGAAATGTGGTCACAGTTTCTTGTGGTGCAATAAACATTTTCACTCTCATTACAGAAAAAGGGTTAATGATAGTGTCGATATTAAGCTATGGTTTAGGAAGAGTTCTACTAAATAAAGAAGTACCGCAGTCGCGGTGATATTTGCCAAACTTCGTACATTGCATTATAGTTTATAGTTTCATGTAAGTTATTTTGGTTCGTTTCGCCATTTAGCTACCTTTCTGTGATTTAATGCCGTAATTAATTGATGAGGTAACTTTTCTGCCAGTCATACAGTAACCGACGTAGCCCAACGGATTAGTAAGCTGAAGTGGCATTCAGATGGATGTAGCTCGAAGAACCGACAGCCGATAGGGAAAAAAGGTTCTCGAGTGGCAGCCTAGCACCAGTAGGCGTAGTGTAGGGTGACCCTTCACTACATGGATTGACGACCTCGTAAGACATACAGGAAATTGATGGATACAGATGGTTCAGGATGGTGCTTTGTGGCATTCCTTGGGGGAGGCCCAGGCTTAGCAGTGATTTTATGCAAATATAGGTACAGTATATTACCATATACTGTACCTATATTTGCAAAATAAAATATCTTTTAAATTTCCGACAAAAATAATTTTCCTCGTATTTTACCAAGTCGTCTTATATGTCACTAATGGAATTAGATGGTTTGAAAGCTTGGCTGTTAATGTCATTGAGTTATGATAAAATTTTAATTTCCATATTACTAGAGAAATTGACTTTCATTATTTTGTATTTTTAAAAACCTTGTTTTGTCATGAGAAAACTTAATACATTAAATATATTACAAAAGCTCTCATGCATGGCAACAGACAGCTAGGCAGAGACTACGGAATCTAGTTGGCGCGTTCATGACATACTAATTTAATATATTTAATTATTTACTTACTCAAGTAGACTACTGATGCTGTTTTATTGTAAGAATAATAGGCACATTCAATACAAGCGATTCTACATCGACCGTTGTGAGTTTTAAATCGTATGCGCTAGGCGATAACCATACCTCAGCGGAACAAGGGATGTCGTTCTGGCAACGGACCATAATTTGTACAAACGTCGAGAAAAATTCGCTAGTGTCAACAAATTCATCCTTTAAACAACAATTTTTAATAATTAGAGACAAACTTTTAGAACCAAAAAGACTTAAATAACTTCTTTAACTTTAAAAAGAATAAAACTTTGGAATTAAAAATTTAATTCAGAATTTGACACATCTATACACTAAGTGTTACTTATGAAACCGGTATTCGGTAATTATTGAAAGCTTTTTTTTATCCCTTTAGAGTGGATGAAGAATAATCTCGAATATCGTTTAAATAGTTACACTAAGGGGTTTATCCTCTGTTTTTCTAGGCTTCTCCTGCTGTACGGAAGATTTGTCTTAGTCGTTTCGATTGGTAGGCGGGTTGATTATCACAGTATCAGACGTTTACACTGTTACTGACTCGACGAGTGTCGTAAGAGGCAACAGAGTTTAACTGAAAAAGAAGATGATCAGCAGCATCTTCCTGATAAGAAACCAATAATAATAAAAGCTTTGGAGAATTTCGGTCACGGTATCCAATCTCAACGGGGATTACCATATGCGCAGGACAGGATGTATGCAGGCAGGACGAGATGTGTGAACAGGTGCTCTCTCTATTCCCTATCTCTCTCAATGTCCGTTAGGTCGAAGGCCACTACATAAACACCTTCCTGATTATTTTTTCTTTTTCGTTTGAATATTTTATGGCACCACCACATGTTGATATTAAAAACTGTTACTGACGAGAGGGGCACAGTGTGTTACACATTTATGTGTAACACACTGTGCCTCGTCGTCGGTTTGGATAATTTACGTCTAGCGTATACAAGACCACCATCTATTGGAAGCCTGTTCTTAACATTTCGTTTATTTTCCGGTTGGTAAGTATTTTTAATGCTATGGATTTAACGTTTGCGGAAGTCAAATCCAAACCCTATTTTATTCTTGCTGTAAAAGTTGTAAGGCGGTTAACGAAACGGTCATTCGTAGAGCAACATTCCTAACGTTTGGAATTAAGTAAAGTATTAACTGCAACTGTAATGAAGTGTCTCGGTGTGTGATAAGTAATTATATGTCGTGAAGACTTACGCTACATAAAATATAAAGTTGTATAAAAATAGTTATTTAATTCTATGTAAATTTATTTCATTTCTGTCCGATAGTTCGTCAAATATTTATATCATGGTGGTTTTACTAAATATGTTCTTGCTTTCTACTCAAAAGTTCTCACTGGGGTGAAAACTGACCTTGGTTATGATATTAACACCATAGGTGAGATAATGGAAACTACATACAAATAGTTTCAAATGCATGCACACAATTGCGGTGATCGCCTAAAGTAGCAGACAGAGAAATAAACGCAATGCTCGCGTTTGCAGTATCAGTACTACGTATCACGTTATATTCTCTGTGTGCTACTGTAAGTGTACACTGAGCTTGTGGGTGTGCACTTTCATACACTCTTAGGGCAGTATCTCATCATTTACAATAGTTTCTAAAATTTAAGATTTTACAAATGGAAATCATGCCGGATAAATTAATTTAAAGTATGTCGTTTAAGACTTTATATCGCATTCCAACTACAGTATAAAATGTATTAAAAGAAAACTTTTTCTTACTTCCTTTCGCTCCGCCGTTGTCTGCATAATAGTAACGTTGTTACAAGTGTCAGTTATTATTCTTTAAAGTTTCTTTTAGCATTTTTTATTATAAGGTATTTTAAAGTACTAAGATAGTTAAAAACCGTTGGTAAAAAACAGAACACAGTTTTAATGCTTTAAATTAACTATTATAATATATCATATGACATAAATAAATATATAATGTGTATGGAAAATGAGAAGTAGTTAGTACCGAACATCATTTTGCTGGTAACGAGCAATTATATTTTTGTCTTCAGGGGTCAACTCTTCTGCATTTTTATTCTTATTTGGGGTTAGATGAATGAGTATATGGGCCGTACACCTACCATAAGGTGAACTCTGTGCTCTTTAATCACCCTTGCTTATATATAAAAAAAACTAGCATATTGGCATTTCTGGTGCAAAATGACTTACACATATTATGCACCTCATGTTGCCGGTTTCAGAATATCGCAATTTATCGGAGACCTTTTGATTTTGGGGTTTTTCATATTCGGCTTACGTCTTTCATCTATGTCTAATCTCATGGGCAATATGAGGCGATGACATTTCTTATCACACCGCGCTTGTTTGCTTTGTATAATAAATTAATAGGTGGTTATAATATATATATATATATATATATATAAATATATATATATATATATATATATATATATATATATATATATATATATATATATATATATATATAATTACTGCTCCAATAAACAGGTACTAATATATTATTATAACTAGAATATAAATATTTACCATCTATTGGGTTATCAATCATATGTATGAATCACGATTCCTAATTGTAGGGCGTTATCAAGTTGTAAAATTAAAAGTCTAATATCTAGAAATATGTAATGTTTGTGGATGCAGTGTGATGATCAATGGACCGGAACTGATGGCTCAAAAACCATTAAAATACTTCATATTAATTACACAATGTTGATGGGACTGAGTGTGGTGTTTATTATGTCGTTGCTGTGCTCACGACGTTGCTTCCTTGTTGATGAATATGGGCAAATTTTTTAAATAAAATTTATGTCAAAAGAAACAGTTAAAAAAAGAACTATTTTCATTCGGACTGGTAATTTTCAGAACGTGCTACAAAACACAAAAGAA
The DNA here is from genome assembly GCA_036936625.1 of Parnassius smintheus behrii. Lineage (NCBI taxonomy): Eukaryota > Metazoa > Arthropoda > Insecta > Lepidoptera > Papilionidae > Parnassius > Parnassius smintheus. The sequence continues at coordinate 40,491,279 of JAUPFT010000014.1, read as the reverse complement.
TTAATCAGCATAGGCGAAAAGTTTAAAAGATATTGCGTCAGGAACGAAACTCATATTTACAATTTTCATTTTTTATTGTATACCCTTATTACTCGTATAAAGTATTTAAAAACAGGACATATTTACACTCGTTTATTATGATGATTGTTTTTACTAATGATGTTGCTAAACTGAAGTGCGCGGGAAAAGCATGTTATTAACAAAATTTTTCAAGTTATGCACGCTCATATTCCTATAATGGCTAGCCGCTTACCAAAGCGTATAAGTGCATATGCCGATGATTTATGTTTTAATAATGTTACTGGCTTGTGAAATTTTAGTTTATCTTTATTGGATAGATCATAGAGCAATTTCAATAATACCTTAGATACATTTCTTAATCTGTGCATGTGATACCATTCATTATTTAAATATAGGCCTATCTCTGTCCTCACCTTCCAACTTCAAAATAATTGAAAAGTTAATCAACATTATATCGTTTGATTTCTAAAATAAATTTAAATTACTATCAAATTATCAATATGCTTTTAGAAAGGGTCTTTCAACTCTAGATACTACTCTTGATCTCACTTCTACTAAAGTTGGTGAAGTGGACATTGCAAGAAAATGTTTGACATTATTTTTGGACTTAAAATGGCTTTCGACACCGTCTCTGTATCTATTCTAATACACAGGCTAGAATGCATATGTATTAGAGATACTTCACTTATGCTTTTTAAATGTTACCTATAGGACAGAACTTAGAAAGTAAAAATAAATAATTTACACATTGATAAAGCCACGCCAAGTTTTGAAGTCCCGCAGGGTAGTGTTCTCTTTGTAATATACATAAATGATCAATGTAATCTACGGAATGTAGCGGGCAGCATATACTCCTATGCGAACTAGACTGCGCTCATTTTCACTGGTAGCGTCTGGGATACTGTGTAAGCAAGTACTGAGAGGGGATAAATCAACATACCTAATCGACTCAGAGACAACCTTCAACGTGCTCGCGTACACACACATACTCACGCACAAACGCATGCGCACACGCACACGCACACATGAATATGCACAGACACACACTAACATATATACACACTACCTAACGCACATTTATACTAACGTGCACGCTTACATGAACACAGTTCATCACGTTAGTAGAGCTACAATTTAAATTAAACTCAACCACTACGCATGTTAACCATTCTAATTTTCTAGACATAATTGAGTTCATATAATCTTATTTAGCCAACCGTAAGTGAAGTAGCGAGTTAATACCAACACAAGGGTCTATGACTACTTAAAGGGAAATCTCGACAAACCCTTGCAATAAAATCCTTGAAAATAAAGGACTTTTAATTTTTTTTATTACCCATCGTACTTCTAGTCTTTTTTTAATTCAGGTTCGTAAAAGTTAATAATTTGTCTTGCTCCTTAATCGTTGCTAAAAGGATATAACCGATCATTATTATTAATAATTAACCCCTCAGTCCCCAGCTAAAATGCTGAGGAGTTTGGAACAATTTACTTGTCGTTAAAATTGTTATTAACAATTTCATTGGTGTCGCCGAGATCGAACACGGATTGCTAAAATACTATGAAATTAACAGCGAGTGAGGGAATAAAGCCCCTGAGATACCACGGATATTTAATAAGAATAAAATAAATGCTAGACATATTAAACCTTTATCCGGGAACAAATACGAATAAATTATAAAAGAAGGAAGTAAGCTGGTTTCCAATTATTTTTGGATAAAATTTTAATGCTTTACGTAGGTACGTTAAAATACAAATAGAACGTTTGTTATAATACACCAATAAAATATAATGTGTTTCTGTTTTTTTAATATTTTTTACTATAAACGGTAACTGTCTCCTTCAGCCCAGAGACACCTCTAACCAAATACATAGAAGGCTACGATGTCACTTATGATGACTAAATTGGAATGCCTCACAGCCTGTAAATACTCTCTTTACCCTTCAAATCAGATCACGGTAGAGGAGACACTGCGGTTTCAGTCCGACTGCGATTACATAGAATCGCTCCTAAGGCTGTGGTGGTATGTCACTGTGCTTCGCTATCCCCTAAAATTTTTTTGTCAACGATTTTTCAACGATATTAACGCAAAACTACACATTGAATATAACAGTTTTAGCAATTTTATCGCGTTTAATTTTTACTTAATTTTAACTACCGATATTTCGGTTGCTTTTGCGGTCCCATAGTCTTCCCGTGACCAATTAAACGCCACACAACCCATAACATTAGTTTTAGTTGTGTTATTTTTTTTTTCTTTACAGGGGGAAATCCTCATGGATTGCCTCTGCCTGGGGAAAGGCGGAGGGGTGTGCCGGACTCTTACCGGCTAAAACCACCCCAGTGTCTCCTCGCACGTTCACGCGAGGGGCCGCCGGAATCCAAATTCTTCCGCAGCCCCACACTAGTGCTGGCCCGGTCTGTACGGGCCTCGTCTCTTGCACGGGGTAGCGAGGTGTTCAACTACCCCGTGTAATCACCTCAGAGGCGCGCGCCGACACCCACGCGTGCCTCCGCCTCGGGTCCATCGAATAGGGGGGCGGGTGCTTCCCCTAGTCCCTTGCCCCTGGACTCATTCATGGGGGCTGGAAAAGGGCGTTGTCCGCCCTTCTCCTGCGCCCGGTGCGCCTTCTGCGGCCAGGGAAGGGAGTCGGGATCTCCCTCTCCCGTTCCGCAGTTTCCTTCTGCGACATCACGTCCTCACAGAAGGACACCACTGCACCCCACGATTTTGCGCTACCGACCATCCTCCGCACCTAGGCCGACAGCGACAGACCGCCTCCTACTTCATTTGTGAGGACACGGCGCTGCTCCTCCCAAGCTACACACTCGGCGAGCGTGTGTTGCGCCGTATCCTCCCCGCAATGGACGCAGTAGTGGCACCGAGCGTCCGGCTCCCTGTCTATGCGGCACAGGAACTTGCCAAAGCAGCCGTGCCCCGACAGCACCTGCGTCACCCTAAACGACAGGGAGCCGTGCCTTCTCCCGAGCCAGTCGTCGAGTACTGGCCGGATCGCCTCGACGACAGCGAGGCCGGCGCTAGGGCGCAGAAGCCTTTACCACCATTCCGCCACCAAGACCTGACGGAGCTCCTCTCGGCGCAGCACGATCTGTCGCTGCACCGGCCTCGAGCCCCGTCCCCACTCTTCCTCGCGCCATCGATATAATGACGCGAGTACTTTCGCCTCTAGGTCCCAGGGCGGGGATCCAGCCAGGACGCAAGCCGCCTCGTAGGAAATCGTGCGATGCCCGCGGATGACTCTGACGGCCATCGCCCTCTACGGTTTGCGCAGAATGGCGAGAGTGCTGGCCGTCATGTCCATCGCCCATAGGTGTAGAGAGAGAAAGATTGACGGAGGAGCGAAGGAACCGATTATGAGTAAGATAAAGATACTGGAAACGGTTTTTTAAATAAAGAGCACACTATACAACGCGGAGAGAATGTGAGTATTCCTGCGAAGGCGGATCGGGAGCCATTTGAGCTGTTTGCGAAATTCGGAGATATGATCATATTTGCGAAGCCCAAATATAAATCTAATGCATAAATTTTGAATGCGCTCAAGCTTATTAAGCTACTCCTCGGTAATGTCAAGATAGCAAATATCAGCATAGTCAAGGATAGGCAGAAGTAGAGACTGGGCGAGCGTAACTTTAGTTGCTGTGGGAAGGAAATTACGTAATCTACGTAAAGAGCTTAACGCAGCAAACATTGTTCTACTGACCTCATTAACCTGTGAGGTCAAAGACATAGAGGAGTCAAGATACAACCCCAGGTTTTTAACCTTGTTACTGTAAGGGATTAGAGTGCAGTCTAGTATAATAGGGGGTAGGGAAGACCAGTCAATTTTACCAATTAATCTAGACCTACCGATGACAAAGACCTGAGTTTTCTTAGGATTAATCGTTAAACCATAACATATACTCCAATTCGAAATACAAGACAGATCAGCGTTAATAGTGTCAACTGCTTTAGATAGATCTTTAAGAGAGGACTGTGTATAGATTTGGAGATCATCAGCATACAAGTGGTAGGAAGAGGACAAATTATGACTTATAGAGTTAATGAAAATTACAAAAAGGAGAGGAGACAACACGCCACATTGTGGTACACCAGCAGCTGTAGTAGTCCAGGTGGAAAAAACCTCTTGCACCAGAATTCGCTGTCGGCGACCAAACAAGTAACTTCGAAACCAGTCAACTACAGTTGGAGATATGTTGAGAGAGCGTAGGATGATTAACAAGATATCAAAATCTACAGTATTAAATGCGTTACTCAAATCAAGCAACGTGAGAATAGTAAGCTTTTGTTTCTCCATACCATACCGAATATCATCTATGATTTGTAAAAGTGCAGTAGTCGTACTATGGCCGGGACGGAAACCGGATTGCAAGAGAGTTAAAAGATTGTGTTTTAAAAGATAGGTGCTTAATTGATTGTGCACAAGACGTTCTAGAACTTTGGAAAAGAAAGGCAAAATAAAGATAGGTCTATAATCAGAAAAACTAGAGGGATTTGACTTTTTCGGAAGAGAAACTACAAATGCATCTTTCCAAACTGAAGGGAAAAAAGCATAATTCAGTGAATTATTCAGGATAGACGTGATTATAGGTAAAAGGAGATCAATGAGGGGGATGAGTATTTTCCAACTAATGCAGTCACTACCAATCGAATTTGAATGGATGGACATTATGGCTCTCTTAACATCACAACTGTTAAATTGGCTAAAATTAAAAGCAGAGGTGTCCGGAGTGGGAGCTTTTGAAAGGGAATCCAAAGTATTACGTTTTGCTTTATTGTTAATGCAAGACGAAGATGAGAAATGCAAATTAAGTTGATTGAGATCAAAGTTATGGTGTGTGAGATTTTGTCGTAATTTCCCAACTCCTAAGGACTTAAGTAATTTCCGGACCCTAGCAGGATCAGGATCTTGTACTGATTCATGGATATGGCGTCGTTGTTCTTTTCTACACAGATTGTTGCAACGATTTCATACTAATCTATACTTTTCTCTATTCAAATCGCTAGGAACTGACTTGTATTTAGCTTTGCCACAATTTTTAATGTGAATGATTTTTTTTATATCATCGGTCAGCCAAGGAGAGGGAGGATGCTTTACACGCACTGGACGAACAGAAGCATGAACGTAGTAAAGCTGAATTAAAAGAGAGTTGAACAAAGCAACCTGTTCATCAACAGTAGACGCATTGACGACTACACTCCAATCAATCTTTACAGCGTCATTTAAAAGCTGCTCCAAATCCAAGTCACTAAAGTTACGCTGAAGTAGTATCCTTGACTTAGCTTTAGGGGGGCGGATTTTGCATAACAAGTATAAAAGGTCGTGATAGGAAAAAGAATCAGCAGCATGTTGCCCAAATTTAAGAACATGGTCAGATAAAGACACAAACATTATGTCGAGAAGAGAAGGGGCACAGTTCGGGAAAAAGGGTGTGGCAGAATCAGGAAGAAGTTTTAAATTTGCTGCTTCAAAAATAGATTTAAGTTTTATTGATCTAGCGTTGTTTTTTTAAAGACAGGTATTAAAATCACCCATAGTAATACTGTGATAATAGATAGGTGAAAGATTGTCAAAAATATTTTCTAACGTGGTGAAGTAGTCGACAGTGAGAGAGGGACTGTAAAAAACTCCGAGAAGTAATTTGTATGACCAAGAAGAACTTCGATAAAGAGAAATTCAGCTTCGCTTCCAGTCTGCGAACCATTTGAAACTTGAATTACTGAAAAAGGTATATGAGAGCGCAGATAAATAGCAACACCACCACCGCCCCGATCGGTACGGTCGTTACGAATCAAATGAAAACCTGGAAGCGAGTAGGAAGTTGATGGAAGACATGGTTTTAACCACGACTCCGAAACAAGGATAGCGTGTATGTTTTTGCTATTAAAACTTGACAACATGTCGGGGTAATGAGCAGAAATACTTTGAGCATTTATGTGAATAGCGTAAAAGTTTTTGTTAAATTCAGAAAAAGTTGAATCTAACATAATATTTAAGGGTGCAATACTTTCAAAGCTGTCAATACTGCTTAATCCATCAGAGGCAGAATAAAGGCGAAGGAATTGGAACTCCGAACACTATCATCTGAAGAAATCATATTAAATTATATCTTATTACTAAATATATGTAAAACTAAGTAAATATGTATTATTATATGTATGTATTATAATGTGTATAATTATAAAATAAATAATTCAAAAAAAAAATAAGTGAAGAAACGTAACGTTAACATACCATAGACACAAAAGTGAGAGGTGTTAATGTCAGATGAGTCAAAGTGTCAATGTTACAGTACGTTAACTAGCAATTATCTACCTTACTATGTACTTTTTCGTGGATATTTCATTAAATAATGTAAGTTACCTCTGGTTGTGTGTGTCAGAAGTGGGATAAAATCATGCCGATTTTATCTAAGGAGGAAACGGAGGGTTCCCATACACTAAGTTAACGCCAGCGGGAGACGGACCATAGACGATTTGATGGTGCAACGCCGCAGACGTCGGAGGGCCAGCCACCGGCCACGGAGGCCAGCCCGTCAGTAGCTCTTGCATCTGCAGCACCTGACTTAGGTGCTCTGATCGTGATGTTGCAGGAGCAGGCTCGCCGACAGGAGGAACAGGTCCGCTGACAGGAGGAACAGGCCCGCCGACAGGAGAAACTGGCCTGTTGGTTGAATGAGTAGCTTGTACGAACCGTAAGCTCGTAACAATAATAATAAGTACCCGGTTGACCGAACTTTGCTCGGTATTTTTCGCTCGGTTTTTTAATTCGTGTGTTTTGGAAATTATATTTAGATACAAATTACATACTGATGAAATACGAATAATATTTTTTGATCTTAGCGACATAATAGAAGAAACTGAACTGGTTATTTGAATAAAAAATCGTGAGTGCCATTAGTTTAATTTAAATTTTCGTGTTTTTAAAAAATACTAAAAAAGGGCTCGAAAAAATAAATTTTCTCAAAAAAGAAAAGAACTTGAAAAAAAATTAAAATAAGTCAGTCTGATCGGTCTGGGCTCGAACCATGGTATTACGGGTTTGTGACCGCCCAATACACCAATTAGCCATTTGTAATCGTTACTAAACTGTCAAAATTTACATTCTTATTCTAACGGTATTGTAGCAGTTTTTCATTGCCTAAAAACACGGACAAAAAGACATTTTCTAAAAATAAATCTTAGCTAGATCGATTTATTGCCCCCGAAACTCCCTGGACACTAAATTTTATGAAAATCGTTGGAGCTGTTTCCGAGATCCCGATTATATATATATATATATATATATATATATATATATACAAGAATTGCTCGTTTAAAGGTATAGGATAGGTATCGCAATAAAAAACGACGTTACATATTTTCCGAGGCACGCAGGGTGAAACATCGGCAACGTTCTGACTCCGAGCTGCTACTGAGAGTTTCTGAGTTAAAAAGTCAATAAATAATTTCTTTGACCCGACCCGGGAAGGCCACCTACCATCAGGTAAACTGTATGTTCGTTTGTCACTTTAGTTGTATAAATAAAACTATAGAAATTTTTACGTAGACAGGCTGCAGCTATTTTATGGTTGCAAGACAAAAGCTCTGGCTCGACAATGAAAGGTTCAGGTTTATCATACCAAAATGAAATAGTAGCATAATGCTGCTGTGTTTCACGTGGAGAGTGACGAGAAACGGAGATAATTTTTATTGGAAATGAGGCATTCCATTTTAGTCCTCAGATATGTCAAGGTATCTGTATTTTGATACTCAATTAAAACGCGCAAAAGACACGTCCCATGCTGCTCGAAAGCCTACGGACGACTTAATATCCATTCATAGTTATTTTTACGTATACTACGTATACTTACACACGGGTTATAACTATTCTCCCGCTATATTATGGTTGTAGCACGAATGGCTCAACTGGGAAAAGACCATGCTCTCACAGATTACCATCATAAAATACCAGCTTAATGCCGCTGTGTTTCGTTTTTTTATTAAATTAAGAATCATTTTTCGTGATTTAGATTGATTTTTTTTTAATTTTTGTATTTAATTTAGAATAATTAAGTCTGTCTATGATTCACAATCATTCAATCACCATCTGGTGGAACGTATACTCATTTTTCATAATTATTTTTGAAAAAAAAAACTTTATTTTTATCAGTTTTTTAAAAGAGATATTCGAAGATCACACTTTAAGTGTATTAAAATGCAATTTCTTAAGTGCTCCCACAGTTACACCTGATAGCTATTCTCATTAAAAACCAATTTGGCATAGCGTTTCCTTATAAATAATTTATCACATAAAATTAAGTTGCTCTGTATCGAATTAAATATTTACTCAATGTTCCTTTAATGTACAATTAGATAGTAAGCCCGCGATCTGTTTTCCGCGGTAGCTAATATATAAAATTTTCGAGCGAACATGTTATTTTACGAGATATATAGTATTAAATATTGAGTGATAATTAAACACACACCGGACGTACATTTTATTTCATTTGAACAGAGAGCAAAAGCAGATTTGTGTTGACAGCTTCACATGCGGAAGACATTTCTAATTGCATGAAAATTTCCTACACCGTCGAGCACGTGGTAAATCAGTACTTAAAATTCCAACTTAAAAATACATTGGTGTCAGCGATAAATTAATCCGGGCTGCTCGCGTACTATAAAATTTAAAGCGAGCACTTAACCCCTGAGCTACCACAGCATCTTAAATCAGTAAGCGCAGATATTTCCATAATGCTATTGTGGAAATAATATTGCTAAAGTATAAACATTGATAAGCAGGTTAATTCTATTGGATGTTGTTGGTAGTTCACTAACACAAACTTTGTTTTCGTAACATTGTTTCCCCATGGCGTAATCTCTGCGTGTTCGGAGTATTTGCTGGTAGTTTGAAGTAATTCGTTTTAGTTGCGGTAGATTACAAGAAATAAGATAACGGTGGTATTTCATAAAATTCCAGACACTTATGTTTGTGGCTAAAATTTTTATATAATATTTTATACTGTATAAATATAACAAACCTTGATAGCTGATAGTCACCCTTCTTTCCCCGCTAGCACTTTATGCCTTTAATTTTATGTGTATTAAAGCCGTTTAAAATTAATTCCAAAAAAGTTTTTTAAATTTATATTTTTGAGATTTCTCAGAATCTACTCGTTCAAATCAGTTCATATTATCACCAAATCTATTCCACATTGAGATCTTTAGAACGCCACATCTCAATCGATCAAGACATTCAAAAGTTATGAAAGGATTACATACTCACACACACACACACACACACACACACACACACACACACACACACACACATGCACACACGCGCGCGCGCACGCACGCACGCACGCACACACGCACGCATGCACGCACGCACGCACATGCACACACATACATCCGTGACGGATGTCCACGTGAAATTAGTCAGGATAAAACTCGATTTTCGAAAATCGGGTTGGAACCAATGAATTCCCTATTTTTTAAAATTTTCAATTTTTTAGCGGAAAGTTAAAAAGCATAAGCATAAAAAACATTTTTCGTCGAAAGAAAATACAGAATTAACAAAATAAATCATTCCGTTGAAAAAAGTACTGCCCACAAACAGTACCACTTAGCGTGGGGTCATTTATTCACTACTTAAAAACGATTCACAAAATTAAAAAGAAAATTTTTACGATTTACAAAATATTTTTATTATTTTTTAATATTACGCGATTGAAAAAGAGTACACTAGATAAAAGGGTATAGTGCTACCTCCTGGTGTATTCTTATTATGGTGTACTGATAATTATTATAATATTGTGTATCTTATATTTTAGAGATGAGGCTCTGGTGACTGACTAGCTAATGGTGAAAAATGTATCTAATGATGCCTATCCCAAATAATAAACTGGTAATGAATGGTAATATCATAACCGGTGCGAGATTGTTGCTTTTACAAGAAGTGCTGTGCTATTATTTAAAGAATAGGTATCTCGACTGGCGTATTCTTGCTAATAACGCTGGTGGTCGACTTTGCTTTAGTCTGTGTGCTTAACGACTGGAGAAGCTGAAGGTAGCCTTGGTTAGCCTTTGTGGGAAAACTGCGATGAACATGCAGTTACACATATAGTCAGAAATATTATTAATACGTTTTCACAATTTCACAAATTATGATACCAATTATATGTATTAAGATAATAATTATTCCATAAAATCATGAACACCAAAAAATCTTTAAAAATTGTGTTTTTTCAATAGATCAAGATTTCCATGGGCCTTGGCATCTAATAACCATAAAGTTTGCGCTCCTTTGTCATCTTTTCTTGAATTAAAAAAAAACTTAGGATTTATGAGTTTCAATGTGTGCATATCATGCAATTTTTGATGAAGATAGTATCGGCCTTGAAGTATAAAGAAACGTTCTCACATAGTGGGAGTTATATTAATTTTCTTGAGGTATATACTCCATATACCTCAAATCTTGAAAATAAGAGTATATATTCAGTCCATGTTGTAGATGACGTCATGTGGATATTGTCGTTCAGTGAGCTAGGCAGACGAGTGCTTCAAGTTTCTTTGCGTGATGAACTTTGACACAAAATTGAGAATATCTGTTGTAGAATCAGAGTAAGTTGCTCATTACACAGTAGATTTTGCTGTCAGTTTTACAACAATCGCGGTTGTGATTGACGAATAACCTTCCGTGTAATGCGGTGATTGACATTTGCATCAAATGTATTGACAAATATCTAGATATATTGATTTTTACGTCAATCAACTATCAGTCATGAATTTTGATTGAACGTGTAATGACATTTCAGCAATAAAGGCGGACGCAGAATATATAAAAGCGTAGCGTAGCGTAAGTAAGAGTAGCGTTAGAAACGTAATTTTTTTAATAAATTAAAATAATATTAAACAATTTTCCTTTTGGTGTTTTCTTTCTTTTTCAAAATATTAAACTACAACTAAATGGGAATCAAAAAGAAACTTAGTTTATTAGTAGGTATGTGTTATTATTTAACAAATATCGCTATCAAAATTAAAGGTAAGTAATGTTACGAGCTTAGGGTTCGTGAATTGCCAAAATTGACACTTTATTTACTGAACATCAATTAGAACTCAAATCACACTAATAGTTAATCACACGTAACACTTTAGTTCCCTTTATTTCGCTCCGAATGCTTCGCTCGTAACGACAATTCAATACTGCCCCAGTCACAACTCTAAACGGCTTTATATAGGCCTTTTCTACCGAAACATCTAGAATGTTCCAGCAAATACCGGTACCGACCGAATAGATGTAGAAAATTCGAGTGTGGAGTTATCTGGAAAGCTTAGTTCTTCTATTCGATAATAGATGGCGTTAGTGCCATCAACTATGGCGCGTAACAGTAACAGTAACGCAATATGCTTCTTATTTGAAATGCATAGTAAGTATGGTATTGTTTATTTGATTTCAGAAATGAAAACTTGGCCAAGTTGCTGCTCTATTTAAGATAAAATAAGAAAAATGCTACCATAGATGATGTGAAGAAAAATATTAATTCAATCAGATCCAACTACCGCCGAGAATCAAAAAAAATATAACATCTAAAAGGTCTGGCCCAGGGGCAGACGAAATTCACCATCCCAAAATTTGGTTTGTTATACAAAATTGCATCAAAATTGCAGCACATCAACACCATTTTTTATTTTTTTTTTATTTGAAGAATGTCCACCCTTTCCCTTTGAAATTTTTGGTTTGACTAACGATCAGTCAAAAAGAGCATGTAATGTCGGTTTTTTTTCTATCAGTCACCATCCATTTTTTATCAATCATCATTGATGGAATTCAATGACGCCTGCATGAGCGTGTAATGTACGCCTAACCGACATAACTCGATTCTAAATTTGGTACTACAAACAACAAACAACAGGACAAAAGAGAAGAATTAAAGCGGCAATAATCGGTTATCGATAAGAGATTACTTTTAGTTCTTTGAAGTCAGCTTTTACTTTTTATGAAAACTGATGTAAAACATATCTGGCAAAAACAAAGCATTAAATTTTATTACACACTAAAGATCTACACAGCTTCGCGCGAGAGATCCCACAAAAGCGTGACCTACCAAGTCTAACACGCCTATAACCTCCGCGGGAGTGCAAACAATATGTTGACAAAATTTTACCACAATCCGAAGAACGGTATGATGGTGCATAAAATACGATCAATCAAAAAATAATTTTTATTTATTGGATTAAATCTCTCACATTAAATCTTACATCAATTTTTTTCTCATTTGACGAAGATATGGGTGAGCAACGAGCAAACAATCCACCTGATATCCTAAGTGGATGCTGTGGCCCACAAACATCTACATTTATCCTCGATTAAGAAAAAAGGTAGATTTGTTGTCACCCCTGAGCACTATGATGAAATGTTTCGTTTTCAGTAAAAGGGATATCCAGTTCTTATCATACGAAACGCAGTAGCATTAAGGTGCTATTTTACGTAGATATACTGTGAGAGCGTGGTCCTACCCTAGTCGATTCTCTTTTTATGGTCGGCTAAAACTAATATACGAGTTTATTGCTACATGAAAAGTCGACGCCCGCTCGATCGTTTCTCCTACTAAACGCCTAAAATAATTTATAATTATGTAAAGTGACTGGGACTCGAATTAAGACGGTCGACAATTATGAACAAAAAGGGTACCGGAATGGACAAATCCATTTATAAGCGTCGTGATATTACCGCTTCTGGCACCAAAATACAGTAAATATAATTTAATTAAAAAGTAATTTTAACAAAATTTTCGTCGGAACAATTAGAGGCTAAAGTATTTAATATTGCGCATGTTAATGCGCGTGTTAATAATGATGTCTGATAATAGGAATTTGGGAAACTGAATGGTGATATGGAACTAGCCGTTATGATTATTTTTAAACAATTACGATCCCTTTTTGGTTTTGTGTCAAAAACAATAAACAACTAAACACGCAAATTATGTGATAAGTACTCAAAACGTTAGGGGTTTACATTTTTCTTTATATTTTTAATAATATAAACATATAATAAATATGTAGAAAGGCCGTGCCTGTAATTCAATTATTTTCTGGAAAATATAAGTTCATAGGAATATACAAAGTGTACTGAAGCCAAATTAGTGGTTTTTTAAAATTTTTGTCTGCCAGTCTATCTGCCTGTGTTTTCACGATTCACGTAAAAACTACAGGAAGGATTTCCATGAAATTTTGTAAGTGGGTATGTAGATACCCTTGGCAACTTATTAGCTACTTTTTATCCGATTAGGGAACATCAAACAGATCTTCAAAGGGACAGAAGACACAAGTTTGCGTGTATACCGCTAAAAAGAACCTCTTCGACGTTGTTTTTTTCATATTCAAGGCACTCTGTGCGCTCCTCAGTGACGTTCAGTATCGTGGTCACTTGGAAGATAAGGCCAAATCGGCCTCTAAAAAGCTTGGCGTGCTCAGCAGAGCGGGACAGAGTTTCACATCGGCTCGCCGCCTGCAACTTTACGAGACGCAGGTTCAGCCGCACATGGAATACTGTTCCCATCTCTGGGCGGGGTCTCCCCAGTGCCAGCTCCTTCGATTTGATCGCATTCAGCGCAGAGCAGTTCGAATCGTCGGCAACTGACCTCTTTCCTATCGGCTTGACTCACTGGCACTTCGAAAAAATATTGCATCTCTATGTGTATTTTATTGCATCTACCACAGGGAGTACTCTGAGAAATAGTTCGGACTAATTCCAGCTGCACAATTTCACCATCATACATCGCGACAAAACGCGATACCATCGCGATACCATCCATATCATCTGGATGACCGGCGATTAAAAAAAAATCGCATCTGCAATTCCCTTGGTGTTGCAGTTGTTCATGGACGGCGGTAATCACTTACCATCAGGTGAGCCGTATGCTCGTTTGCTGCCTGTCCTATAAAAAAACCTAAAAAAAAGCTTATATTTTTACATTTCTTTAGAGTTAATTCTGTAATAACTGCTTATAATCACATCAGTCATAAGGTCGATTCCATAGAGTTCTTAATTTATAAAATGTATTTATAACTAAAGCTTAATATATTATGTTAACCGTTGAAACTTAGTTTAAACAACCTAGATTATCTACGTTATGTATTTATAAGACACCACCATCTATTATTAAAAGACGTTTCTCATTCAGTCACTAATAAATCATTTATTCTTATTAAAGTTTATAAAAAATTTAAACATGTACCAATAACAAAAAACATATGGGAGCTTTTTATATGTATTGGTTGCATGTTTAATTAAAATACATAACAGGGCAATATAAAAAAATTTAAAAGTAACAATTGATACAGTAAGTTTTTCTTATACCGCCACTTCACAGCGATTTCAGGAAATGAAAATTTAATTGTGTTTTTATTAAGTAGTTCTTGGGTGGGGGGTAATCTAATCTTAATTCTCATATTTCGACATTATTATTATTACCTATTCTGCTCTATTTTGTTCTGAATAAGTCGGCTCGGCCGGGATAAGACCACACCCTCACAGATACCAGCGTAAAATAGCAGCTTAATGCTGGTGTGTTTCGTATGATCAGAGAACCAGGGACGTTTCTAACTGTAAACGAAGCATTTCACCTTAGTTCTAAGGGGTGACTCTGAATCTGATTTTGATTCATAATTGAGGATAAATGTAGATGTCTATGGGCCACAGTTATCACTTACCATCATATGGGCTTGTGATGATAAAAGAGTGTGGCAATTAAATTGATAATTGAGATAGGACTTGTTTCCGAACTTGTTAAAAGGATTTTAGGGTAGGAACTGGGGACGAACGGCTGAGGGCGGGGTTCGCGACGAGTGGTGACAGAATAAAGAATACATACTACAACATAGCGGTAATTCTTGTCAGACATTTAAAGTTTAAAGGCGTATAAGTTTGTTTAAATATATTAAGACGGTGTATCAGTGAACCTTATATATTTTAAATAGAAGCTTATATTCGTGGAACGTTAATTTTATAAGTGGAACGGGGTAAGTGTTTAAAACTATACGTTGTTTGGTAGTCTGCGTAATCCTGGAACAGTATTCTTAGATTGTGTAATTATTTTAGTTTATGGAAATGCCCATCAAGTTAATTATGATAATTGCGCCTTCCTGATATGAAGTGTTATCAGTAAAATGTATTTGTCTTAAAAGATGAGAACAGTGAAAGCCAATACTATATCCTTATTTGAGACGAATCTTTGTCGACAAGTATAGCCTATTACTTAGAGCGACCATACATGCATCGGGCGACTTCCTAAGGTTGCTGGTTCGATACTCGAGTATTTCCCTTTTTCTTTTTATATTTAATTTTTTATTGTTTTCCCCTTTTACTTTTATATTTCATAAAATTTTATAATGATTTTATGATCTCATGTACGTAATAAAAGAACTAATAGTAAATTTTATGTTTCGTTGCCTGTAATTTTATTTAGCAGTTAACGTGTAGCTTGAGATTTTACTAAGTATTAAGTGCTTAGCTATTTTAGAGCTAAGAGTAATGTAGATTATGCTTAAGGGTTATCTAGTTGTTTGATTTGTAGTGTCTTTATTGTAGTCTTACATGTTTCTTATAAATATCTTACACATTTACACATTTGTTTCTTGTCTTACCCGGACCCCGACCCCCATGGCTAGAGCATCCATGACAGGCTGTATGCTTGTTTGTCACCATTATTCAGTAAAAAAATCTGATAGTGGGTGCCGTAAGAGATGACTATGTAAAAACCAGAAGAACCAAAAACACGCCTCCGATAGATGTTGGTATCTATCAGGCCCAAGGTGCGAAACGTCTATTGCGATCGACAATTTGCTTGCAAAACGTGACGTGAGATATTCCTTTAGAAGAGGTAATTTTTTCACAAAACTGAAGCAACAAACGAACTTACGGTCCACTTAATGAAAGAATAAATTTAAAAAATAAAAGTTTAATGAAAGTAACTTTCAATCAAGCTATGAGGAGCCCTATGTTCAGCAGTGAAATTCTATAGGTTGTAATTCAATGATAGTTGGATGAATATTATAATACAAATAAAGAAAAATCAAAAAGTATTTGCATTTATTACTTACTGAATTTCTTTATTTGTAAAATAAACAGCAATTTTATAAGCAAAGTGTCTAACTAAATAATTGATACCCTTGTGGAAACTGCTGTACCGCATTTCATAATTCGATGTTGTGTACAATATTACATAATAATTCTTTCTCTACACACACAAAAACACACACACACACACACGCACGCACAAAAACACGCAAGCAAACACGCACGCACGCACGCACACGCACACGCATACGCACGCACACGCACATCACCCGGAGGGCGACCATCTGTCCCAAGGAGGTGTCGGATTTATCGTCAACAAGTCTCTCGTCAACAACGTTGTAAAGATTGGGAGTGTATTGACGAGGGTCGCGTACCTGATACTCATAATCACCAAACGGTATTTGCTGAAGGTCATACAAGTTTAAGCACCAACCTCGGCACATCCCGATGAGGAGGTGGAGGAAATGTATGAGGATAATTCCAGAGCCATGCATTCCTCGAAAACCCACTACACGGTGTTGATGGGAGACTTCAACGCAAAACTAGGCACAAGAGAAAGCGGTGAGCCGAAGTTAGGGAAATTTGGAGTAGGGCAACGGAACCGTAGGGGCCAGCAGCTGGCCGACTTCATGGAGAAAGAGGGACTCTTTATGATGAACTCTTTCTTCCAGAAGCGGCCCCACAGGAAGTGGACCTGGTCGAGCCCCGACGGCTCGAAAAAAAACGAGATTGACTTCATTATGACGACCAGACGCCAACTGTTCAGTGATGTCTCAGTGATCGCAAGGGTGAAAACTGGCAGCGATCACCGAATGGTTAGAGGCACACTGAACATAAATGTTAAGTTGGAGAGGTCTCGTCTGATGAAGTCAACGCTCCGTCGCCCTCGTGCTCTAATCCAGAATCCCGAAACCTTTCAGCTCGAGTTACGGAACCGCTTTCAGTGCCTAGAAGATTGAAATACAGTGGACGATATGTATGACAAGCTCGTGGAAACTGTCCATTCGGTCGGAGCTAAGTTCTGCAAGACCGGCCGCAGAAGAACACAAAAGCTCTCCGATCATACTCTTAATCTCATGGCTGTTAGACGGGAGACGAGGCTGCAGTCGTCAACAGATTTGCCAGTATACAGGCAACTGAACAGAAGATCTCCAAATGCATGCGGCGAGACTTACGCAAATTTAATACTGCTCGTATTGAAGAAGCGATTGAGCGGAACCAGGGCTCCAAAGTCTTTGCCAGAGATCTGTCTGCCAGTAAGAGCCAACTGTCAAAGCTGAAGACTGAGTGTGGCAGCGTCGTTTCCGGGAAACCTGAGATTCTCATGACATTTTTCTCGACTAAGAGAAATTTTTAGTATCCCTATTTATTTGTTGAAACTTCCCTCCAACTGGCAGTTTAGTAGAAGTCATTAAACTGTATTAGTAGACAGGTGCAATAACGTTGAGCTATTCGGACTTTTCGTGGAAATGAATATAAAACAATCTTAAAAATAAATTGTTGCACAGGGACACGAAGGAGTTCAAAACATACCTAAACATGTAAATTCTTCTTATACGCCATCTCATAAAAGTAAGCTGTTGGATTGGGTTTCTCCCATTGAAGGAAGTATCTGGAGGAAATAAATTTCCCGAGATTCGATACCGGTCTTATTTTTTGATCATTGATTATTTCATCACTTACTTTTTATTAACTCTATACCTCTCTTTCTATTGGCATATGAGAGAGATAGAGAAAAGCCCGTTATGTAGAGGGATAGACAGAAACTACGGACTTCCATTTGGCTAGATCCTGACACACATCTATAGCCTCCTTCACATTGATATGCCTACGCAAACACGCCCGTCGGTTAAGGGTGCTCTTAATTAGGCCCATCTACAATATATCGCCTATCTGATCGATACGTTTTCCAATAAATAATAGAACCGAGGATTTTTCAACTAATGACTAACGGTGCATTCTATCTCAGAGCTTAGAGGTGACAATGCATTGCATATTCGTTCGTTATCAAAAATAGTGGTAGGTATCTATTTTTTTCACAAAAATGAAGCAATAAACGAACCTAATGAAAGAATAAATTAAAAAAAAATATTAAAAGTAATTTTCAATGTTTTTACTTTTGTAGTATTTTTCTTATTTTTTATTTCATCATCTTCATTCATCATCATCATTACAGCCCTTTACAAGTCCACTGCTGAAGATAGGCCTCCCCCATGGTATGCCACAAAGCACGGTCCTGAGCCACTTGCATCCATCGACTTTCTGCATGTCTTACCAGGTCGTCACTCCATCTAGTGGGGGGTCGCCCTACACTTCGTCTACCGGTACGAGGCTGCCACTCGAGAAGCTTTTTTCCCCAACGGTTGTCGGTTCTTCGAGCTATATGGCCGGCCCATTGCCAATTCAGCTTAATAATCCGTTGGGCTATGTCGGTCACTCTGGTTCTACTGCGGATATCCTCATTTCTAAGTTTATCATGCAGAGAAACTCCGAGCATAGCCCTCTCCATAGCTCGCTGATCGACTTTGAGCGTCCTCATACGGCCAGCAGTGAAGGACCACGTCTCAGTTCCATATGTCATCACTGGCAACACGCAATGGTTGTACAACTTAGTTTTCAGGTTTTTAGGTATACCTGACGACGCGTTGTAATTTCCCGAACGCTGCCTAGCCGAGTTCAATCCGTCGATTGACCT
The DNA here is from genome assembly GCA_036936625.1 of Parnassius smintheus behrii. Taxonomy (NCBI): domain Eukaryota; kingdom Metazoa; phylum Arthropoda; class Insecta; order Lepidoptera; family Papilionidae; genus Parnassius; species Parnassius smintheus. Next base: position 40,472,480 of record JAUPFT010000014.1, on the reverse strand, counting down.
CTCGGTCGAAGTTGGACTTACCTATCCGGACTATTTGTCCCAGGTAAACGTACTCGTCAATAACTTCGAGCTTAGTGCTCCCAACAAATACCGGCATAGGTGTGACATGGACATTAAACATGCTCTTTATTTTGTTCATGTTCATCTTAAGACCTATCCGTTGGGAGGCACTATTGAGGTCATTAAGCATAGTGCTTAAGTCTTCCAGCGATTCTGACATAAGGACATTCGTAATGTCTCTCGAAAACAGCACGTAGACGCGGCTCAGAAGGGAAATCAGTCCGTAGTTCTTCAAGAGGGCGTTGTCACCTTTCTTGAAGAACAAGACCACCGCACTCCTGCTCCACGCCTGCGGAGTAGTGCACCATGGAGGACGGAATTAAAGAGCCTCTGAAGGACTTCAAGTACCGGTTTTCCACCCGCTTTCGGAAGCTCCGCTGTAATTCCATCCTAGACCGGGGACTTGCCGTTTTTAAGGTGCTGGAGAGCCATTCTAATCTCGCTCAGACTGACGTCCGGGATATCATCGGTATAGTGTCGAATAAGACCCGCTCTTGGATCGTTACTCACACTTGCGTATGGCTCCAACGATGATGTGTACAGCTGCCCATAGAACCTCTCAATCTCACTCAGAATCTCAGGTTTCCCGGAAACGATGCTGCCACACTCAGTCTTGAAGTCAATCTCGTTTTTTTTCGAGCCGTCGGGGCTCGACCAGGTCCACTTCCTGTGGGGCCGCTTCTGGAAGAAAGAGTTCATCATAAAGAGTCCCTCTTTCTCCATGAAGTCGGCCAGCTGCTGGCCCCTACGGTTCCGTTGCCCTACTCCAAATTTCCCTAACTTCGGCTCACCGCTTTCTCTTGTGCCTAGTTTTGCGTTGAAGTCTCCCATCAACACCGTGTAGTGGGTTTTCGAGGAATGCATGGCTCTGGAATTATCCTCATACATTTCCTCCACCTCCTCATCGGGATGTGCCGAGGTTGGTGCTTAAACTTGTATGACCTTCAGCGAATACCGTTTGGTGATTATGAGTATCAGGTACACGACCCTCGTCAATACACTCCCAATCTTTACAACGTTGTTGACGAGAGACTTGTTGACGATAAATCCGACACCTCCTTGGGACAGATGGTCGCCCTCCCGGTGATGTGCGTGTGCGTGCGTATGCGTGTGCGTGTGCGTGCGTGCGTGCGTGTTTGCTTGCGTGTTTTTGTGCGTGCGTGTGTCGTGCGTGTGTGTGTGTGTGTTTTTGTGTGTGTAGAGAAAGAATTATTATGTAATATTGTACACAACATCGAATTATGAAATGCGGTACAGCAGTTTCCACAAGGGTATCAATTATTTCGTTAGACACTTTGCTTATAAAATTGCTGTTTATTTTACAAATAAAGAAATTCAGTAAGTAATAAATGCAAATACTTTTTGATTTTTCTTTATTTGTATTATAATATTCATCCAACTATCATTGAATTACAACCTATAGAATTTCACTGCTGAACATAGGGCTCCTCATAGCTTGATTGAAAGTTACTTTCATTAAACTTTTATTTTTTAAATTTATTCTTTCATTAAGTGGACCGTAAGTTCGTTTGTTGCTTCAGTTTTGTGAAAAAATTACCTCTTCTAAAGGAATATCTCACGTCACGTTTTGCAAGCAAATTGTCGATCGCAATAGACGTTTCGCACCTTGGGCCTGATAGATACCAACATCTATCGGAGGCGTGTTTTTGGTTCTTCTGGTTTTTACATAGTCACCTCTTACGGCACCCACTATCAGATTTTTTTACTGAATAATGGTGACAAACAAGCATACAGCCTGTCATGGATGCTCTAGCCATGGGGGTCGGGGTCCGGGTAAGACAAGAAACAAATGTGTAAATGTGTAAGATATTTATAAGAAACATGTAAGACTACAATAAAGACACTACAAATCAAACAACTAGATAACCCTTAAGCATAATCTACATTACTCTTAGCTCTAAAATAGCTAAGCACTTAATACTTAGTAAAATCTCAAGCTACACGTTAACTGCTAAATAAAATTACAGGCAACGAAACATAAAATTTACTATTAGTTCTTTTATTACGTACATGAGATCATAAAATCATTATAAAATTTTATGAAATATAAAAGTAAAAGGGGAAAACAATAAAAAATTAAATATAAAAAGAAAAAGGGAAATACTCGAGTATCGAACCAGCAACCATAGGAAGTCGCCCGATGCATGTATGGTCGCTCTAAGTAATAGGCTATACTTGTCGACAAAGATTCGTCTCAAATAAGGATATAGTATTGGCTTTCACTGTTCTCATCTTTTAAGACAAATACATTTTACTGATAACACTTCATATCAGGAAGGCGCAATTGTCACAATTAACTTGATGGGCATTTCCATAAACTAAAATAATTACACAATCTAAGAATACTGTTCCAGGATTACGCAGACTACCAAACAACGTATAGTTTTAAACACTTACCCCGTTCCACTTATAAAATTAACGTTCCACGAATATAAGCTTCTATTTAAAATATATAAGGTTCACTGATACACCGTCTTAATATATTTAAACAAACTTATACGCCTTTAAACTTTAAATGTCTGACAAGAATTACCGCTATGTTGTACTATGTATTCTTTATTCTGTCACCACTCGTCGCGAACCCCGCCCTTGACGATTTCCTACTCTGCCGAGCACGTAAATCAACACTTAATAATGAAATTAACAGTTTCATCGGTGCCAGCGGGGATCAAATATGCGTTTCTCACTTATTACTACTATAGTGTTTACAGCAAGCACCTGGGCTACCACAGCTCTTCATATGACCACAAAATATTTTATTGCTCAGACATGCATGTTTCTCACAATGTTTTCTTTCAACATCAATCACGTCATAAATCAGTAATTAAATTCAAAATTAAGAATTAATATATTTAAATAAAGATCTTCATCTATCTATTCTATCTATCAGACTTCTTCATTATTCGGTGTAACGCGACAATGATGCTTGTTGTATAAAATATCGCCACTCGACATTAATTTTGTGTGAGAAATCGTTGCTCGTATACGATTTTTTATACGTATAGATACTTCTAAAATTATCCTTTCCTGTTTTGGTGTCACAAATAATGTAGGTAAAGGCATAGCATGGCGCGTCTTGTTATGGTCAACAAAATAGACTAATATAATCACTGGTCGACTAATAAAGAAATGTACGCGATATGAAAATCAGAAAGAGTCAAAAAAAGAGAATCAAATAAATTAATCAATCATTCAATGATCTGAAGAGCTCTTGTCTATATAAATGCCCCCTGGGTTTAAGAACCTCATACAATATTTAGCCACTCATCTCGGGGGTACCTCGTTTAGTGACTATATCAGTAGAAACTGAACTAAATAAGTGGCACAATCCCGAGTCTTTGAAAGATAACTACATATTTGTGGCATTTGCTGAAGAGACTAAAAAAATCTATGAGGTACACAAGCGATGTAGTTTTTAAAGGAACTTTATTTACGACTGGTCGTAACTTCTGGTGATAAGAGGGCTGGTTATTTTCATAGCTAAGGTCGATAAATAAAGAAATATAACGGAATGAACATTACGTTACAGTAAAACCGTAACGAATAATAAAAAAGGGTTTAATAACAATAAGTTTTTGCCATAATCGGTATTTGTCAAATTTAAATAAAATTTTACCGAGTTGTTAACCTTTTCTTAGTTAAAAATCAGAAGGACTAAGATGTATGACACCCTGCTGTCATAGATAACTTAGCCACATTCACATTTTAACTCTGTTATCATTCTGAAATGGTATCTAGTTAATTAAAAAAGACAAATAAATTGAAGATTTCATTTATTTAATTATTTAATGCTATTGTGCAAAAATTATCATTTTATAGTCAAAATAAAAACAATACATCAAATGGAACAATCGATGTCAATATGGGAATCCTTACGTTCCACGAGGGGCTTACAATAGTGATATTTCATAATGATTATTGATTTAATTAATGTTGCCTAGTTTTTCGTAATAAGTTTAAAATTCTTTTTAACGTTGTTAAATGAAAAATACATTTAAAAATGCGAATTTAAAAAGAAATTTTCTTGCGTTGTCTCGGAATAATGCTATTATTTATTTATTTATTTATTCACAAATTGCGTTACATGTGACTTAGAGACTAAACAAAACATGCAAGTTCTAACAATCACGTGCACCTCGAGAGGCATAGCAATGAACAGGAGAGGGGCAAACACTTAAAAATTCTTTTCCTCGATGTATTCATTAATTGAATAATAACTTTTTTAATAAGTATCTCTTTTAAAGATCTTATGATTTTTTAATATTTGTTTCGGCTTTTATGTACTCCGGCAATTTATTATAAATTTTTATTGACATCGAGTAAGGACCTGCACTGTGTAATTTTAATTTAGATTTTGGTTGCAAAAGGTTATTCTTATAGCGAGTTACGTTGTGTCGGGGCGCGTCTATGATTTTGGTGTAAAAACTTGGGTTTCTTTTTACAAATTTACATGTTTCTAATACATATAGGCACGGTAATGTTAAAATTTTGAGACTTTGAAAATGAGGTTTGCAACCTTCTCTTTGCTTGATATTTGCAAGTACGCGTATACATTTTTTTTTGTAAAATAAAAAGTTCGTGTGAGTCTGCACTGCTGCCCCATAGTATGATGCCGTAGTTTAGCCACGCTTGAGCGTAGGCGTGATAGGCTGTCACTGCCGTTTTTAAATTTGTAGATTTTTTTAATTCTCTTAAAGCATATATAAATTGTGATAATTTTAACTTATTTTTTTAAATATGTGATTTAAAATTAACATTCGAATCTATATTTATACCCAGCAAAGAAAAATTTTGAACACATTCTAATTTTGATTAAAACTACTTTTACGGATTTTATCGCGTTTATTTTTACTTTTTATTTTTAATTCCCGACGTTTCGGGCGCTTTCCAGCACCCATGGTCACGGGGGACTGAGATGACTGACGTCCCGATGTCATTGTTAAACCCGGAGTACCTTCAGCTTTTTTAATTATTGTTTATGGTCCGATCTATGCAAAATGAACTAACTCTGTCTTGAGGTCTTGCAGTGGTATGCTTGGGTTTAGTTTTAATTTTATTGATTATAGGATCCCAAGCAGGTGGTAGTACCCAGCCTCCTTCTCTATTGAAATTAGGATGTTTTTTAATTTCAATAGCCTCACGTATCATCCTTGGTAGGAATCGGTGTTCTTTCGCGAGGATTTGTGGTCTATCAAATCTGATGTAATGGTTGGGGCCGTCTAGGATATGATCACAAACTGCAGACTTCCCGGAACGTTGATGCTTCACATCAACTATATGTTCTTTTACGCGGGTCCTAATTGATCTTTTGGTTTGTCCTATATAAGAGAGACCACATTCACAATCAAGCTTGTACACTCCTGCATCTTGTAGAGGAATATGACACTTGACGGATGGTAGGAACTGACTAATCTTCTTCGGCGGCTTGTAGAATGTTCTAATAGAAGCTCGCTTCAAGAGAGTGAACCACAAAGTCAGATATGAAAGCTCTGAAAGTGTCGTAATCACATTTGACCGGTCAAATTCTTCCCTCGAGGGTTTATTTATGCTATTCTTCCATTCCTGTTAAAATTTATAAGCTTCCAACGATCCAATGCTTTCAGTGCTGCAGATTTGGACATACTAAATATTTATGTCGTTCCAAGCCAAGATGCTCAAAATGTGGAGGTGATCACTCCTCTTCTTCTTGCGACAAAGATAATGGATCTTTTCGTTGCTTATTTTGCTCAGGTAACCACAAAGCCACAGATTCTAGATGTCCTGAACACACAAGACAAAATAATATTAAAATTGAAATGGCACAAAAGTCTATCTCATACATAGAAGCATCTCAAAAATATCCTCAAGTTTCTTCAAAATCATATGCTGATGTTTTGATTTCTAAAATCCCTGAAAATTCTTCGCTTTCTACTATTCCTACAATGGATAATTTTCCTTCCGACCCCGCTACATCTAATAAAACTTCTTATAAGAAATCATTGTATATGCCTAAACCATTACGTCACCATTCTCAAACAGGATACGACAAAAAAAGTCATCAAAAAATTATTGAAGATTTTTCAATTCCACAACCTGAGGATGGTTGTGCTCTTTGGGTTTCACCAGTTACTTCACAGGGTAATTTTGATTCTGTAGATAGCATTATAAGTTTCCTTATAACATAATCATATCTTCGTATTCGTCGAAGCTACCGTTCCGCTCCCACGTTGCTCGCTTACTAAATTCTATACCTAAAATTCTCCAAGACATTCACTCTCACAAAGATCCTTCAATGGAATTGTAGAAGCATTTTAGATAAACGTACTGAAATAATCTATTTATTAAAAAATACAATGTGTGTATCCCTGCTATTTTAGAGACATGGCTAAAACCGGATTCGAACATCAGAGTACCTGGTTTTTGTCTTGTTCGAAGTGACAGATCTGATGGTTATGCCGGATGTGCTTTGCTTATAAAAAATAATATAACTTATTCCATTATAAATGTTTATGATGAAATATTTAACTTTAATATTGTAGCAGTAAGAATTCAAAATATAACTTTCGCTTATATTTATCTTCCCTCCCCTTCTGTCCATACGTTTCGCAGAATAAAATCTTTAATAGCCTCCTTACCCAAACCATTTATAATTCTTGGTGAATTTAATTGTCATCATTATTTATGGGGTGATAATACTGATAAATACGGTGGTTTATTAGTTGAAATAATTGACTAACTTAACATTGGTGTCCTTAATAATGGTAAAATTACCAAACGCTCTCGTCCTAATGAATCTAGAAGTGCTGTAGATTTATCAATTTGTCGAAAATATATTTAAAACGTTTAAGTACCTAATAAACTAAAAAAAAGAGGAAACTTTGTATAATTTACAATAGTTACCAGTTCGCTCGTTTTGCATAAGAATGTTTGATTATATGTTATTCTAGTTTTCAAATTGTTCAAGGAATAATCGTGAATCTTGAAAAAAAAAGCATAATCGCGTTCTGAATTACCCAATGTAACGTACACTTGTTCCAAATGTAACAGGTGGTGCTAGGATGAAGAATAAGAATTGAAACTACAAAGATAATTTATTCCTTATTATTAGTATTGATCTTCTCAAATATTTACCTAACACTTCAACACGTTTTAATCATTTGGACATTAATTCCGAGCGTTACTTTTCTAAATACTAGACAAATGATATGCCATTAACATTTTCAATATTGCAATAAGAACTCTAAAAAAGCAAAACTTGAGTTTGGAGCGGTTCGCGATAGTTGGTGGATTTGAACGCAAGGCTTTTTAGGTTACAGTTCCTACCCTTAATCATTAGCCACGTGTAGTTTCTTTTCTTTAGACACCTTAGAAATCTTAAAATGATGAGTAGCCAATCGTTTTCTTTGCTTTCAAACCTTCCTTTCGTTTTTATTACATGATTTAATTTTTGGAAACGTATAAAACTCAGAAGTTACAAAGTGTGGAGAATATGGCAGATGCGAAAGGTAATACACAATTTTTGGATAGTAACAGGCTGTGAGGAATTCCATATTTGTTCTTAGAAGTCAGACAACGAATCTGTCACCTTCGTTGTCTAAAGTTGGTTGCACATGTTCGTGGACTACAGCAGGCACTTACCATCTGATGGACTATCAGTTCGTTTGTAACCTAAATTTTATAATGTAATACGAGCTATTAACTTATTTTTTATTTGTAAATAAAATCAATATCCTATGTACGAGTTACAAACAAACACGACATTAAAACTTACGACGCAAGATGGACTGAGGCGCTTTTCAACTATGAATCGCATTACACGGTACATTAACTAAAGTGCTATTGGGAAACGAAAATAGAACAACGGCAAAATTTTAGAAAATGCGTTAAGATCTTTTCATATGTCTTTTAAATAAATGAAGAAATCAAAATGACTCAATAGTATAAAATTTGTACAATTGGATAATGGACCACTCAGTGATATAATATAAATAATGTATTAGACACTAGTGTGAGATAACCATTAAATGAGGTCACAGTTTCTTGTGGTGAAAAAGCCATTTTCACTCTTATTATAAAAAAGGGTTAATGGATAGTGTCGATATTAAGGTATGTAAGAAGATTTCTACTAAATAAAGAAGCACCGCAGTCGCGGCAAAATTTGCTGTCAAACTTCATAATTTAAATTATAGTTTTTAGTATCATGTTAGTTATTACGGTTTGTTTCACCATTTTGCTAACTTTCTGTGGTTTAATACCGTAATTAATTTATGAGGTAACTTTTCTGACAGTCATACAGTGACTGACATAGCCCAATGGAGTTAGCTGAAGTGGTATTGCGACGGCCATGTAGCTCGGAGAACTGACAACCCATAAGGAAAAAAGGTTCTCGAGTGGCTGCCTAGTATCGGTAGGCGTAGTGTAGGGCGACCCTCCACTGGACGGATTGACGACCTAGTAATACATACAGGAAATCGATGGATACGGATGGTTCAGGATAGTGCTTTGAGGAATTATTTGGGAGAGGCCTATGCTTAGCAGTGGACTTGTGAAGGGCTGTTATGATGATGATGATTAAAACCTATTATAACATATATTTTACCCATATTTGCAAAATAAAATATCTTTTATATTTCCGATAGAAATAATTTTCCTCATATTTTAGTAAGTCGTCTAATACGTCACTTATGGAATTAGATGGTTTGAAAGCCTGGCTGTTAATGTCATTGAGTTAATAATTTCCATATTACTGGCGAAATTCACTTCTAATATTTTGTATTTTTAAAAATCTTGTTTTATCACGAGAAAAAATAATACAATAAATATATTACAAAAGCTCTCATGGATGTCAATAGAGAGCTAGGCAGAGACTATTGACTCTAATTGACGCGTACAGGACACACCATTTTAATATATTTAATTATTTACTGACTAAAGTAGACTACTGGGGCCGTTTCTTTGTAAGAATAATAGGCACCTTCAATACAATCAATTCTATATTGACCGTCAAGAGTTCTAAATCGTATGCGCTGGGCGACAACCATACCTCATCGGAACAAGGGATTTCGTTCTGACAACGGACCATAATTTGAATAACGTCGAGAAAAGTTCGCTCGTGACACCAAATTTCATTCTTTAAACAGCAAATTTTAATATAATAGAGACAAACATTTTACATTTATTATTAAAAGCGAAAAATATTTTCTATTTTTCTTTTTAATCTATTATTCTCTTAGTTTAATTTTTGTCGTATGTTATTTCCATTTGGTTAGTAAGGAAAAAAAACATTATAATTCAATCAAGCTTTACAACCATACACTGCCAGATTAAAACAAACTTTGTACTTTAAATGAAATGAAATATGAAATCGGTTTTCAGTTTTTATTAAAAGTTTTTATTGCACCTCTTAAGTGGACGAAAAAAATTTCGAAAACCGTTAAATAGTTACATTAAAGAGTTTATCATCTGTATTCTGGGCTTCTCCTGTTGTACTGGATTTGTCTTAGTCGCCTCGCTTGGCAGGCGGGTCGATTATCACAGTATCAGACGTCTTACACGTCTGTTTGTCACACTGTGCGCCGCCGCCGGTTTGAGTAATTTACGTCTAGCATAAACATTAAACAATATGTTTATACCGCCATCTATTGGAAGCCTATTCTTTACATTTTGTACATTTTTCGATAACATGCGGTTGGTAAATATTTGTTTGTCTATGGATTTAACTTTTGTGGAAGTCAAATCCAAACCCTATCTTATTCTTGCTGTAAAAGTTGTTTGGCGTATAACTAAACGGTACACAACAATAGTAACGTTTAGACGCGTAGTGTTGAGTCTATGTAAGTGAGGTATTTACTGCAATTGTAATGAAGTGTCTCGGTGAGTGATAAGTGATTATATATCCTGAAGACTTACGCCACACAAAATATAAAGTTGTATAGGAATAATTGTTTAATTTTATGTACATTTATTTCATTTCTGTCCGATAGTTAGTAGTATCTGTAAACTACAGATGTTACAATTCTTAGTCCTCTTATGACTACCTCTTGCATAAATACTATTTAACAACTTTAAGTAATAGGCGATTACTACTTGACTGTACTTTTCTTTATTTACAAAATTTGTCGTAACTTTTTTGATTGCTCTCAATTTGTCAATTGTATATATCTTCGTGTACCAAGTCGCTCACAAAGAATACGAAACACTCACGTGTATCGTTTGTTTTTCCTTAATCTGTGCAAAACAAATGCGGGCAAGCGTGCGCCTTTGCGTCGTATAATGGAACTGTACAACAACAGCTTCTCCGATGTAGACTTATTTACCATGTCTCTACCTCAATTTAGAAAAGCAATAAAACTTGCATTAAATGACTTGTAAATTTTTATTTTCATTTTTATCTTTATTACTATTTTCTTGTAATTTTATAACGTTAATCTAAATTGTTTTATTTTTTGTAATAAATGTGTATCTAATATTCAAGATTTTGCTGATAAAGGCTAAGTATGCATTGTTGTCTCTAGTTTTTATTTGTTTTTTTTAGTTATTTTATTTTATATTTGTGTTCTTTGTGCCTTATAACTTTAATTAGTACGGTTATATTGTGGATAACGGTGTTGGTTGTGTAATTAGTTTATCTATTTACATAGGATTCGAATTGTAATTTTTATTATACAACTGTTTGTTGTCCTTAATAAAACAAAAAAAATAGTTCGTCGCATATTTAGGTCATGAAGGTAGTTGGTACTAAATAAGTTCTTTGTTTCTATTCAAAAGTTCTCACTGTAGTGAAAATTGACCACGGTTATGGTAGTAATACCGTGAGTTAGATTAAAGAAGCTTAATACAAATATTTCGAAATGCATGCACACAATTGCGGTGATGGCCTAAAGTAGCGGACAGAGAAATAAACGCGATACCTCTGTTTGCAGCATTAGTACCAAGTATCGCTATATTCTCTGTGTGCTACTGTAAGTGTACACCAAACTTGTGGGTGTGCACTTTCGTTACTCCTGGAGCATTATCTCATCATTTAGAATTGTAACTAACATTTAAGGTTTTACAAATAAAAATCATGCCAGATAAGTGAATTAAAGTATGCCGTTTAAAACTTTATATCGCATTCTAACTACAGTATAACATGAATGAAACTCAAAAAAAAACTTTTTCTTACTTCCTTTCGCCCCGCCATTGTCTGCTCTAGCACAAGTGTTAGTTATTATTCTTTAAAGTTTCTTTTAGCTCGCAACTTTTACTATGAGGTATTTTTAATTATTAAGATAATTAAAAACCGTTGGTAAGAAACAGAACACAGTGTTGGTGCATAAAATTAACTATTATATGCCATTACGTATTAGATATCGATATTTGAAAAAAAAAATTAGATATCAGAATACTTGTATCACCATAAAATAGCAACATGCATAAATATTTGATTTGTATGGTAAATGAGAAGTAGTAAGTACAGGACACCATTTTACTGGTAAAAAGCAGTTATATTTTTGTCTTCAGAGGTCAACTCTTCTGCATTTTTTATCTTAATAGGAGTGAGATGAAGGTGTGTCTATGGGCCACAGCTTTCACTTACCATAAGGTGAATTCTATGCTCCCTTGCTTCTTTATAAATAACTAGCATATTGGCATTTCTGATGCGAGATGTCTTACACATTTCATGCACCTCACGTTGCCGGTTATGAAATGTCATAATCTATCGGAGACCTTTTGTTTTAGAGATTTTCCATATACAGCTAACGTCTTTCATCTATGACCATTGACTTATATATTACTAGGGTAAGGACCGGGCCGACCGAACAACTAAAACGGACCAGTTCGCTGGCCCCAAAATTACAGTTTAGGGCCAACGCGATTCAGTCGACAAAAGTCCGCACGCAGGACAGATTTGCCTGTAATACATATGTCTAATTGCGTGGTAAAAGAATGCAAAAATTACGAAACAAAGATTTAAAAAAGATACATGGGATATCATATCATCGGTAAACAACCTTATATTAATTTTGTTACAATTAAATTATTATATAAACGCATTTTTAAAGTTTTATTTTACAGTTAGCTTAGTTAGCAGACCCTCAAAAATATAGTACATGGAAATTATAGTTATACTATTTAAAAAAATTATATCACGATTTACGTTTCATGTTTCTTTTTTCCCATGTGCCGGGATTTTGGCGTCACGCGTTTAGTTTATCTATACGTTTCGTTTTTTGACGGTTTTATTTTTATTTCTGTTTAATTTTTGTCTTAAGAATTTAGTGTAAGTTAAATTTTGAATATTGGTACTTAATATATTTTATTTTCAATTAGGGTAAAACGAAAAGAGTACAAAAGAAACCATATCTGCTTAATTGAATCTGAAAATCTGATTCATAAAATATTTTGAAATTCTGTTTTCATACCGATTGCTTCTGAAGCATAGAGTTTTTATCTTGGTCTATGCATTGATCGAGCATCGATTGACCAGAAAGGGAGCTAATTCTAATTTTATTAATAAAACGCGCTACTCATGTACAATACAAAATGTCACTACTATAATGAACAATGTTATAACAATACTGAAGATTGTCTTAGTAGTGCGCAATTGGTATGTCTTGATAGTCATCAATATTTACTAACACCAGTCAAATTACAAGACGTTTTGATTGCTGAAAAAACACCTGAACGAAAAGGTGTTAAAAATGTAGAGAGATCATCATTCGTGCTTACTTCAGCGGAATGGCAGAAGACTGAAAACGACAAATTGAAAACTAAAAAACTTAAAGAAGAAGAACAAGAGACTCGCAAGAAGAACAGATTACTTAAACAAGATGAAAAAAACAAAACAAAAGAAACCACCAGAAACAAGATTAACAAGAAAACAAAAGGGACAATATATACTGAAAAACAAGAGACAGAAGCTAATAATATACAGGAGACAAAAGAAAATAAATCACAAGCGACTTTCATTAATCACCACCAGTCATTTAAACACGAAGTTATCATTCATAACACGAATATACCATCCTCACCTGAAAATGAACACCCGTTTAACATTAAGAAAAGAAAAGCCGAAGAGCAGAGTATGTATCCACCAAATAAAAAAATCCAAATTCTTTCCGACATTAAACTTAATTTACCACCCAGAACCACGCAAGTTGGTCAAAAAGATAACAAACCAATAGACACGTTGGATAAAATAATAAACAATAAAAGAAAGAAGACTTACTCTTTACAAGAACTAGAGAAGATCTTTCAAGAGGATTAGAAGATGTGATAGCAAGAGCCTATCCTTTTTTTATTTTTTTTAGCTACTTACTGGTACACTTTTTTTGTGCAATTTTATGTTTTAGTGGTTGTTGATACCTACATAGTTTATAGTATTGGTCGGCTACCACATTATATTTAAGTAAAACACTTTCTATTGAGATTTTCGTAAGTCTGAACAAATCATTTAAATTCTTACCTAAGATAACTTTATTAATGCTAAACTTTGTCAATTTTATAAAGGTATTATTAGATTATAAGTGATTGTTATGTATTACAGGGTAGCTACCTACTAACTACCTATAAATAAATAAATAAAAAACAGATTTTAAGACTGGAAATATTTTTATAATGCATTTTCTAACAGTGATAGTTATGTGCTGATAATTAGCTCGCTCTATGCTGTTAATTGGGGGCGATGGTGCCAGTAAATGGTGAGAGTCCCATTTTTTATTCTTACTTGTCTAAAAAACCTTTGTAGAGGTCAACCATGTTTTTCTTTTAATATCATCTTCCTTATTAAATATTAAAACTATAAAATTTGCCTTAACAGGTAAAGAACTATTTTTCACAGTAATAAATAGGCTTAAATTAGCACGAACTCTTAAAGTGCTGATAATTGGGTACTTCACCCTAATCTCAGATTACTATTACTCCTAGGCAGGCAGTGCCAGTTGTCATTTAACAAAGGCCTTTTGTTTTTGCGCATATGCTATGTTCAAACAACATTAATTCTTAAAGTAATAAAGATACAGCTGTAAACTTTATGTTGCGTTGTAGCTTAACTCAAAATCTGTCGATCTGGTATAAAAATAAGAAGGGTAAACGGGGTTGTTTTTGCAGTAATTTACAATAATTTGCCGATTAGCATATTTTTTTGATATTTATTTGAAGTTAATTTTTTTTTCTTCAAAGTTACAAGTATTTCAACAAAAATTTTGATAATGTAAACGATAAACAATATTATTGGCCTCCGAATGAGTTAATTTTTATCTCAGTAAGACTAAAACTTTAAGAGATAAGACTTTTTTCGTAAACGCGTAGAGAATATCTCAAGAAAAAAACAAAATGGCTGCCAAATAGAGGGGGAGGGGATTAGACCTCAGTGTGTAGTGTATTTTTATATTAAAATAGCTGTTTTATAAGTACCTAAAATATCGCTAGTCCGTGACCGGACACACTGTATATGTAAATATAGACGTCAGCCTCTGCATATTTGCAGAAGCTAACGTTCGCTTATCTTCGTGATTATTTCTAAGCGTTTCGAAAATTAACGAATAGTTGTTTACTGTCGATGTGAAACCAGCATATATAGACTGCGCCTTGCCATTTAGCTTGCCAAATAAATAATATAATTTTTCGGCATTCGATAAAGAGGTAAAATTATGTACAGTATTCTGAAAACTAGTAATAAATAACGGCCAAGCCTTGATATCACCATTAAATATTGGGATATCGATAGGTGGCGATCTAAGTGAGTCCCGTGAGTGTACCGGAACTGCTGACTTAACGTCGCTCTGAGCTGCAACATGAAGTTGCTTGGCTGCTCGCTTCACGCGGCTCTTCGAACGATATAAGCGTTTGGTAATTCACTACATAATCAGGATTAATTTACAGTTCAAAACTTTTAATCCTGTCAAACACATTTTCATAATCAAATCTCAATTTACTATGTTCACTTTTTCGATTTTATACAAAAAATTTTGCCGAATTGATTCTAAATAAATATTTTTGTATGATAACTAACGTGTTGCATACAAGAAAACAACGTACTTTTTAGGGTAAAGGGCTTCAAGTCACATTCCATTTGTACTGCCATTTTGTAGTACAATAAAACAAATGGCGTAGTCACAGAGAACGGAAGTTTTCACACAACGTACGAGAGGACAACTACTAACTGATGTTAAATATAACCGAAAATACAATAAATCAGGCAATTCTTTGCCAGTGACGAACCAATGTTCGACGAATATAATAAATAAAACGCTATGCCACGATTAAATTTCCTGAGCGGGTAATTATACAACGATATGTAACAATTTATCTCGTACATTACGGGTGGACATAAAACTCTCCGACGAAACAAACAATTTATTTGTAAACGACATAAATATACAGGTAGAAAGGTTTAATTAAAATCTTGGTTTACTATGGAAAGCTTTAATCTCACTCATGATGTAGGAAGTGACTTAATAATGTGTAATGTAGAGTTCTTACATAAAAGGCTTTTAGAATAGAGAACTGGTTCCAAGAAAACCTCTGTCCTGAGAAGAACCAGCAAGGAACCCAGCGGTACATTTCTTTTAAATAGAATTTATTTACAGTATAACACTTCATACAATCATGAGATACATAGAGTACATTGATATGAACAGAACTAATCAACCATAAATTGTCCTGATACTATGGATGAGAATGATAATTAATTCTTTTTACGAATTAATTATCCAAAGAGTCAAGGATGAGCTAGTAGCGGAATACAATAAGTGCACCGTGCCACACCAGAGCCAAGACTGCCCTAACGGCGGCCACTCTGTCCGTTTTATACAAGCAAAACAAGTAGATAAACGAGCATCACTGCAAATGCAATGCGCAGGTGTGCAGTACTTATGTTGTTTACAACAATTCCAACTAGCTACAGAGGCGTGCACGTGTAACGGTGCAGGCGTCATCACGGCCATGCTGACATCGTGCTTCCTCACACGCACTCCATCATAATCTTAGTTATCTGTAGACAATAAACTTTGTTTGATTATCCTGACAAAACTGCATCTGGTCTGGTCGTGTGGTCCATCAGTAAGCCCCCCAAAACTAGAATCATCTTTATGCTAGACTGGAATCATTATTCCCTGAAGCTACATCATTGGACCAATATAAGTCCTGCAATGTTAATAAGAACCACTCCTTTTTCTTACTTACTTTTTTTTCGATCAAGTTTTTAGAGCAATAAAGCCCGACCACACTGCAACACTTCCCCGTCACTATCACACAGTAGTGCAACGTGAGGGGCACAATAACACAATAACATCAAAGTATTAAAAACAACAGCAACACAACAAATACTCTCCTGCACTAGAGGAACCACTACAATGGCGGAACCATAATACTTTTATTCTACGATTCCTAGCACTCATTAAATGGCCTTGTCGGAATCCCTTGCACACGGCGTCTACAGTGAACTCCATACTGCACAAACGAGGAGGTACTCGATATACCCTTAATCCTATGATACCACCATGAATACAACCACTCCCCTAGAATGATGAAACCCCTCTGTACTTTACAGACGCGCCGACATGGCCACCTCTGACTACCGCACGTCTTCGTGTAGTTGGCAGTAAGCCGTTAGCATTCGGTCTATAAGTTATCACCAACTGCAAACAGATATTGACACTTGTTAAATATTACAACGCTCGACCATTCTTGACTTAATTTAGGACGTAGACAGTAGACCGATCCGGGTGCACAAGGCACTTTCGATCAGTAATTGTAGTAGCGATTTCTAACAAGCCCTCGACACTTATCAACTGCTACACTTATCAATACAGAAAACACAAGAAGGCCACTTATTATTTTTAATTCATAGCACATCGAAGTTAATCCACTATTTAGTTACATCGGTTAAACATGGCAAACTTTAAAATGTAGCCCATGTAAATCGTATTTCACATGAACTAGCAAATTGTAACAAAACTTGAACAAGTAAAATTTTCGCTGAATGTAAACTAGAACTCATCTAGGAAGCTCCCAACATTTCCTTTGATATTTGTTAACATATTTAGGTACGTTAAGAAATAACGAAATTACTTGCGGGTACATTTCACATAAATCGAACAAAAGTAATAAGACTTTTCAATTAATGCTGATGTGTTTCGTATGGTGTGTGTAGAAAACCTGGGACCATTTTACTGGAAACGGAGCATTTCATGAATATTTTTGAAATTTAATGGTAATTTATATTATTGTAACTAACGTGCAAAATAAAATTAATTAAAAAAATATTGAACTTAAAAAGGGTTGCGTGACGACAGAAGCTAGAAATTTAATAATAATCATTGGTAAAATAAAAAACCGGCCACGAGCGTGTCGGGCCACGCTCAGTGTAGAGTTCCGCAGTTTCCCATCCGTCACAATAAGTGTTCCCACTTATGAGTTTAAAGGTATCTATTATGTTCGCGCTCCAGCAGCGCTCCGCGCTCCTGCAACTGCTCCCGGTAGTGGGTACTGTTGTTTCCATCCAAGTTCAAAATAATTTTCCTAGAAAATCCTTATAAAGTTCTACTTTTCAGATTTTTTTCATATTTTCTAAACTTATGGTTCAAAAGTTAGAGGGGGGGGGGGGACACATTGTTTTTTACTTTTGGAGCGATTATTTCCGAAATTATTATTTACGACATTATCAAAAAATGATTTTAGTAAACCCCTATTCATTTTTAAATACCTTTCCAACAATATATCACACGTTAGGGTTGAAATTAAAAAAAAAATCACTTCCCACTTTACATATAGGGGGGCTACCCTAATAAAACATTTTTTTCCAATTTTTATTTTAGCACTTTGTCGGCGTGATTGATACACATATTGGTACCAAATTTCAGCTTTCTAGTGCTAACGGTCACAGAGATTAAGCGAGGACGGACAGACGGACAGACAGACATGGCGAAACTATAAGGGTTCCTAGTTGACTACGGAACCCTAAAAAGGTGACATTGAATCTCTATTTAAATATGTAGATTGAAATGATGAAACCGTGTAAAAGTTATATCAAATCACAAAGATGTATTATTTATAAGGTCACTTTGATAATGTATTTACGGCTCCGTTTCTTTTTTATCTAACAAAAAATAAAATCGAACAAATTTGGTTCGCGGCTGCGATTTTATAACTTAATTTCTCCCTTTCCCTTTCACCGTCAGATCCCTTCGTTGTTGACTTGTCACGCGTTGGACTCAAACAGTTTGCTTTTTCTTCCATCATACGAACAGAAAAAGAATGCAACGTTGCCAGTATGATTTTTCCAACCGACTATAATGTAGATATCTTAAGGGCAAGAGTAGATACGCTTTACTTAAGCTTAAATAGTGCGATTTAAGGTCTTTGCCTGTGTTTACGCCACTTTTTGTCCGCTGCTTTTTGATAGATGGTTTTAGACTATTTGATAGTGTTTCTAAGACTTCGTAATACAGTAGTAAGTGAATGACTTTATCTAATCGTTTCCAGAATTTTCTATCCCATTTTTAATGTGTCCTTTAGTTCAAGTATTAAAGTAGTAGATTTATTTCGAGTGGATGAGATTTATGTTAAGTATAACTGGGATGATTTCCTAGTTTCAGTGATAGCTTTTTAGTTTTTAGTGATAGTGAGAGCTTCGTGCATAAATTAGTAGAATTCTAATTCCTAAGATTTGAATTTAGAAGAGAAAGATGATATAAAGCCACCAAATAATTGTTGAAAAATATTTAACGACAAAAATAGTCAAGGGTTTTTATAATAATAAAACGCTATTTTTAAATATTTTAATAACCTATTCAGAGTACTGAAAGCGCTTCGTAAGTAACTTTTTGGATGCCTGGAAGTCTGCGCTAAGTTATAATTGATCAATTTAATTCGACCGTCTCACTTATGAGCGGAGATGAAAGTATTCATTGTTCCATTCAGATACTTTTAAATTTGTTATTGCTAAGGTTATTAACTACTTCATATAGTTTTTACTACTCCTTCGTTGCTTTTTAATAACAAGGTTTAAAGTTTTAAACATTTTTTTTTAATTTATTAAACTTAGGACCACAAACAAGTTCACAATTATTCACTTATCTAATATAATTATTACACATTTTTTTTGTTATTGTGAACTCAGCAACGCTGGTCACTTACTTAATTATAACATTTTTCAACGATAGATAAAGCTTGTTACAGAGTATAACCTGACATTGACAATATTTTTTTTTTATAGAAGAGGGGGCAAACGAGCATGCGGCTCACCTGATGTTAAGTGACTACCGCCGCCCATGATCAACCGCAATACCAGGAGAATTGCGGGTGCGTTGCCGGCCCTTTAGAAAGGAGTAAGCTCTTTTCTTGAAAGTCCCCAGTTCGTATCGGTCCTGAAAAATCGCCGGTGGTAAACTATTCCACAGAGAGGTTGTACGTGGAAGAAAACTCCTTGTGAAACGTACAGTGGTGGACCGCCAAGCATCCAGATGGTGTGTATGGTATCGGGACGTTTGCCGTGTAGTGCGTCCACGAAATTTGGCGGCTGGGATTAATCCGAACAATTCCTCAGAGCACTCCCCGTGATTGATGCGATAAAATACGCAAAGAGATGCAACATCTCTTCGCAGCGCCAGTGAATCGAGCCGATCGGAAAGCACGGTCGTCGACGATTCGAGCCGCTCTGCGCTGGATGCGGTCAAGTGGAAGGAGCTGGTACTGGGGAGCCCCAGCCCAGAGATGGGAACAGTATTCCATGTGCGGCCGAACCTGCGCCTTGTAAAGTTGCAGGCGGTGTGCCGGCATGAAATACTGTCCCGCTCTGCTGAGCACGCCAAGCTTTTTAGAGGCCAATTTGTCCTTCCCTTCTAAGTGACCACGAAACTGCACGTCACTCGATATGTCGACGCCGAGGATTCCGATACTGGCTGAGGCAACAAGGGGAGTGCCTTGAAACTGAGGGGATACGACAAAGGGGTTTTTTTTAGCGGTTAACGCGCAAACTTGTGTCTTCTGGGGGTTAAACTGGACTAGATTTAGTCGTTCCCAATCCGAGACTCTGTTCAGCAAAGACTCGACTTCAGACACAAGTTTGTCCCGGCACTCGGAGACGTTTTCCCGAGAAATATTGGCTCGGCCGGTGTAAAGAGCATCACCAGTGCTGTCATCCGCATAGCAATGAATGTTACGGGTATGCAACATATCATTGATATGCAGAAGAAACAGCGTTGGCGATAGCACGCAGCCCTGTGGAACACCAGCATTAATAGGCTTGCAATCGGAGCTTGCACCGTCTACAACGACCTTGATGCTCCGATCTGCAAGAAAGCTGGTGATCCAATCGCATAATTTCTCGGGAAGCCCATAGGAAGGGAGCTTCGAAAGAAGCGCTTTGTGCCAAACCCGATCGAAGGCCTTCGCAATGTCCAAACTAACGGCCAATGCCTCCCCCTTGAACTCTACTGCCTCCGCCCATCTGTGAGTGAGGTAGACCAGAAGATCACCAGCTGATCGACCACGGCGAAAACCGTATTGGCGGTCACTAATCAGCTGGTGATCCTCAAGATACCTCATGAACTGGCAGTTTAAAATGGACTCCATTGTTTTGGAGAACAAGGAGGTGATGGCGATTGGCCGGTAGTTGGACGGGTCTGAGCGGTCGCCTTTTTTAGGGATCGGGTGGACGAAAGCCGTCTTCCATGATTTTGGGACTACGCCTAGGGAGTAGGAGTACCGGAAAAGACGCGTTAAAACCGGTGCCAACTCTGGAGCACACGTCCTCAGCACAATTGGGGGGATTCCGTCAGGCCCACTCGACTTGTGGATGTCCAGGGAGAGGAGTGCAACTGCACTTCCGGCATGGAGCACTCACACCGCGGGATGGTCGGCGGCGTACTCCCCCCGTCATCGAGAGTCGAGTTAGACGCAAAGAAAGAGCCTAGAAGATCGGATTTCTCCTTTGCAGTATGGGCCAGTGAGTCGTCCTCCCTGTGCAGAGATAGAAGAGATGGCTGACAGAAATTCCCCTGGACAGCCTTGGCGAGAGACCAGAATGCACGGGTTCCAGAAGGAAGGCGAACTAGTTTCTCGCCAATTCTGCCTATGTGCTCTGACTTTGAATTGGCAATGACTCTTTTGAAGGACCTAGAGGCGGAATTATACTTCTTTTTTAGAGCGCTGGTGTTTACATCCCGGGACGCTGATGCATCAACTCAGGCTTGGTAGCACTCCTGCTTATAGCATGATGCTATTTTACTGGAGCGACCAAACCATGGCTGAGATTTGCCTCCAATGGGTACCACAGAGGAAGGAATAAAAAGTTCCATACCCTGAAGTACCACATCAGTAACAGAATCCGCAACAACGTTGGGATCATCCGGCGAAAAGCAAACCCGCCCCCAAGGGTAGGATGCAAAGAAAGACCGCATCCCATCCCAATCGGTTGACCTATAGTGCCAAACACGGCGGCAGCCTGCAGAATGCAACCGCGATTTCAGCGTGAGTGGCACAACACTCCGGACCAGACAATGGTCCGAGGAGCCTAAAGGGGCGTCGACGGAAATCTGATATCCGTCCGGGTGAGAGGTCAGCAGAAGGTCCAACAGGGAAGGTGCATGATCTTCCACATCTGGAATCCGCGTAGGCGAAGTAACCAGTTGTGTCAGACCATATGCCAAGGCAAAATCATGAACAGATCTCCCCGCATGATCGGTTAAACGTGAACCAAGCCATTCGGCATGATGGGCGTTAAAGTCGCCGAGGATCACGATCTCTGCGGAGGGGATCTGCTGTAGCAACGAATCTGCAGCCATTTGGACGTGGTCGAAGAGTCGGTCTGTTTCGGCATTACCGCTATGGGACCTATAGAGGCACCCATAGACGCGCGGATGGTCGTCGCTGTCTACGCGTAGCCAAAGGATGGACAGGTCCGAACCTTCAAGTCTGCCGAGGCGTCGAGAACAGATGTCCTCTCTGACGTAAACGCAAACTCCAGCCCGAGGCACAAAGGAGTGTTCCAGTTTGTACCCCGGGTAGGAGAGATACGAAACATCAGCCGGAGAGGACACCTGCGTCTCGGTCAGAAAGAGCAGAGCCGGCCTCGCCGTCTCGAGATGGTAGTGGATGGCGTTTAGGTTAGAGTGAAGTCCCCTGATATTGCAGAAATTCACGGACAGCGTGGCAGGGGTCGCCTTGGTTTTATTGCTCCGTTTGCCCCGAGCAGTTGTAGTCTTGAGCGGAATTTTGCCCCCCCCCCCCCCAGAATACGCGGGGCAGCCTGAGCACCCACGCTCAGAAGTGGAGAAACATGGTCGTGGATGCTCAGCGAGGGATTCTCCAGGGGTGCTGGTACCCTCCTGGGGTAGTCTATCATTATTTAATTCCGCTACCATGTTGATGGGGGGGGGGGATTTGGGCCTCCGGCCACCTGCACTCACCAGACGAAACGCGGAAGCAGAGCTTCCACTTCACTCCGGTATTCTGTGAGGTGGTGGTACCACCCCGGTTTGAGCCGGCCCATACGTGCAACAGCAAAGCTGCCGCGTGGCTCTACCACTGTTAAAATATCTTGTTATTCTAAATCTAGAAGTGAAATCTAAACACAGTATCGACTAACAAATATTGTAGGGTTATAGTAGGATATACGACACAACTGCTCATTAGTTTTTTTTTAAATGGTCGTGTCATATATTCCATTATCTACTCAATGAGTACTTGTTTAAATTTTTCAGTGACAATCTTCTTATAATTACCTCGTCCAATAGCTTCATCGTTATGCTCCCTTATCGGTGTATCCCATTAGACTTTGCTTGAAAATTATCCAAGTCTAACTATACACCATTGCCTTTTTCCTTTCTTGACAACTTAAGTTCTTTTGATTTCTTATATTTAAGCGAACACTACACATTTAAATAATACTACTTTTCTTTAGTGTTAAAATAAGAATTAATATAAAAGTGAAATTAAGGTTGTATTTTAACAAGAAGTAAATAAGTAAAGATAAACAAAGTATTAATTACCATGCACATTATTCTTGATTTATTATTTTCTTCCTCCACAGCTTGATGAACAACACAACTTATGCTGCGAATTGTTAAAAAGATAAAAATACACCCTTAGTCTAAATGAAATTTTAGATAAAATCGAAATTTATCTCTGCGGTAAATTCGTAACGATTCACAAAAGAACAAGGGTATCTGACAAAGCCTGAGGAACCCGTAAACTAATGTGGCAGTGGGCGGCAAAAAGCCCCCCCGGGCTACCCCACCAGATAGAGTGACGACCTGATGAAACACACAGATAGTAACGGACGCAAGTGGCTCAAGACCGTCTGTTGTGGCAATCAATGTTCATCAGTAAATTCAGTGAACTATTGAGAAAAGTCAAGCCTACGCGCAGGCGCTTTTCATCCTGTATCTTGCTCAATCTTGGCGTGATCCACAGACACATAAACTATGCCTAAGGCGTTTAAGGAGGTAAAAGAATGGAGCACTATTGCATCGTATTGTATTTAAGAATTCTTGATAAATAATCCTAGTTGTGTCCCATTTTGGATATTATTGGATAATAATTACTTTTTTTAGCACGAAAGAAAGAAAACATTTATTTTGACACATAAGCACAACGCCATATTAAACATTATTAGTTATTCTCAGATACATAAGTTATCACTGGCAACACACACTGGTTGTACAGTCTAGTTTTTAGGTTTTGAGGTATACCTGACGAGAAGATGCGTCGTAATTTCTCTAATGCTGCCTAGCCGAGTTGAATCCGTCGATTGACCTCTCGGTCGAAGTTGGACTTGCCTAGTTGGACTATTTCTCCCAGGTAAACGTACTCGTCAACAACTTCGAGCTTAGTGCTCCCAACAACTACCGGCACAA
Source organism: Parnassius smintheus behrii (assembly GCA_036936625.1). Taxonomy (NCBI): domain Eukaryota; kingdom Metazoa; phylum Arthropoda; class Insecta; order Lepidoptera; family Papilionidae; genus Parnassius; species Parnassius smintheus. The sequence goes on along the minus strand of JAUPFT010000014.1, from coordinate 40,448,577 downwards.
GACATGGACACTCCTTCTTAAAAATCTCTGCGCAAGTTTTAGATGAGAAAATAAAAAGAAGCTGCTTGGGGCTAGATCTGGTGAGCAAGCCGATGAATGATCAAGCAGTTCAAACCATAATTCGGGGATTTTTTTAAAATACTTATATTAACTAAATTAGGCTTCGTTCATGTTCTTCAAATTTCAATGTTCACATATGATTCATATAATTCATATGAACTCATATTAGAAACTTAATAGGCTCTAAATATAACGGTAATGGAAACGGGCAGAGAGACGACCAAAAAAAAATTCTTAAAAGTAGACTAAATTAGCATAAAATTTTAATTAGGATACTGTCGTAAAAATCTGTTTCAACAGAATTCTAGCACATGTTTGACAACACAAACATTTTCGCAGCATTTACAAACGCTAAAGTTTCATACGTTTTATTAAATATTCCTAAGTTAGATACCCGGTTGTTTCGTTCCCATGCTGAATTTCAAGTATGTTTGTAGAGGTGTCAGCTTGAGAAGTTAGTCTTAAATCTTCACTGGTGTAGATATCCCTAACTGCAAATGTTTTATCTTTAACATTATGATGAAAATTTATATATTCTGCTATATTGTGGTTATAGCCCGTGGAGACGCCAGTAACTTAAGGTATCTTCGATAAAGATTTAGTGGACTGTAATTTTGGTGCATACGGCAAAGGGGAAAATAAATAGGTGGGATAGCACGCACTGACCTGATGAGGGCTGCCGCGCCTTCCTCCTGGAGTGTCTGCTATCCAGCGAGCTCGCCACGTGGTTCGGCGCACACGCACTCTCGGAACAGTCTCGTGAAGTCCCACACTCTCCACCTTTGCCCTTACGGGGGCGTCTCACACTTTTATGAGTTACAAAGACACAATGTCTGATGCGGTGAATATTAAACATAAACAGGAGAACTCAATGTTCGTCCTGCGCGGTTTGCGGTTAATGTACATAAGACGCGACGGGTGGCCGTGCGTTGCGGATGGCGTAATATCACTTAGTATAATGACGCGCGCCGAGATCCTCTTTTTCACCTCGGCGGTAGCGCGTGCGGTAGGAAAAGGAAGGAAGGAAGGAAACAAAAAATATGCACTAGTCATGTTGATAAAGTAGATATAACTTAGGACGAACTCAATGCGATATGTAATGTAATGTTGATAAAGTAGATTGTTAACTGGCGTTACCATTTCCTCCCGCCCTTAAAGGGTCACCTTTAAAAGACAACCGTAATATAAAAGTAAAAGGAAAGCAAATAAATAAGCGGTATATAAAGTGAGAGGATGCGCTCAATGCGCATGTCTCATCTACTAACCTTACTTGGTAAGCGAGAAAATGTATACATAAATATAATATTGCGGTTTAATAATTTTTTAATATATATAAATATAAAATTAATTCCTAATTTAGATAAATAATTATAATCAAAATAATCGTGATTTATTGTCTTGGGAGAGGGCAAATACGAGCAACAGGACGGAGATATGTTCCCTTAGTAGTTCTCACGGTCACTACTCAAACTACGCCATCCTTCGAAGGATGAACAGACTCGACAATCGCTAATGGCCAAGCAAGGGGCGGTTCATTATCATTTATCACAATTACAACCATGCCTGGTACGATAGCCGTAGACGGGGTGTTCCACTTCTGACGAACTTGTAATCCGTGAAGGTATTCCGTCCTCCACCGGTCCCAAAACGACTGAACTAATTTATCCAGTAAAGAATGCCTGTGTAACAGACTGGTAGAGTCAGATTTGACTTTGGGTGCGGGTAATGACAATAACAATTCAGGCCCAGCGTGTAAATTTTTAATATGATAATAGTCAATGATCATGTTCACCACATGATCACTGCGCGGGAGTATAATTGGATGTTTTTGTGTGTAATCTAATGCGGAGTTCGAAAGACGACCACCAATGCGGATTAAACCATTCTCAATAAAAGGCCTTAAACGATTGAAAGCGGGCGAGCAAGGTTTTTTACCTTCAATATTTAAATATTCCACTGCAAAATGCTGTTTTTGCAGGGCGCGGAGGATTATAACCTCAGAGAAACTGAGATCATCAGCAGTCACTACAGTAGTGCTGCGGCGGGGCAATAATTTAGCAAACTTACACACGTACGCAATTATACGTAGAAGTTTACTCCAAGAAGAGATGCGGAGTGCGAGCTCATAAATCGCAGAATTACAGACGGATGTGCACACAGTGTGCGACAAAATCTTCTTCTCAGGCATATTTGCAATAACCTCATTGTCTAAAGTACGAAGAGGCCATTGAGATGGATCTAACGAAGTCCACTGAGGCCCATGGAGCCACAGGGGGTTTGAAACTAATTTATTTGGCGTAACGCCACGTGAAAGTATGTCAGCGGGATTCTCAGTACCTGCGACATGATAAAAGTTATCAGCGCGAATATTGTCGGTAATCTGAACAACGCGGTTTGCAACAAAGGTCTGCCACTTGTGTGGCGATTTCTTTATCCAGTACAGAGCTACTTTTGAATCTACAAAGGCATAGACTGATATTGCAAGGTCAAGAGAATAATTGTCGAGTACTCTGCGAAGCAATTTTGAGAGTAAAACCGCTCCACAAAGCTCAAGGCGTGCAATAGATAGTGGTTTCGTCAGTGCGACTTTAGTCTTTGCACAAATCAACTGGACGGTGTTACCATTGACGCTCTTTACATGTATGTAGACTACGGCACCGTATGCGTGCTCGCTGGCGTCGGAAAACCCCAGGAGTGACGCAGTACAGTTTTTGGATACACCAACATGTCGCGGGATACGTAAATCATTAAGAGCTGGTAATTCAGCACAGAATTGCCTCCACATCTTAATAATTGGCGGTGGTGGTATGTCGTCCCAATCTAAATTAAGTTGCCAAAGCTGCTTTATTAACAATTTGGCGTACGCGACTGTGGGAGCAACGAAACCCATTATGTCCCACAGGCGAGCGACAGTAGATAAGATGGCGCGCTTAGTGCACGTCACATCAGCGGGAACAGATATCTTAAAATAAAAGGCGTCACTATCGGTAGACCAATGCAAGCCCAGTATTTTATGTGGCATTGATTTATCGAACTCTACTTCTCCTGTAATTTTATGGGAAGTAGGGAGGTCATCTAAAACAGATCGACGGTTGCTATGCCATTTTATCAGGTCCCATTGGGCACCCTTGAATAAGTCTATCAGCTGCCGAGAGGTCTCACTGGCCTCGGATTCACTGGGCATAGAGAACGCGATGTCGTCCGTATATAGCGAAGTAAATGCGATACGACTCGCAAGCGGATACTTTGCGCCGTCGTCGTCAATGAGCTGTCTTACCGTGCGCAATGCATGGTATGGACTCGAAGTTAAACCGAAGCACACGCGATTGAAGTGGTATAACACAAGTGGGTCTTGTGGACGGAAGCGGTATAGGAAGCATTGGTAACGACGATCAGAATCGCGAACAACTATTTGCATAAATTGTTGGCGACAGTCGGCTGTCATAGCGATTGGATGTAAGCGGAAAGTTAAAATTATATTGAACAAGTCGCCTTGCAAATTTGGTCCTGAATGCAGAATATCATTTAATGATCGCCCAGTGCTAGTCTTACTGCTAGCATCCAGGACGATGCGCAGACGCGTTGACTTCTTATCTTCGCGTAAGACTCCATGATGCGGTATGACATATATTGGAGCGGGTTCATGAGAGCCATACGGCGGTGCGGGGGATATATAATTTTTAGCTAAGTATTCCTTTATGACGTCATCATATGCTAACCTTAATGTAGGCGAGGCTTGAAGTTTCCTCTCCAAGCACATGAATCGTCGTCGAGAGGTTTCATAAGAATCTCTGAGAGAGTAAACGTCATCTTTAAATGGCAGGCCAACAATATATCTACCAGTAAAAGGATCGCGGGATGTCGTAGATTTATAAAACTCTTCACATTCAATGTCTGAAGGACACTGAATGGGCGGTGCGGAGGGTGGCTGTTCAAGCTCCCAAAATCGTTGCACTAATTTGTCAACGATAGGAGACTCTAGAACTGAGCAGCACGTTAAAGAATGATTTACCTGAAGTGTCGGCACTGAGCCCATAATAACGTAACCAAATACCGTATTCAAAGCCGAGGGCCCGGACAAGTCGTTAGACGAATAAATTACATCTGGACATAGTAAGTGCGGGAAAAGGGATGCGCCTATCAAAACATCAATTTTATTAGGCATGCTATAACATTCATCAGCGAGTCTTATGCCATGGAAGTGTGATAAGACAGATGTGTCTACCACAGCAGTGGGCAAAAGGTCGGTGATTTGATCAACAACTAGCGTTGAAATATTGAAGTTAATATTCGAGTCGAATCGTGAGAAAATTTTAATATCAATCGATTTCGATTTTACAATTTTTTCAACTCCACCGAATCCCTTTACTACAGTACATTCGGTATCGTGTTGTTGAACGCATAAACGATGACAGCACTCTTTAGTCATAAAATGGCTTTGAGCCGCGGAGTCTAATAATATACGAATAATTTGTTTCTCTCCCTTAGCATCGTAAGCAAATACTTGAGCGGTTGATAATAAAACAGTTCTCTGCGAACGACTTGCGCGCGCGGGAGGTGGTGAACGTTGGGAAACATTCTTGAACGAAGTACACAGCGCGACGTCTGAACGCGCACCTGCGGTGAGGGGTGGCGAGTGTGCGGGCGCGGGGGTTGTAGACTTCAGTGTAACTGGCTGAAGCGGTGGAGAACGCGCCAGCGCAGGGGAAGCATTATCGCTTCTGCGGTGGAAGTGCAACAATGTGTGATGTTTAAATTTACAAACTCGACAACTATAATTTGAAGAGCAACTAGACACTCGATGACTTAAACTGAGACAATTCACACATGCATTGTTACTCTTTACGCATTTAAATCGTTCCTGCGGCGTCATTTTATTAAAGTCTGCACACTTAAATAGGTGTTGATGCACAATATTATCGCACAGACACTTTGACCAACTAGTCGTCGTGCTTACGTACGCCTGATACTTCGGCGACGAAGTATTATTACAGCGACCATTATTACCGTTACCTCGTCGATTGTTTGGTGCGCTATTAGAATTTGTACTAGAATCGGTGCGTTGCAAAACTTTGGAGCGGGTCCTAATAAAATTTACTAAATCATCAAAGGTAGGTACCATCGAGTTATAACTATATTCGAAAGAGCGAATGGTATCCGGGTCCAGCTTCTTAAGCGCGATATGAAGAACAATTAAGTCCGCGAGATTATCTAACTTTAAGTTTTGTAAAGCGCGCACTGCACTTATAAAGTTATCAGTAAATAAATCAAAATTATTTGCGGTGGCCGATTGCAATGGCTTAAATTCGAACATCTGATTAATATATGTAGATGCTAGCATACGCCGGTCTTCATATTTGTCAACGAGTGCTTGCAATAAAATTTTATAATTTTCAGCGCAAGGAGTTATACCTGAGCATACAGATAGGGCTTTGCCCGTTAGTTTACCTAGCAAATAGTATAACTTTTCAGCGTCGGTAAGCGATGTGTTGTCATGGACGGTTGATTTAAAGCTAGTATAAAATAAAGGCCATGAGCGAATGTCACCCGAAAATGGCATAAGTTCGATTGGCGGAAGTGAGAATCTGGCTTTAGATGGTGTACTAGTACTTTGTGAATTAGATTGCGAATATTGTAAATAAAGCCTATTTATTCTACCGCAAAGAGACTCAAACGCAATGAGGCTGTTATAATCAGGTTTAGCAATAGGGTTTATTTTTAATAAATGTGAATTATAATTATCTAAGACCTGTTTAAACTCAATACGTAAAGCATTAATATTAGAACTTCCATCAAGAAAACGCTCCATCGCGGAAGTGTTTGTGTGGATGTCCGAGGACATATCATATATTTTTTGCACTATTTCAAATAAAGCATCTCGTTTAGCTAACAATAAAACCAACTCAGCATCAGGTGTGCCCTCATTATCCGAGGAATCGCTATTATTCGATGCTATTTGTTTTTTAGGCGGCATTACAACTTAAGTTATGCGGCAAAAATAATATAATTATAAGCGGGTAGTCTGTAAGCGACCTCGCTACGCGGTTGAATTATTAAATATTAGTTTTGTTAACGATGAACTTTAATTGTTAACTTTTATAATAATTATGAAGTTATTTATAACGAATATAATGCTTAAATATATGTGCAAATAATAAATGTAATTTAACAGTATAATCTATAGATGTAGTTAAAAGTTGATGACGTGATGTGAACATACAACAAATAATTTATATATATAATTATATGCTTATTCATTCTATGAATATAGTTTTAAAATTACTATGAATGTCACCTATTAGGACCTATTCTAGTGTTCTAATAAGGGCGGGGTTAATCCGAAGTCGGATTAAAATATAAATAATTAATTATATAAACGCTTATTACGATAACGATCTAATAAGGGCGGAAAGTCAAGGTCAATCCAGCGAGAAGTGACCATTAAAAATGGAGACGCCAGTAACTTAAGGTATCTTCGATAAAGATTTAGTGGACTGTAATTTTGGTGCATACGGCAAAGGGGAAAATAAATAGGTGGGATAGCACGCACTGACCTGATGAGGGCTGCCGCGCCTTCCTCCTGGAGTGTCTGCTATCCAGCGAGCTCGCCACGTGGTTCGGCGCACACGCACTCTCGGAACAGTCTCGTGAAGTCCCACACTCTCCACCTTTGCCCTTACGGGGGCGTCTCACACTTTTATGAGTTACAAAGACACAATGTCTGATGCGGTGAATATTAAACATAAACAGGAGAACTCAATGTTCGTCCTGCGCGGTTTGCGGTTAATGTACATAAGACGCGACGGGTGGCCGTGCGTTGCGGATGGCGTAATATCACTTAGTATAATGACGCGCGCCGAGATCCTCTTTTTCACCTCGGCGGCAGCGCGTGCGGTAGTAAAGGGAAGGAAGGAAGGAAACAAAAAATATGCACTAGTCATGTTGATAAAGTAGATATAACTTAGGACGAACTCAATGCGATATGTAATGTAATGTTGATAAAGTAGATTGTTAACTGGCGTTACCAGCACGAATGGATACAGATTGTTCTAAGTAGAGAATAGCTATTATAATCTCTGGTCATATAATCGTCTGTGTCACATTATATACTTATATGATCCGTGTATCGTCTATGAATTTAATTAATTAAAATGTCTTGTCGTTTTAATTGGCAATATAAAATATTAAACACAGAAGACATTTTTTTTATTTGTCCCTAAAAATCTACCAATGGACACGAGCCTCACCCGAATAATAATGATGTTTTGCCCCACGGAGTGAAACATCGGCCCTGAAGCATATAGTAAAACATGTTTTGTAATGCACTCTATATGTACCACTACTATGTTATGCTTAAAATAATTTTGGGTAAATTAATTAATTTTGAAGGCCTTTAAAATTACTAAAATTGCCTTATGGTTATCACACATCCAACAAACCATTTGAACAAACAAAATAAAAATAAAAAATACAGACATAAAATACATAATATTCTTTACTTTGCCTTACAAAACTTTTAAATCAGCCCAATTTTGAAGGAGAAAACTAATACGTGACAATTATTTTGTCAACTTTTAAAGATATAATGAGTTCGAGCTGCAGTTGCCTTCCTCAATTAAAAAGCTCGGTCGTTCGAACGCAACGCGACAACAATAGACCCATTTAAATGTTCAGATATCTCCTTAATGCTCTATATGAAGACGGTATCAAATTTCTTATATTATTGTTGTAGACCAAACCATCTCATTCCTAAGTTACCAGGTGACAATTGCATTTTTGCTAATAGAGGATAAATGTATGATGACAAGACACAGCATCCACTTACTATCAGCAGTCTGCCTGATAGTAAGTGGATGCTGTGTCTTGTCATCATACATTTATCCTCTATTAGCAAAAATGCAATTGTCACCTGGTAACTTAGGAATGAGATGGTAGGTTGTGCTCGTACGCTACTAACTTAGGCTGTCTCTCCTTAATAACTTTTAATATATTTTATGGAAATTCTAGCCTACTTTATTCAACAAATTCAGCTATCCTCCATCAGATCAATACGACAACCGTCTGAAGTTTTCAGAACAAATGAAATAACTTCTTATCTTAGGTCTGAATATTAAATAAGGACAAACTTCATTCATGATTTATGTAACGTTCTACACGCTTTGCCCTTAAAGAATAGCTTTTAATAAATATGGCCTCATAAAGGTAAGTTTCGGTAATGAACTAATTTCTATTTTTATACCAAAAGAGTTTAGTTATATTAACATTTGTCAAAAATTCCCAACGACAAGATGGTTTATTAAGATGGCGGAGTAATAGTATCATCAAATTATTTTTTACAGGATAATGTGACAATCGAGCACACAGTCCGCCTGATGGTAAGTGGTTGCTGTGGTCCATAGACATCTACATCTATCCTCGATTACGAATCAAAATGCAGATGCGGTTACACCCGAGAGGACTAAGATAGAATGCCTCGTTTCCAGTAAAAAGGGTCTCCGGTTCGCTACATTCACCATACGAAACACAACAGCATTAAGCTAATATTTTACGCTGGTATTCTGTAAAAGCGTGATCTTTCCTTGATTGAGCCGACCCATTCGTGCTACAACTATACTACTAATATAACTGCAGGATGGCTCTACTACCTATAAAAATAGCGTAAATGAACTGAGTCGTAACCAAAGTCCAACTCTATTACAGTTTCTGAACAACTCTATATAAATATTGTAGATATAGCTCTCTATTACCACACAGCGCAGTAGTCGTTCTCTGGGCTGACCTTACTCGGTGGGAGATCACCAAAGGGGTGATCTTTCGATCAACGTGACGTGGGCACGTAACCTTCAAACTTCGGAAACATGCACTCTATTCTAAATCATTAAAAACTGTTCATCTTTAAAAAATATTAATTTGTTAAAAGTAATATTAATATTAAATTGCTAAATATTATTTAGTATACATAGTAAAAGAAATAACAAAGACAATGTTATTTTATAACATAAAAAAACATAAACATAAAACACTCACGCTTGTCACCCAGAGGGATAGACAGAGCCTACGGACTTCCATTTGACACGATCCTGACATACCTCTTTCGCCTCTTTTACATCCATTTATTTACGCATACATGCTCGTCGGTTAAGGGTACTTCTAACGTGGCCCATTTTCAAAATATCGCCAATTTGGTCGATAAACTTTTTCCTAGGGCGTCCCTTCCCGACTCGGCCGTTCACATCTGCCATATAAATTTGCTTTGTCACTCTTTCCTCATTCGTTCTTTCCACATGACCAAACCACCGAAGCATTCCTTTCTTAATCCTGGTCACAACATCATCTTGCATACCACGTTTATCTCTTATCACGCAATTTCTCATCCTGTCATTCAGATTCAACCCTAGCACTACTTAAAGACCGCATTTCTACAGCATTTATTCTACTTTCGTGCTTCTTCTGCCACACCCAGCTTTCACTACCATACATTAAAGTAGGGACTAACACAGCGTTATGAATTACCATACGTGCCTTTTTTGATACATTCTGGTTCTTCACAATAGAGTGTAGTGCCCCATTCACTCTATTTCCTGCATTTACTCGTCGTTCTATAGCCTTATCATATCTACCATCCCTGCTAAATACACATCCCAAATACACAAACTCATCCACTTGCTCAATTAACTCTCCTTCTATTCTTATTTCACATACCGTTTTGCTTTCCTCTCTTTCAAAAACCATCACTTTCATCTTACTTGCGTTCACTTTCATTCCCCTTTCTTTTAATGCCCAATTCATTAATGTAACCATCATTTGAAATTCAGCCGCCGATGACGCAAATATGACTTGATCATCGGCATACAAAAGGCATTTGACAGTTAACTCGCTCATTCTTAACCCACATTCTTCATCTTTCAAAGTTTGCAAACACCTGTCCATAAATAGGCTGAACAGCCAAGGGAAAGCCACACAGCCATGTCTGACACCTTTTCGGATGCCAAACCAGTCTGAGTAGACCCCATTGATCCTGACACAAGCACAAGAATCCCTATAAAGAGACCTCAATGCCTGTATCAAACCAGCGCTCAACCCATATGAGTTCAGTGTTTGCCATAACACATTCCTGTCCACTCTGTCATAAGCCTTTTCCAAGTCCATGAACGCACAAAAAACTTTCTGGCTTTTAGCCAAAAACTTCTCCGCAATCATGCGCATGGAAAAGACTTGATCTGTACACCCCATTCCCTTTCGAAAACCCGCTTGCACATCTGTTATTTTATAAAGATTATATTTTTGTTTTTATTTCTTAGCTTACCGGATTTTTACAAAAATTTGTTTATTATTGGTCTTAAGTCGAAACTAAAGTCTGTCCATTTTTTTTCAACTAACTAAAGTCGTGGGTTTTTTTTTACCTTATACACTATGTCTTAGTATCGTTTTCAGTACTTTTACGTTTTATTTAAATATAAATATTCCCTAAATATGATATATTTCATCATCACAGCCTTTTAAAATACTATCGCTGAATAAACAACTCCTCCAAGGAATCTCAGAACACGGTCCTGATCTAACTGCAACCACAGATTTCCTTCAATCATTTACACGTCGTCACTGAGTCACTAGTGTCGCGCCATAAATTTTACTTACTGGTACGAGGCTGACACGCCTATCTGTTTTTGGTTCTTCAAGCTGCGAATATAAGACTGCCTATTGACTAGCCCATTGCCATTTCAGCTTACTGATTTTAACGGTTTGTGATTTTATGGTTATGTCGGATATTCTGGTTCTAATGCGGATATATTCAGTTTCTGACGAAAATATGTGCCGTTATCTCCTGAACTAATATTATTTATTTTAAAGACGGACGAAATAATTTACAATGTTACTATATTTATATTTGAGGACAAAAATAAACCGTTTGCGAGACAGTTTATAATAAATAAAATAACATTGGTAAAATAATTAAGGCTAATTAATATTAATTTTTCAAACATTTACAAAAATAACATTCAGTTAATCTATTCTTTCTGGTGCATTTATTTATGCTCCGTAATTAGATATTTATTTTATATAAAACTAATATTTTACTCACGATTTCATTCGTGTCTTAAGAATTATTTCCTTTCTGGTACATATTTTGGTAAAAATGATTCGGTAAATGTTATAAAATTTTAATTTGTATTCGAATACTTTTTCGGAAAATTGAAATTACGACGCTGTAGCCAGTAAAGTCACAGTAAAAACTAGTTTTCACAAATGCCCTCCTTTATATTAATTTTGTATGCTTTAGCCAAACTATTAACAGTATATTGTTTTTGTTTGAGCAAAATATTTTAATAAAGTCGCAAATTAATACAATCTATTTTATACACACATATGAATGAAACTCAAGTTTCTGCAATATACAAATAATTGCCTTGAATTAGCTTAGAGAGTTATTTAGACTGCTTACTCGTTTCTCATTCTTAGTCTATAAGGAAATGGTAAAATTAGAAACTTTGTGCAACCTGAATTGAGAACATCAATACTGTATTCGAAGTCCATTAAATACGCATGTTTAAGGATAACTCAAAAACTGCAGGTCAGATGTTAATCAATATTTGGGACCACAAGAAAAGCTTGAACCATCAAAATCGGTTCACTTTTAAAACGTTCTGATGTAACTCACAAAAAATACGGTCAAATTGAGAACCTTCTCTTTTAATTTCTGTCTACTGTTGTATGTTTATATTTATTACTATATTTGTGAGAGGAAAGAATAAATTGTCTGTCTGCTTATTTTTCTAAACAAAACCTAGGAATAGCTAAACCAATTGTAATGAAAAGTAAAATAGAAGAACATTTAAAAAGTAATGTCAGGAATTGTTAAGGCTACGTAATATCAACGAGTAAAACGTAACAGATATTTTTTGTAAAATCTGCAATTAGTAATATAAAGTGTTTTTGGTAAAAAAAAGATTCGTTCATAACCGAAACGTTTGTAATTTTACAAAGAAAAGTTCGTAACACTTAATCTTCTATCTCTTAAAGTCTTAATGCAAAATCGCTTTTATTACATTTTTTTACTTCAACGCGATATATTTACAAAACGATAAAAGGCATTTTTTACCTTAAATTATAATCTTAAATTTATTATTTTAAAATAATTCTCCTTTAATTCGTAAAATCTGTTTGTTTATAATAAATATATATATATATATATATATATATATATATATATATATATATATATATATATATATATATATATATATATATATATATATATATATAGTTTTTACGAATTAAAGGAGAATTTTTTTGAAATAATAAATTTAAGATTATAATTTAAGGTAAAAAAATGCCTTTCATCGTTTTGTAAATATATCGCGTTAAAGTAAAAAAATGTAATAAAAGCGATTTTGTATTAAAACTTTAAGAGATAGAAGATTAAGTGTTACGAACTTTTCTTTGTAAAATTACAAACGTTTTGGTTATGAACGAATCTTTTTTTACCAAAAACACTTTATATTACTGATTTCAGATTTCACAAAAAATATCTGTTACTTTTTACTCGTTGATATTACGTAGCCTTAACAATTCCTGGCATTACTTTTTAAATGTTCTTCTATTTTACTTTTCATTACAATTGGTTTAGCTATTCCTAGGTTTTGTTTAGAAAAATAAGCAGACAGACAATTTATTCTTTCCTCTCACAAATTTAGTAATAAACATAAACATACAACAATAGACAGAAATTAAAAGAGAAGGTTCTCAATTTGACCGTATTTTTTTGTGAGTTACATCAGAACGTTTTTAAAAGTGAACCGATTTTGATGATTCAAGCTTTTCTTGTGGTCCCAAATATTGATTAACATCTGACCTGCAGTTTTTGAGTTATCCTTAAACATGCGTATTTAATGGACTTCGAATACATTATTTATGTTCTCAATTCAGGTTGTACAAAGTTTTTAATTTTACCATTCCCTTATAGACTAAGAATGATAAACGAGTAAGCAGTCTAAATAACTCTCTAAGCTAATTCAAGGCAATTATTTATATATTGCAGAAACTTGAGTTTCATTCATATGTGTGTATAAAATGGATTGTATGAATTTGCGACTTTATTAAAATATTTTGCTCAACTTCATAGAACTGGAGTTGGATTGCCATTTAGTGACGACTTTAAATATCTATCTCCACATTTTGGTCCGCAGGCGTCGTAAGAGTCGATTAACGGATATGTTAGAACGTTCTTGTGGCTTTCAATTGATGGCAACCTTGCTTACACCATGCGTAAAATACGCAAAATAATAATGGGGAGGAGGTGTGAGTCGTCTGGTACACCGATCGTCATTCCGCCTGCCAACTAGTAGGAGAGGCCCATATTCTACAGGGTCTACTACTGGTTGACGCTAAAAAAAAAGATGGAACTGGAAGTATTTGTGTCATATTCATTTTGGTTAAACATATGCTTAGAAATTTTGTTATTATTCATAGTTATTCGGTGATATTATTGTTGTTAGATGTTCCGTATGGTAGAGTCATGCTGGCAGGTAAAATCTGGATAGATTGGCACGAACCGCAAATTATCACGCTTTAAAAGAATACCAGTGCAAAATAACAGCTTTTAGGTTGTCGCGTTTCGTATAGTGAATGATGTAGAGAACTGGAGACTTTTTTACTGGATGACGAATCATCTGCTTTTTGTTACCCGGACAGAGTTACAATTAATTTTATTTTAAGTATGAAACATATTTAGGCCTAATTGCTCGGTTTTAGAACAGCAATCTAATAAAGGTTTATCTTACTGGAAAGTTAAGGTCCTTTTCGCTCAGTTAGGTCTGACAACAACAATAGACGCACTATTGTTGTTGTCAGACCTAACTGAGGATAAGGCCGAATTAAAAAGTAGTTTTAGACCTCGTCAGCCCTCTTTCAGAAACATAAAAAAGTAAAAATAAGTTTACTTTCACCTTACAGGATGAATCTACAGAACATTCGCAGCCATATCCAATTAAATCATGGATACCAACACAATCATTTACTTATTATAAGCCACTACTTGTCTACAATTCCACCTGTTGCTAACGGTAAATGGCACTTTCTAGCAAAAGAAAAGTCTATTCACTCTTGCCTTGAAGACACATATTGTAATGGTTTGGTTCAAATGTGTGGAATATCGGTAACAACGAAGTGAAGTCTCACCAACCACCTAATTGTTCAATGGAGGGTGGGAAAGCAGAATTGAGGCATGTAATTCCTGGACTCACTCTCCAAATGCGAATATCGAGAGTTCGAGGCTGAAAAGATTAGTTTTCCAAGTCAAGGTTTCCAATAATCCTCTTAGATTGTCTTCCCACGCTGCTAGGTACTTCTTCGTAGCACCAACCAACATGTGATGATAATGCATTAATGGACTTGCCCTATATGTAAGGTAAGAAGCTGCCCCAGTGTGAAGTATTGCCGCACACTTGCAAAGGCAACTTGCGAGGATTGCAAGGATCCCTTTACACTGCTTTGGCCTTGGAATTAGAAACCGCGTGGAAGTTTGGATTTGTCTTAACCCCAAACAATTTAAATTATTCAAAGAACCAAGTAAATTATTCTCCGTAAAACATATTCTAGCTTCTCCGTATCTCTAGAATAAAGTCATGCAACACTTAAGGAGTAACTTAAGTCCTCAACTCTGCTGATTGGAAAATGCTGGGTAGCACTTGGTCAGATGGACTCATGGCGAGAAAAAATATCTTACTTTATAGTAAATACATTTAAGTTAGGTTTACATTTCGTGTTGACGTAAAGCACAATCATTTTCTAGCAGAAAAATATTGAGTATTTCTGTAGCCGATTTTGTTCTGACCTTATGATAAGCAATTGCGTTCACGCCTACTAAAACAACGAAACTGTCAAAAAGAATAAAGAAACCGCAGGCAAAGCACAGATGCATATTTTTATATAGGAGTAAGGATAAATAAAGCACACATTTAACTTGACGATGAGAATGCTGTGACTTATAGACACCTAAATCTATCTTTGATTAACTATCAAAATACAAAAGCGCTGTCACAACTGAGTACTAAGATGGTGTATAGCATTATGTAACTTTTTAAGAAGGTATTCTGTGCGAGATATACTCGAACAGAGGGAAAGAAACCACCGACGTCTTTCTGATAACAGATTAAAAAAATCTGCGGTTGCTAACCCACTTCTAAACGTGGGAACTATGGAAAATATCCCCTTAAGATGCAAGAGACCTATGTTCAGCAGTTGACTTTCATAGACTTTAATTAATGACTGAAAGAATAAACAAAAGTTAATTTTGTGTCGCCGTGAACTTTCGTATATTTTCTTGAAACAAATCATAAAATGTATTTGCTTTGGTTATAAAATTAGAGAGTACAGACAAGGTTATGCCATTATACATGGTTGACTTGAATCACTTTTTAGGCAAGAGTTGGTATTAAACCTGATGAGCTTGTAAAATAATTTATTAACGTAAACAACGCTGAAATGACTAAATTAAAATGAATCGAGATTTGAGATAAATTTAAATGTTAATTTACTCGTTTCTATACTGTTGTTTTATTAAAACTAATAAATTTTTTATAATCTATAATGCGTTTGTTTTCAAAGCTAAAAATAATATGGTTATATTGCTTAAAGGTTTTTAGTATAAAGCTAACCAACATAATCTGCCAAACTGTAAACCAGTTTGTCCGTAGATATTACATGACTCATGTCAAAAGAAACAAGTAATACTCAACAATTATAATGTTTGTCGACGTGTCATTAAGTACATGCGGTAATGGAAACGCTTTTACAACAAACCCTTGAAAATTCGCAAGGCCTATCTTTCCAAAGTTTTTAAACAAAAGCCGTTAGTTAGTAGACTATTAAAAATATGGTCTAGAATAACACTTGGTAATAAGGTGATTGATATTTTGCTGTTTTAAATGTATAATACAACTCTACTATATTGTTAATTATTGTATATGATGGTATAAAAAACAGTCCTGCTGAGTTTTTTGCTAGTTCTCCTCAGGACACAATTTTGTTCAGAACCAGACCTAAAAGTATAAATGACTTTCACTAAGTATTAGTTGAAGTCTATGTAGGATGAAAATTATTTTATTCTATTCCATTTTACTCTATGTAATGACGAAATCAAAATAAAACGGATATTTTGTAGAGTTTGCGGAGTTGGTAATGGAGCTGTTAGTTTTTTGTACATGGTTTTATTGCCCTTGTATTAATTGTTCCTGGTTGCAAATACTACAGTCTGAAGACGTAACTCTTCGAACAGTGCTTTTGTCTGTACTTGTATTTTTTACATGGAGAAATTTCTACGCATACCTGCCTCGCGGAGGCAGGGTTATGTTGGACTAGCGCCGACTAAATCCCCATGGTGTTCTATCGCCATGGGAACGATTTCATACACATCCGTAGCCCTACCAGCGTCAGCTACTGCATGGTACCCCCTCCTCAGGAGAGGACAACTTACCTCCATTCTCCTTCCCAGGTAAGGTGCACCAGAACAGTAGGCGCGCTTTCCTTCGCGGCCTCTAATTCCACCCGCGCAGCATCTTCTACCCCCTTTAGAAGGCCATGCGGCCAGGAAAGTTAAACCCGTACTTATAGGTAAGTACGGGTTTAACTTTCCTGGCCGCATCCGAAAGGTAGACACTGACGATATGGATAGTCCACAAGCTCAAAGTCATGCCTCTCCATCGTATGCATGGTATCCTCTTGATCACTCTGGTAAATAAAGGAATGTAAACACATAATAATTAAAACGTTATTTACCGTTGATAGCTTAAATGTGTTTTTTTACTAGTATAATGCTTACATAGAGTAATTTAACAAGAAAAATTAACAAAAATTAAACTCTTATGTGTTAAAACAATTTCGAACTAGTGACGAAAGCTTAACCGTGCCGAGTATACGAAGTATAGAACAAAGTAGTGATTAGGTAGATAGCCTGCATTAAAAGTTTATGCTCAGGTTTGTACTTATAGTTATTGATTTTCATAATCTGATTTACGTAATACTATTCAGTTTGGTCTCGGTATTTATTTATCACGCAAACATGTTTATCTCCAAATTCTACTATTATATACGAATAAACATCTGTTATGGGTGTAATAATAAACATTATATTGGGGCTCTCGTGCCGACCATGTATTGGCGGTGTAAGAATATTCACTACCCCATACCATAACACCGTGGTTGCCAATCCTCTTGTCAAGCGTGGCTACTGTGGCACGTATGGATGACCCTATAAGACCATCTATGGGTGAGGCCTACGTTTAACAGTGGATTTTAATAGGCTGTAACGGTAACAGTATTCAGCCTGTAAGAGAGGATTGTCGTTAACCATCACGCCAGCTAGGTGGATTTACGATCGCAGTACTTGACGTATCGCAACTTTGACTCCGTTGTCCATCGCCGGTCTCGGTATTTTGCGCCTGGCGTAAAAGTAATATAGTTATACCGTAATCTATCTTTATGGCCAGTCTCATAGTTGCCTCTTACAACACCTATAGGCTTAAGAGGCGGATTATCATAACTTTAAAAAAAAGTCATGCTAGGTTTCTTGCTGGTTTTTCTCTGATTAGAGGTGGTCGTTTGTGACTATGGCAAACAGTAGCAAATATCCCCCATAGGTTACCTTACAGGTAATCTATGAGTGAGCCGAATGTTCAGCAGCGGTCCTTCAACGGGCCGTAATAAATAAACGAAATTAATAAACCCTTCACCACACTGTGAAAATTTTAATACGTCTTTCCTTCGATAGATTTCACGCCACGTGGCAGCCGCCTCAGAGCCTTGTCTGTCGAACGGGGATTGCAATCTAGCAGTGTTTTCTATCCTGAGGGATGACTTTTTTATTTGTGAAAATGCTGTTTCTTATCCAATAACTACGGATTAATGGTGTATTATATTACTCTACTGACCGTAATTGATTAAAATTTATGTCTGTTTATCATGCAATATGTATTTTACTTTCAACTCTCAGTATGCACAGGCTATATTAGCTTTCAACTGTACATTAATATATAAAACATGGATGTCTAATACACAAAATATTAAAATAAACGTTATTTGCTAACACTCTCCATACAAAAACAGGAGTATTAAGCCGCTATTTTATGCAGATTTTCTGTGAAAGCGAGGACTTTTCGATCGAGCCGATCCATTCGCGCCAAAATCATAATATTTAATTGACGATACGAAAGTAAACAAAGAATGTTTTATTTCATTTCTGTATGTAATGTTCATATCTCTTTTATTTTATGTCATGTTTGTGTTTATATATACACATATATACTTTAACCATGCCAAATCTTACACATCTCTGTTTCCGTAAAAGGGGCTACAAGTTTTTTTTTGAATATAATATGCGTGATTTTTTTTTAAAATCTTGGTAAAATTAATCGTTATACGTGTGTTAGTAAAGAGTACTTAGAAAAATTTTGATGATTAGAAAGTTATTTTTAGCCAACTTAAGGAAAGGATTTTTTTTAATTCAACTGTATTTGTATTACTAGATGCATATATTCATCAATTGAGAACTGATTTAAATGAGCTTTTTTTATTGAAATAGTTTCAAATACTATAGAAGTATCTTATATGCTTTAAAAAAATCCACAGATAATGGATAAAATAAAATAATATTATATGGAATGAAGATTGTTACGTAACTATAAAAAACGACTTTCTAATTTTTACATTTTGATTGCATTACTTAGTTCACTCAATAGGGTCAAAAAATTAAACTTTTAACAAAAAATGTGAACCGGCTTCAAAGTATGACACCCGCATCTTCGTACCACAACTTTGCCAAAGTCAAATCACTGCTTAACTTTATATGTTAATTAAACTTCAAACAGTTCACACAAAAATTTTGGACTTGTTTTTATCTAACGATGATTTGTTTATGTAGTATGTGTTTGCGAACCGCCTCCAAATCAGCTAATGCCGTTAGATCGTCTTCGTACACCTTTTTTATGGTTATATCCCTAAGTCAGACGTATAAATCTATGGTTCAGTGGTCTACATCGGCGTTTAAATATTTAGAAGTAAATTATTCCGCCATATGTAAATCTATCACTGACATCAATTTTTGCTGAAAAGTCCGATTATAAATTTTATAATACATTTTATGAAATTATAAAAAAAGCATATATCGTTCATCAAAAAGTAATAACTTTCTGATGTAGTTTTTTCAACCCCTCATTTATGTTTTCAAAGAGAAGGATTTTTTTTTACATAAGGTGGAAATATATAATGATAAAGCGGATTATTCCTATATTTCATTACTTCGACAGAGATTTTTTTTATATAGAATTTGGGTGACAAACGAGCACACGGTCCACCTGATGATAAGTGGATGCTGTTGCCCATAGACATCTACATTTATCCTCGATTAAGAATCAAAACGGAAATACGTTTTCACTTCTGAGAACTAAGATAGAATGCCTCGTTTTCACTAAAAAAGATCTCCGGATCTCTAGACTCACCATACGAAACAAAGCGGTATTAGGCTACTATTTTATGCTGGAGTCCATTTGTGCTATAATCATAATTTAGCTGCAGTGTGGCTCTAACTACGTAAAATGATTTCACACTTAGAGGTTTAAAACTAAGATTTAAGACCGGTTGCCTCAATATTTACATTTATTCTAACGATGAGGGATTTAATGTAGACATAAAATTATTTTGGTTCTTTGTTAATATTCGAAAAGGTAATACTGGAATCCCTAACGTCATTATTTATGAAGTTAAAAAATCTACTGAACCAGAAGGTATCTCTGATTTATTTTGATTTTTTTTTGATTTTTACAGCTTCGTATACGAAAATGGACAGCAGTCACAGAAGGAGTATTTTAATAACCTATTTAATAAGTAATTCCAAGTCTAAAATATTCCAAATTTCTACTTTTCTGAAAACAGCATAATCAAAAAGCTTATTTTACTCAATATTGTCAAAGAACTTGGAATGCACGGCCTTTCACCATTTTTTCTCAAGCACACTGCCGCAGTCATTAGTCATCCCTTATGTTTTATCTTCAAGTAGTATCTTAGGGTAGGGACTGTGTCCCAGATATGGAAAAATGCTAATATTACAACAATTTACGAGAGTGGATGCAAAAAAGACGTCTGTAACTACCACCCTATACCCCTTCTATTCTTGAGAAGCTATTACATGAGCAAATCTATCCTACATAACATACATATATTACATAACATAATTATACCCGAACAACATGGATTTGTAAAATATCGATCGACAGCAACTAATCTTGTTCTTTACACAAATTATCTTTTTCACTGCATGGATAACCGTTTACAAGTAGAAGAATTTAAACTGATTACTTCAAGGTCTTTGAAAAGGTTGTGATCAACCTACTAAAATCATTATTTTAAGGAAATTAGCTTCAACTGGATTCAAGAAAATCTATTGAGATGGCAATCACCATATGTTTTAAACAAATCTAAACGAGTTGTAATTAATAGTTTCTCATCTAATATAAACGGAAGCCCAGGCGTACCACGAGGAGCTTTCCTTTGGCCTTTGTTTTTATATTATTTGCAAACGATACAGTGATTGCTTCCATTTTACTAACTTTCTCTTTACGGGGATGATCTTTAAATTTATCGCAGTCCCAAAAATATTTAAAACTGTTATAAAATACAAAAAGGTTTAAATCGCTTCAAAAACTACTGTCAAAGAAATAAACTTCATAATGATTTCTTATATTTACGCGAACACTACACATTGAAATAATATAATCAGTCCTCCCCGTGACCATGGGTGCTGTAAAGCGCTCGAAATGTCGGGTATTTATAGTTAAATATACGCGATAGAATCCGTAAAAACTAGTATTATTTCAAATAAACTTCACTTAAACACTTCAAAATGCAAACATAACACATTCACAAAAAATAACACATTTAATTACACATATGAAGTGAACCGTATTTTGTTGGAATAAGTATCTTAAATTAGTTATCTAGATTTTTATCTAGAAATATATATCTCTAAGCTACAATTTGCTGAACACGTAGAGAAGATATGCAATAAAGCATTTCGGCTTTATGGGTTTGTCACGCGAACATGTTCTTTCTTCAAACATCCCACCACATTTTAACTTTATATAAAACTTTAGTAAGATCACAGGTCAAATATGCATCCATTTTGTGGAGTGCAATATATAATAAATATAGTTTAGAGTGGGTGCGTGTTCAACGAAAGTTTTTAAAATCATTATTGCACAAATGCTTTGAAAGTAATTCTAATGAATCTTACGAACATTTATACAGAAAATTTAGTAGTATTTCTTTAGGATAAAGAATTTCTTGGATCAAGCTTTGCTTAACAATATCTGCCATAACAAATTTGACTGTAATGAACTCACCAATCAAATATAAGTTCGTATACGTGATTCGCAATATGGCAGGATTGAAAGATGACCTTATCACAAAAATTGATAGGGGCGTACTAATGGTTTGGGCACGTTGAACGAATGAGTGAAGACCGAATGGTGAAGAAAATATATAGAGCGAAAGTAAATGTTAAAAGGTGTCGAGGTAGACCGAGACTAACTTTCGAAGACCATGTGAGCAAATTGCTCAAAGAGGGGAGGGTCAAGAGTACTCGGATACCTAGACGTGCATGTATGAAGAAGTTAATGAACCTGAAAGAAGCGAAAGAGGTATGTAAGGATCGTGACACATGGCGATCTGTTCTCTCTGGCTACCCCGTTAGGGATTGTGTGTGACGATAAGTAAGTAAGTAAGTAAGTAAGTATACGTGATTCTGGAGTAAATTCGGGGTAAAAGTCACCGTGCCAAGTACGGGTAAGGTCAGAACTTCGTCTACCGGCCAATCATTTATGGAAGTATGGTATTAAAATAAAATTTGAGATGAATATGCATATGCTATACAATATACTTCATATATGTAGTAGTAAGTTAGAAGGTAGAGGCAGAGAGACGAGAAAACCAGAACACATACAGACTCGAAAACGGAAGGCGGCCCCTTCACTAGATAGAGCGATGACCTGGTAAGACATGCAGGAAGTGTAGGGATGCAGGTGGCTCAGAACCGTGTTTTGTGGCATTCCTTGGAAGAGCAGTGGACTTGTAAAGGGATGTAATGATGAACATAATGATGATGATGATAATGATGATGATGATAATGATAATGATTGAGTTGCTTATTTAGTTTCGGAACCTAATGCCCACGGTGTTACCGGTATAGCCTATCACGACTCCTGACTGAACTGAACATAGTCCTCATAAGGGGCATATTTAGAAAAAGACACTGCATAATACTTTACATTTTTTCACCAAAAAGTAAAAGTGTTTGTAATAAATTCTGGAATATTCTGGCAAGAGCTTTGGACACTGTTATTTAAAAAAGAACAGGTCCATCTTGGGCCTCTCAAGGTGTGCTGGTTCTGTTAATTAGTGGAAGAAACACCTTTGTACATCTTAGTTGATTGTGAACTTTTAATCACTTATCTAGGCAACTACTAACTGTGTACTAAGCCCAGAAAAAGTAAAATTGCTCACAATTAAGAATCTCCTTAAATTAATTGAAGACCTAGGGCTTAGCAGTGAACTATAGCCGTAGTAACAATCCCAATAGATTTTAAAAGGTTCCAGTGATACTAGTCTTTCTAGATCTACATATAATTTATAGCATCAGGTGATATTTGCGAAAATCC
The DNA here is from genome assembly GCA_036936625.1 of Parnassius smintheus behrii. Taxonomy (NCBI): domain Eukaryota; kingdom Metazoa; phylum Arthropoda; class Insecta; order Lepidoptera; family Papilionidae; genus Parnassius; species Parnassius smintheus. The sequence goes on along the minus strand of JAUPFT010000014.1, from coordinate 40,425,811 downwards.
ATTATATTAAAGTTGGTAAGAATTACTTCACCCACATCTGCTCACTAAAATAAAATGATGTGTCTTTCCTAGTTTGAAGAGCACCTCCCGCCCTCCCTCAATAGCGTGCACTAATCCCGTCACCAGTGGTGCTAGGATTAGTGGTGACTCACCACTAATCCCAGCACCACTACTCCCAACACTACTACACTAGGAAAGACACACAATCGCCGATACTGCAACACGTCTTTCACCTCTACACGAGGCGTCCTCAAGTGATGTAGACTCCGCGGTAGCTGGCCGTTAAGTGAGCGGCGAGCCAAAAAAGCTGCTATTTATGAAACTCGCTGACGCTCACCAAATGAAACACAGTATTATGCTACTATTGCGTTTTGGTATTCTATTAACCCTGATCCATCCGCTGTCGAGCCGGCTCTTCTTTCCTGCAACCATAAAAAAAATCCACCTGATGGTAAGTGGCTATCCCGGGTCGGGACAAAAAAAATCAGTTATTAACATTTTCAGTTAAGAAATTCTGGGACTCCGTTCAGTGTGGTCGTGTTTCATTTTAATTTATTAAACAAAATTTATTGAAAATTTAAATTCATTTAATGTTACGCTAAATAATAGGACCGCAGAAATCTTGTTGGTGTTGAGATACTAGAAAGAGCCTGGTGAGTGAAATAAACATACTTGTTTGCGCTTCCATTGCTAATTACCGCGCTGTCATTGACTTCCGTTAGCGACGCATTCTTGCGCTGGAGCACTGCTTGCGGAGGCGTGTTAACTCTGCATCGCACATCTCAACTTAATTGTCATCCGTCTTTCTCATCAAGTTGCCGACGGAAAGTTTAACCGCGCTTGAATCTAGGCCTATTCGCTATTCTTTTTTTGCATACGCATAATTGATTCAAGCTTTACTCAACCTTTGCTTTACAAAAATTGAATTATGCCGCTAAAACATACACCACCAAAGACTCCTCTTTCAAATAAAACTAGTACCTAGTTCTACGCTAGAAATCACTGCTATACCAAAAACAGAACAATCAAACTTAGAGACAAACTTATATAATTTCGTAGATACTTTTGTTACCACTAGGCGAAAAAATGATAATTTAGAGTTAAATCACTTCATGAGAGAAATTAAAGAGATGTTATCAACCGCCGCCTCGCAAAATCAACAAAAAATATCATCCTAGACTAAGGAAGCAATCTCTCAAAATTCTGGAATCATGGATTCGCTGAACTTTTTTATCTCACATGATTTATATGATAAGTTCCAGGCGCTATTAGCCGAGAGAAAAGAAGATCGTGCCTACGAACACCTTTTGCATTCGAATAAAGTTGAATTAAAAAACATTCCCAAAAATGACCGCGAGGCCGAAGAGGAGCAGCATTGTTTAGAAAACCGCACAAACGTTGGAAGTGTTAGTACAGCCCAGTGATTTAAAAAACGTATCATCATCATCATTACAGCCCTTCACAAGTCCACTGCTGAACATAGGCCTCCCCCAAGTAATGCCACAAAGCACGTTCCTGAGCCACCTGCATTCATCGACTTCCTGTATGTCTTACCAGGTCGTCACTCCATCTAGTGAGGGGTCACCCTACACTTCGCCTACCGGTCCGAGGCTGCTACTCGAGAAACTTTTTTCCCCAACGGTCGTCGGTTCTACGAGCTATATGGCCAGCCTATTGCCACTTCAGTTTACTAATCCGTTGGGCTATGTCGGTCACTCTAGTTCTACTGCGGATATCCTCATTTCTAAGTTTATCACGCAGAGAAACTCCAAGCATAGCCCTCTACATAGCTCGCTGAGTGACTTTGAGCGTCCTCATACGGCCGGTAGTGAAGGACGTCTCGTTCCCGTAGGACATCACTGGAAACACGCACTGGTTGTACAGCTTAGTTTTCAGGTTTTGAGGTATACCTGACGAGAAGATGCGTCGTAATTTCCCGAACGCTGCCCAACTGAGTTGAATCCGTCGATTGACCTCTCGGTCGAAGTTGGACTACAACTAGATAGTTGGACTATTTGTCCCAGGTAAACGTACTCGTCAACAACTTCGAGCTTATTTTTTGTCCAGAAACTACAAAAAGTTGTAAAAATAGCTGGAGCTTGTTATACGATATAATTTGTATATATAATAAGTTATTTATACATATATTGTAGAAAAAAATTTATGGGCGTGGCGAATAAAACGATCGTCATTATTATAAATAGTAAAAATACTTCGTCAAAAGATTACACTACCCAAAAATAAAGTCTAAGTTAATACAATAATGTCATGATTCAATCTATTTTCAATAATAAGTTGCTAAAATGAATACGTATTTCCAGTCAAATTGGTAGTAATTTTGCTTGTCTCTGATTGGTTGGTTTGAAACTGACAATTCCTACACGCACCAATCAGAAGGAAGTTAAAAAATGTGATGGGGGAAACGTTTTTGCTTGGACATTCAGTCAACGGTCGGAGTTTCATTCCTGTTGCCAGTAGCGGTGGCTTCTGGTCACGAGATAAATTGTTCATAATAATTCTGTATTACAATTTAAGTTGAGAAGTACCAGCTACGTTATTATAATTATTATCTCAGAATGTGAATTGTGGACGACACAAATCCAATAAATTAGTTTTTCTATTACCCTTGAATTTAATTCATAAAAGTAGTGTCAAATTTAGGCAATAAGATTCTGTTCGTTTAAAAATTGATAGAATGCGTGCACAATACTCGATGGAAGCCGCGGTCGAAAACGTAACGAACCATAGTCACAAAAAGTACTATTCTTACGAAAAAGACAAATATTGTGTTGATGGACTGGACATTGTCATGGATAGTTTTGGTCAACATTACCATTCCGTATGACGAGAATCTTGAGAAAGTCCACCAGGCTATCTGCTTACTCACCGGCAGTGAAATAATATCGGTAGAAAAAGAGTATCCGACATATCCCAATGGTTTAGAAAGCTGAAGTGGCAATGAGCTGGCCATATAGCACAAAAACCACCAAAAGATGGAGATCGAGTGGCATCTTTGTACCAGTAGGTGAAGTCTAGCGCGGCACCCCACCAGAGGGCGTCATTAAGGTTGAATGCGAAATGATAAAATTTATGACCAATTTATTTACAGTTTCACAATTTTGTTGACTGGTACAGAATGCATTTACTCCTTGTTTAATTTAAAAATTTAAAAATTAAATTATATAAAAGTCGTTTAAAGAATTACTACTTGGCAATTACTTATTTAAAACTTAAAACTTTTAATGTATTTAAAGTCCGAGCAGCAGGTTCACGACAACGATCTAACGAATTCACCTTACGAACACCAAAAAAGGAATCATCAAATCATCCACCTCGATCCACAAACACTAAAAAAGCGTAATCGTGCCGCGACATTAATTATGGCGCTTCGGCAATAATCGAGGCTTACTCTCTGATTTGATTGCTCATAATATATATTTAATACAATTCAGTAACTTTAATGAGATTAAATAAGATTCTACACAATAAAAAATCTTACATATCAAATAAAATAAAATTTGAATTTAACACAGTATGTATTATTTTTAGAAAACAATCGATATCTCACGATGAAACCAGCAATCAACTTGATTCCGATAACTTTCTCCGACATACATAAATTAAATAAGTTCGGGTGCACCATGAGACTTTAAGTAATAGGCGGACAGAGAAAGTGTCGAGGTTAGGTGATGGGGTTCTCTCACTGCCAGTTAAGCAGACTCATATAACTGGTCAAAGGTTCTGACAGGTACAAGTGTCTTGGCCGCATTGAGAGAAAGGTCTTACCAGGAGTTTCGACGGTAACAAATAAGAAGTCGTCCAGCGTTGAAAGAGGATTACATTAACCAATCATTACAATTTATATGTTTGCATTTAGGTTACTATAATTTGCGTCATATCTGAGATTATTCAGAAAACTTTGTGAAAAACAATGTTGTTGCTTTGCAATGTTCAGAGCTGAACATTTTAGCGTCTCCCGGGAAGAAGGTTAAGCTGGTAGAATCCCATCGAGTTTTGCTTTGGAGGTGGCTGATGGTCTGGGGCGGTTGCTGCCGGCCACCACTCAGATTGCAGGCTGGTCTGGGCGGATGTGTTTGCCGCGCTTGTTGAGCTGTCTGGCTGGATGGCTTGGAGTGCGGTTGCGGCTGCTCAGCGTCTGTGTTAGCAGACTGACATATCCTCAAAATATTTAAACCTATGCAACATTTTTCGAAACAAGTTCTTAATTCCATTTACAAAAACTCGGATTTACCGTATGACACAAAAGCACCTTAAATTATCACTATTGTAGTAATCAGTTGAAAAACGAGAAAATTTGATTATTTTTAAAGAAATCAAACCATATTTTCTTTACTCCTTACTGCAATTACATTTACTTTAAATTATTCAAGAAATTCAGATCTCATACTCTGTCGAGTTTGCGCCAAATAACCAACGTATCTGAAGTTTTCCAAACAAATGAAATAACTTCTTATCTGATTCGCGCATATTAAATCCAAACGACTTTCTCCATGACATGTACAACTTGTTGAAAAGATCTCGTAAAATTCAATAACCTCATTTTATATTAAACTTATGTTGTTTTATAACATTAAAATGAAAAATTAGCTTTCCGTAAAATCCTGATTTATGTGGCAACTTCAATTAAAGACAAGTTTAAAATACGTCACTGCCTCTTATGTATTATACCGACATCCATACCCGGCTGGTACACAGTAGCGGATTCACTGATGGTAAAAGTTTAGTACTAAAAGTACTGAGGAATAACGGTATAAGAATATATTCTATCCCAAATCATCTCATGGGTGTCGTGAAAGGTGACGGAAAGAAACTAGAACAGAAGGGCGACAACATCTCTCTGATAACACCTCAAAATACAAAATATTAAAAAACTGCGATTGATAACCTATACACCAGGTATGGCAACTATGGCATAATCCTGCCTGAGGCAATCTAAGTGGGAGGGCTATGTACCGTCGTGGACTTTTTATAAGCTGTAATGAATAGATGTAATGGAAGAGTGTGGTACTGGACAGCAGAAAAGTAACTTTACGGCCTAGTGGTTATGAAAATTACTGGGCAATTTGGGACTCCGATAAGAAGATATTTCATCTGTTTGGATAACTTCAGATGGGTTATTTGGTGCAAACTCGAAAGAGTATTAGATCTGACTTCTTGAATAATTTAAAGTAACTGCAGTAAGAAAATATGGTTTGGTTTTTCTAACAAATTTCAAATTTTCTCGTATTTCAATCGATTATTGCAATACTGAAAATCTAAGATGCTTTTGTGTCTTACGGTAAATCAGAATTTTAAAGTTGTATAATACTAGATGGAATTGATAACTAGTTTAAAATGCATAGGTTTTAATATTTTTAGGATACGTGATGTGTGGCCAACACATTTTGGTTGTCAATACAGCCTATTATTTCTTGCCTAAAGCCCTCTCTAGAAGTGAGAAGAAAGAGAAAGAAGCCCAGAAGTGGAATGTATGTTACAGTAATCTGTTAATTTTCTTTTTGGATAGGATAAAGAGCTGAATGGCAATTATTATTATATAAAACAATGCATTTAAACTACCATAAAGGGATACCAATAAATGTAAACGGGTCATACTAATATATATAACTTTATCAAAGGAGACTGTCCATTTCAGGTCTAGTCTATGTACACTATACCGTAAAAAAGCGAAAAATTCGGGGATTTTGTTAAAAATACAAAAAGAGAATAAATCTAACTAAAGGTGATGTCAGACAGTTCACTCGAATGAATATTCACTGGAGTGACTGCTTCATTTTTCTTTCATTCCATGTTCACATAGCCTAGATAGAGTGACTAAAAATGAATATTCACCTGCTCTTTTCTCTCAAAATGTGGTCAAATACAGTTGTACGTATTGAAATTAATTGAATTTGCGATAGCTTATTTAAGGAACTGACATAAAAGAAACAATGAAAACGGCGTGTATAGCGGGTTCTTCTTTTGTTTAATGTCTTCGTCAGTAAGATATAAGTTTAAATCAGCAAAATTAAAGATTGTACAGCGTTTGCCCGTATTGTTTTATTTTTATATTCATCAATTTTGTGGTTTCAAAGGCATTGATAATTTTAAAAGTTGTCCAAAAACAGCAGCGTATTTTGGTCATTCCATTTAAACACCATGGCCGTATATGAGTGAACGTTCACTCTGTGTTCAGACCGTTCATTTTTCGTTCATTCGGATTGAGAGTGAAAGATGCCGAGTGCCAATATCCAACATTGTTGGATCGGTTCATTAATGAATTCATTCGGCACTTTTGTTTCATTTTGTGTTCAAACGATTCACTTTGAGTGAAAGGTGACGAATTAATGATAAAAATGAACGAAAATGAACTGTCTGATATCACCTTAAATGACTTGGTAAAAATAAAAATGCGATCCCAATTTTTGATGATTTTACAAGATGGCGCCATTCCACTCATTTATTATACGTTAAATGTCATGTCTGATATGTGACTTAAGTCTTGAAATAATGTAGGTAGTCAGATATTTTTTGTTTATTCCGAGCTAATTCATGTATTTGTGAACTCGTGAATGCATTTATTGTGTTTCTTTTGGATTACCTTGGGGATTTGTTTTTTTTTATTTGGACTTTGAATCTGTTATTACTTGTTTGACTCTGCTTTTTTTTTGATGGACTTCACGGTTAACGTGAGATTTCGATTTCCTTGATATCGGAAATCTATAAAATTACTTAATACGTAATTTTGAATCACTCTGCAGGTATGTAAAAAAAGATGTTTCCTTAAGTTACTAAACGCATTTGAATAATATGCTTCCGTGTGTAATCTGTTAACAATCAAAAGATAAATACTTATTTTCTCCATAAGTTCATAATAGCTGCATAATATTAATATAATGTAATTATCTTTCAATTCGCCTGTTAAAACATGTTGCATAGTTTAAAATGTGCTTCTGCAATAGAAGAAAATGAGCAATATTACATTGCTAGAGATTTGGGTCCAGAAATTATTACCATTCTTTAAAATCTAGGTCAATTGGTAAAAACGCACATACTTTAATTATTACAGTTTTTATATATTTCAGTACATAAATAAGAATGTTTTCTTTTAGCTGGATGAGAATGGACCAATATGTTAACAATGTTTTGCAAACATATTACAAGTATTATCTGTCGGTACAGATCATGAAATAGTCTTCAGCGCGTTAATGCCAATAGTAACAGTATATTGTGTGTTTGGTGTCAACGGAGAACGGGTAGCGCACGTTGTCACTCTGTTTCAGAGAGTCCTGAAAGATATTTTATGTCTGAGAGTATTTTTCCAAGACAAATTATTATTTACGTCTATTTAAAGGTTTACTAATCTCAATATTGCAGAAATAAAAAGGTATCAAATATTTATTTTCTTTTATGTAGAATTAGGGTTATAAACGGGCACACAGTCCACCGAATGGTAAATTGATGCTGTGGCCTATAAACATCTACAATCATTTTCGATTAATAATCAACTGAGGAATATGTCGAAATGCCTCGTTTTCAGTAAAAATGGTCTCCGGTTCTCTACACTCACTATACGAAACACAGTAGCTTAAAGCTGCCATTTCACGCCGGTATTCCGTAAGAGAGTGACCATTCCCCGGCCGAGCCGACCCAATATTTGCTGCAAGTGGCTCTTTTTCTCTAGGATAAGGGTAACAAATGAGTAAACAATCCACCTGATCGTCAGTGGTTTTTGTGGCCCGTAGACATCTGGGCACATCTATCCTTGATTACAAATTGAAATGCAGGTGCCTTTTCACCCGTTAGAACTAAGACGAAATGCGTGGTTTCATTCATTTTTCAACATAAAGTTTCTATTTGACACTGGTATTCAGTGAGAGCGTGGTTAGTCCCCAGTCGAGCCGACCCATTCGTGCTACAAATTGATATACTACTTATATCATATAGTTACAGCATGGCATTACGTAGTATTATATTCTTACAGATACCTGATAGTGCAGTGGTATGTCATCTTTGTTGGACAGAAACTCAACAAACATTACGTTTACAGGGAGTTTCATATATACCATCACCTAATACAATTGTATATGTATGGTGTCTTCGGTCACTAGCCAACACACGCAAGCACTCAATACCAGATGACCCTGAACGAAATGAAATTATAGCTAGGCTCCATCCTAGAGAGGTAATATTTTATGTATTTTCTAAGTCTATATGTACTAAGTAAAAATGTGTCTTTTTATTAATCTAACATTATTATTAAAATTATTGTCTTTTTTTGAACAGATATTTGAAATACTTTTCTAGTTTGAATAATTTGACAAATAAAAGTATGAAATTATAAATTACTAGCTTTTACCCGTGACTTTGTCTGTGAGTAATTTGGTTTAAAAATCGCTCTGGATCTCTGTGATTTTCCAGGGCAGAAAGTCGTCTACAGGTCCTCAACTATGCCCAGGCTAAAATCACTATGAACCCAAAGGTCTTTTACAGCATGATTGAGTGACAAACCAACAAACAAACACATTTTCGTATTTATAATATTAATGAGGATATTTTACAAACCAAATTTTTAAAAAATAATGAAGTAATAAAACATATTTATTTATTATTGGTGCCACAGAAAAACTAATATACTAAAGTAACATTAATCGTCTGTGACATCACCCAAAATGGATGTAAAGCTGAGCGTAGTGCCATGCATCATATATTAAAATTAGAGGTCAACTCCGATTAAACCTATGTTTGAAATTAAAATACAAAGTAATGAATGCTGTAATGTGCATTTATATATAATTAATCATATAAAATATTCTTTATAATCCCCTACAGATTACTCCTGGCAAATTCGTCTTTTATGCATGCTGGATTGCAGCGTGTAAAAATGTGCAAATAGCTATTAAAATGTTGAGGAAGGGCAGCAAAATCCAGGACCTTCATATCAATATTATGGAGTTGACTGTGTGTGGTGTAAAATGTCTTTATTTCAAAGGCACGTTCGAATTTTACCTGATGTCTCTGAACGGGATATAGTGGCACAAAGGATTTATCCCATTGATGTAATTAAATATGGTGTTTTCTAGATTTTATACAAACATTCTAATAATTATTTTACTTCAACATTATTGAGTTAAGCAATTTGTTTGTATGTATTATCATTGGTTCACATTTTCATTGTACATTGTTAAACCATTGTCTGTCCACTACTGGACATAGGTCTCTTTTCAGAAAGAGAAAGGTTTTTAAGCTTGGTAAGCTACACGCACCTTTAAGATCTGTATTGGGAATGCTTACGTGTGTAGGTTTTCCTCTATGTTTTTATTAAAGTAAATGTATGGTATATTGCTTAATACACACATACAGAATAATACACGATACAGAACGCAAAGAAAAGTAAGAAGTGCATGCCAGGGATTGAACCCAGTCCGCCACGCAATTCTAATTTCATCGAAAAGGCGGCTGAAGTCTTAACCACTAAGACTATACATATACTGATATATTAATATGCCTACTAAGATATATCATATATTAATTCATTTAGACCATCGCCGTTTATGTTCAATAGTTCATTTGTATAGTTTTAGTTTTTAAACGTGTTGTTCATAACAAGTTACCCTTTCTTAAATATTTTCTGTTTCAGTTACCAGAAGATGCCCTGTTATGTGTTGTTTGCTGGACACAGACACAAGAATATGTGCAAATTGCTGAAGGCAGGAGAGTGCAGCATGTAACACCAAAACCTTCGATAAGCCTGGCAGATGATTATAAGCATACGCCAAATTCTAGTAGGTATTGTTTTGTTCCATTTTGTACGAACCTAGAGAGGCTCATTGTGCCAGATTTTTTTAGACAGAAAATTTTGCAATCAATAAAAATATGTCACAGAAAATTGCATAATTTGTGCTGAACACCGAACTACTTACAATTGGGAGTTTTTAGAGGAAAATGAATTCTCAAGTAATTTCACACAGGATGAAATAAAATCAATTTTAAACCTCAGCCTATGTCAGGGTTTAACCAATAATAATTTGAACTTTGGAAAGTTTAATGAATTCAACGAGGACCTCTTTAAGTACTGGACTGGCATCAATAAAGAAAATTATTTGAATATTTTAAATCAAATTAGCATTGAGTTGTAAATTACAAAAAAACTTAGGCACTTTTAACTTCATTCTGCAGAATGATTTCTTAAATTTACGCGAACACTACACATTGAATAAAACTAAATTTACGGATTTTATCGCGTTTATTTCACTACTTTTACTTATTTTTAATTCCCGACGTTTCGGGTGCTTTACAGCAACCATGGTCACGGGGGAGACTGAGATGTTTGACGTCCCAATGTCATTGTTAGCCCGGCTACCTTCAGTTTTTGAATATTAATTTATGGTCCGATTCACGCAAAACGAACTTACAGTATCTTGAAGTCTTGCAGTGGTATGCTTGGGTTTGGGTTTAGTTTTGTTAATTATAGGATCCCAAGCAGATGGCAGCACCCAACCATCTTCTCTATTGAAATTAGGATGTTTTTTTTTAATTTCAATAGCCTCGCGTATCATCCTTGGTAGGAATTGGTGTTCTTTTGCGAGGACTTGTGGTTTATTAAATCTGATGTTATGGTGGGGACGATCTTGAACATGTTCACAGACTGCAGACTTCCCGGAGCGTCGGTGCTTCATTTTTTTCATTTATTCATTCTGAAGGCCAGATTAAAACATAAAACTAAACAGAAATTACTATTCAGTGTCATTTAGTTTATCCATACTAAAACGGTTAAGTTAAATAAATTATGTATCATTAGTAAAAAAATTGATAATTTATACAAACAATCTTCTTGTCTGCAATTAGTTAGTATTCTTACATTTGTTTCCTCCTGAATAACATTGATACTGATATGCAAATATCAACAAGAACGTAACTTGTTCCAAGACCAAAATAGCACATCACCAATCAATACACTTTATTCGTGTTTTATCAAAAAATACAGCCTTTTTTGACCTCCCTTTGTAGTAGTTTCGAGACTATTAACTATTGTTCATAATAAATTTACCTGATATGGTATCAATGACAAGAATAATACAGCATTTCAGAATTCAAATAGCTGTCAATAAATATCGGGTTTAGAGGTTCTAGAACCTAGAGCTGTAAATCCAGTTATAAAAAAGGTCAATAAATTAATCAATAACCTCATGACAGTCAACAGCTAACGTCAAAACAACTTCAATTCACCACTAGTGTTTCAGTTTTTGGAAAGAATAAAACATTAATACCACTGAATTCAAAGCAAATTCGTGGGTTTGAATGAACAAAAATGGTATAACATATTATTTTAATTTATTTCCCTACTTGTACAAAACCAAGCCTGCACTTCATGCAATTGTGGTCTCCTTTTCTAATTTTCTTAAATCTTATTTGTACATCTACAGGAAGTCGGAATACAATAAACTTCGTTTTTTCATAAATCTGATGTACTATATAAATTCGGTTATATTTTTTACGAATTTCAGCTTATTGCAAATTTTTAAAAAAGCTTTTTAAATGCATTGTGACGAACAGCAGCACGTTTCAGTTACAAATCAAAACAATAAAAACTGCAATTTTCAGTCCGTCTGCCAAGCGTTGAAACTGTTATATATTTCTCCTATGAAGGAATTTATTGGGAACGCTAATGTTCAGCAGTGGACTTTAGATAGGCTGTAAAAATGGCTATATATATATATATATATATATAATATGTAAAACTAGCTAATCATATGCCTGATGTAAGATTCTGTATCATGTAGCTTATTGCAACCAACTTTAATAAAGGAAGTAACATTCACAAGAGCTTAAGATGAAGTGTTATTATACTCGCTCTCTTACACTTTAAGTGCTTATGCTTAACTATAGAACTAAGAAGTTACAATAAACGCAGAAGGACATCAAGGTAGAACAGGTCTTTAAAAACAAATATACTTCCATTAACGAATAGTGGGCATCCACTTTTTATTACTTTTTTCATAGGATGAGGGTGACAAATGAGTACACAGTCCACCTGATGGTAAGTGAATACTATGATCCATAGACATCTACATCTATCCTCGATTACGAATTGAAATTCGGATGCGTTGTCACCAGTGACGACTACGACAGAACGCCTCGTTTCCAGTAAAAAAGTTCTCCAGTTCTGTACTGTTATATAACTCTGGTATCCTGTGAGAGCGTGGCACTTCCTCGGTCGAGTTGACTATTTGTGCTATAAATTTACTACTAAAATAGCTGTAGCATGACTCTACCACGTACTCGTAAAATCACGTACATTTTTTTAAATAGGGTTGACAAATGAGCACACGGTCCATCTGATGTTAAGTGGATGCTGTGGCCCATAGACATCTACATTTATTTTCGATGAAAAATCAAATGTAGATGCGTTGTCATCCCCTGACGACTTGCAAGGAATGCCTTGTTTCCAGGTAAAAGGGTAAAAATCCTGAACCACCTGCATCGAATAAATATATATATATATATATATGTCTCCGCAAGGACATCTTCTGTTGACGAAGCCCAAACTTTGCATTGTCTTTTGATTGTTATAAATTATAATAATCAACAGTCTTTAATTATTAATACTACAATTTAATAACAACAATTTATCCGAAACATAACATCATGTAACTAGCTAGTTCTTTCAAACTCTTTTGATTTACAAATCTCTTTTTTGACAGCTAAGTCCTATTAAAACAACTATTTATTCGATTATCAACTTTTGACTCAAATATTGTTTTAAATCGTAGAAATAAATAACTGTCGATTTGATTATTAATCCTGGACCTGGGACCAGAGTTAAATAATTAATGTACATATTAAAGTTTAAGTGACAAACAAACATCTCATCATCAATCATACAAAATTTATTACTTAATACAAAAAAGCAAAAAATTAATTAACAAACTTCGGAATTTATTCGTTTCATAATTGGTGCTTTATAATTATAATAAAATCAAAATATCGAAGCAACTGATCATCTCTATGATAGTCAACAGCTCAAAAATAGAATATGCCGAAGAACATACATACCTCGGGCAGATAGTATCACCAAAAGATCTTACAACAAAAGATATAAACAATAGAGTACAGCTAGCATGGAAAAGTAAATATTCGTCCCTAAAACAAGTTGTCAAAAACCCACAAGTACCATTCGAAGCTACGAAAAATTCTTTTTCATGATATTTTTTACCCATCATGACATATGGATGTCAAACATTAAGTTAAGTTGATGAAACAAAACCTGTGCAAACGAGAGACCAGTCAACACAGCATGAAGAGAAGCATGCTCGACATCAAATTGAAAGTTAAAGTATTACTAGAAACATTACAAAATCAAACTAAAGTAAATGATGTAGGATACTCCATAAGAAAACTAAAGTGGAAGTGGGCTAAGAACGTAACCGAGTGGTGTCCAAGAAAAAAGAAAGAAAGGGAGGCAGCTTCTTGGATGATATTCGGGACGTTGCTGGAGTTACCAGGAGCAGGATTACTCAGGATCAGAAAGCTTACTAAGCTCAAGGAGAGGCCTTTGTGGAATCGCAAGATAATTACAATACCTGTGTTAAATAATTAATGTACATATTTAAGTTTAAGTGACTTCATACAAAATGTATTACTTAATACAAATAAGCAAAAAATTAATTCTGCGTAGATCGGACCAAAGGCAATAATTAAAAAGCTGAAGGTACTCCGGTTAACTTTGACATCGGGACGTCGGTCACCTCAGTCCCCCGTGACCATGGGTGCTGGAAAGCACCCAAAACGTCGGGTATTAAAAATAAAAATAAATAAAACGCGATAAAATCCGTAAAAGTAGTTTTAATCAATGTATAGTGTTCGCGTAAATATAAGAAATCATTATTAATAAACAAACTTCGGAATAAATGCGTTTCATAATTAGTGTTTTATAAATATAATAAAATCAAAATATAATAATTTTAATTCTGAGTGGAAGATCGCTTGGAAGGACAAGGGGCTCTACAGGAGGTTTTACAAGGTTGTTGCCTTTCATAGAAACAGTTATCTTCCCTAACCTAACAATTATCGGAGATACATCCTAAGAAATGGCTGTCGACTTCGAACTCGACATTCCGATGAAGCGCTTAGTTATGTCATCTCCGGTTGTTTAGCGCTTTCTAACTATGAGTTTCTCAGGATCCTATACCAGAAGCTCGATATGAAATCTCGGTCCCGTGGAACGGAAATTGCCTTATTGTAAGTATTTGACAAAAGCCGTGCTCGAACACGACCTTGCCATGCTCTTTTTGAAAGGGCCATTATTACAAACAATACTTACTAGTATTACGAAAGACCAAATATTATGTTGGTGGGCTTGACATTTTTACAAAAGTCAAACAGATTAGCGAACAAAACATCTCGACCTGGCTACAGGCTACCTCAACGGTCTATCGACTACATCGTCCGCCAATTCCTATCCCTTTTACACTCGCTAGCTTGGTCTCCCTTGCCGAGGGTTTCTGTCTAGATGTATGTTAATCATTTATATGCTTTACTTTATTTTAAAAATTGTACTATATTCGACATAATATATTTTATTGTATTAACTTATGATTTTTGTATAATTTATATATACTGATGCGAATTTTTGGTTTTATAGTAATAGAATGTTAAATTTATTTGAATTGTAAATGTTACAAAAGATAGCAGCGTCTTCCTAATAACGACTAAAAATGAAAAACGGCTGCAAAACGGCTTGCTAAGCGTGGCAACTATTGCAAATATTCTCCCTGCGATGCAATCCATGCAGGAGGCCTATGTTCAGAAATGAACTTCAATAGGCTGTAACCGTAATGGCAACGGATATAAAAGATGATAATAGTCATTTGAAAATGAAGTGTGGATATATCATACAATCTTGCTATATACACATGCGTTACATATAACTTATTCGAAAAAATAACACAGTATTTTTTTATTTGGCATTTGTGCTATTTTTAGTACAGATTACTTAATCCCAGAAATATTAAAGTTAGATTAAAGTGAGAGTCATGCCCTTATAAAATTATAGTGTTAGTGAAGCCACTTAGAATGGTTGAAATTCATTTAGTTACCCAGCTATAATGGAACGATAATATATATAAACGGAGCAATGAAGACTTTGATTTTGTTCAAAATTATGTCGATAAATTTGAAATGATTAGTTAAAACTTAGATTAACTTCTATAACTACGTGAAGATATTAAAGTATTTAATGAAGCTTATTTGAATATTATTAACTATTTAAAACGACATTTGGTAACGAACAAGTCTTTAAATTGTATTTCATCATGTCATATACGGACTATTTAAACAATGTTATTGTGAACATTTTTCGTAGTTCTATGTCTAGTTAATATAATTAAACATATTAAATCAGGCCCTGTAATATATGTATTTCGAAGTATTTTATTATTTGAATATTTTATATATGTGATCTCCACAAATCGTTATAGGCTGTGGACGTTGGTGTAAGGATGGAAGTTTTGATCAAAGAGAAATATTTTTTTTTATAGAATAAGGGTGACAAGTCGGCACACAGTCCACCTTATGGTAAGTGAACACTGTGGCTAGTAGACATCTATGAGTACATTTATCAATGCAAATCAATGCAACATCTCTAGGTAGTGCTAGTGAATCGAGCCGATCAGAAAGAACTCGGTCATCGACGATTCGAATTCTCTGCGCTGGATGCGGTCAAGTGAAAGGAGCAAGCATTGGAGTGCTCCGTCCTAGAGATGAGAACAGTGTTCCATGTGAGGCCGAACTTACGCTTTGTTAAATTGCAAGTGATGTGCCTGCATGAAATACTGCCTCGGTCTGCTGAGCACACCAAGCAAAAGGGAAACTTCGCCTTCACTTATAAGTGACCACGAAACTGCACACTATTCGATATGTTGACGCCGAGGATTACGAAACTAGCTGAGGCAGCGACGAGAGTACCTTGAAGCTGAGGAAATACGACAAAGTAGTTCCTTTTAGCGGTAAATGCGCAAACTTTTATCACCTGGGGATTGAACTGGACTGGATTTAGTCACCCAATCCGAGACTTTTTTCAGCAAAGACTCAACTTCAGACACAAGTTTGTATCGGTACTTGGCGACGTTTTCCTGAGAAATATCCATTTAAATATAAATTTCCCATTTTTTTTTTAAAAATTGTGTTTTTTTAAGTTAGCTGTTCACTTTTTTTTAAGTTTGTGTAAGTGTATAATTAAGCCTACTTATAATACCTAATTATAATGTACGTTTTGAGTATTTATTGCAAATTTTTTAAGAAATGGCCAAATAAATATCTTTTTCTTTTCTTTTCTTTTCAAATATTGGCACGGCGAGTGAGAATAAGTAATCACCAGTGCTGACATCTGTATAGTGTTGTGTGAATAAGTCAACTAGCGCCATCTAGTGTCAGGAACGAGAGCGAGGGGAGCTTTGCAGAGAATGACATCACCGATCTCTCGACCGACAGCGCCACCCGAGGAACTAAGTTTCTAGAAAATCTATACTCGAGCTCTCGGTACCTTACGCGTGTTTACTTGAACATTCCGGATATTTTGCTAATTTGAATAAATAGGTGGCGCAAGATGCGATCGAGACAGAGTTTAACTCGGCGACACAAGCGAAGCTTCGGAGCGAAATTAAGTGAATTAGTGTGTTTAATTATTAGTGTTTTTTAACTTTAATTTGTATAAAGTAAATTAAAGTGTTAATTTAGGTAATTTTATCGGCAATTTTTATTGTCACGAACCTCAAGCTCGTAACAATTGGTGTCAGAAGTGGGATAAAATAATGCCGATTTTACCTAAGGAGGAAACGGAGGGTGTCCGTACCCGAAGTCAACGCCAGCAGGAGACGAACCAGAGGAGATTTGGTGGTGCAACGCCGCAGATGTCTGAGGGCCAGCCGCCGGCCACGGAAGCCGGTCCGTCAGCAGCTTCTACGTCTGTGGCACCTGACTTAGGTGCTCTGATGGTGATGCTGCAGGAGCAGGCCCGCCGACAGGAGGAGCAGGCTCGCCAGCAGGCGGAACAGGTCCGTCAGTTGAAAGAGCAGCTGCAGAGTGGACAGGAGGAACAGATGCTCCTCATGAGGGACCTTCATGCTACCTTTGGGAAAGAGATAAGGGAGGTGAAGGATAAGGTTGCTCAACATGATAACCGCCTGTCGGAAGCTGAGACCCAAATCAACCAAGTTAAGAAAACGCTGGATGAACTCAAACTTGGAGATGGAACTACAGCTCCCGTAGTAGCTGCAGCACCTTCGCTACGTGGATTCAAAGTGCCGCCGTTCGACGGGACCCCTTCCTGGTCGGCCTACAAAATCCAGTTCGAGGCCGTCATGGAGGCGAACGGCTGGAATAAAAGCCAAGCCATGACTGCACTCACCCTAGGCCTGCGCGACCAAGCCTTAACTGTGTTGGAAGCTCTCGGTAAGAAAGTGACCTATGAGCAGCTTCTTGAGGCCTTGGAGGCGAGATATGGTGACGCTCACCTGGAACACGTCTTTCGCGCGCAGCTTAAAGATCGCGTGCAACGCAGCAACGAAAACCTGCAGCAGTGGGCCCTTGAGGTGGAGAAGATGGTTCGTAAAGCATACCAGTCTGTACCTGCGCTCATTGGAGGGAACCTGGTGCAAACATTCATCGACGGCATCCGCGACCTGGAAGTCAGAGCTGCTGTGAGGCTCGGGCATCACGAGACGCTTAAGGACGCCTTGGCCCATGCACTGGAGGTAGAAGCCGTGCGGCAGGATCATCGTTCCCATCGCGTCAGTGAGGTTGCAGCAGCTACAGTTCGCGACCGCAACAAAGGATACAGCCCTAGGTGCTATGGCTGTGGGGAAAAGGGCCATCTTCGATCCAGCTGCCCTAAGCGAACCCTAGAAAGGGAAGGTGAACGATCCCAGGAGGGTAGTGCGGCCAACAGCACCGCCCAGCAGCAGCAGGGAAACGAGTAAAAGCCAGAACTGCGGGGCGGGTGCTGGCTGATGTTAAAAGAGCCCCAAGGATCTCGATCTCACAAACCCATGATGGGAACAGTCTAATCATCAAGGGCGAGGTCAACGGAATGCCGTGTAAACTGACCATAGACACTGGAGCCTCTCGTACGGTTGTTAGTTCCCAACTTATAAGTCAGTTCCTTGGGGACTCCGCATACAACCGAGAACGCATTAATTTGGTAACAGCCACCGGTCAGCGTATACCCGTCCGTGGAGAGAAGGAGATGGAGTTGAAGCTTGGCAACGTGATCTACCTGCATAATGTCATCGTGGTGGATATAATGGACGACTGCATCCTAGGCCTAGACTTTATGAGGAATAATTGTTGTGAGATCGACGTTAAGCAAGGTGTTTTGAAATGTGGACAGGAGGAACTTTTTATGGAAGGTGCGTTACCAGGGAACGTGTACAGCATTAAGAAGATTGTTCTTCCGCCGAGATCGGAAACGATTGTTCCGGTTAGTCTTCCCCGAAATGCTGGGCAAGCTCACCGTTGTGTACTTGTGGAAAGGGTAAACAATGACCTTCCATGGAAAGTAGCTCGAACCTTGGTCAGGACCACTGATATCTCAGGAGTACGTGTGCTGAACCTTTGCGACCGGGACCAGATTATAGAAAAAGGCACATTAATTGTTACTTGTGAGGAAGTGGATTGGTTACGTCGGTGCCAATATATATCGAGTGGGACCCCCAGCAAGGACGCAGAAACGAGAGTGACCACACTTTTGGAAGACTGTCGCAGTGTTCTGTCCCCGAACGAATTGGTCAAGGCGAAGAAGTTGTTACTCGAGTACGCCGATGTATTCTCATCAAACGATGCTGACATAGGAAAGACTGGTTTAGTTCAACACAAAATAAACACAGGTGAAGAGTTGCCTATCCGTCAGCGGCCAAGACGATTGCCGGTAGCACGTGAAAAGGAAGTGGAAACCATGATTGAAGGAATGATGAAGGATGGTGTTATTGAACCTTCCTCTAGTCCATGGTGTTCGCCAGTGGTGCTGGTGAAAAAGAAGGATGGCAGCATGCGGTTCTGTGTTGATTACCGCCGTCTGAACGACGTTACAAAGAAGGACAGCTATCCCTTGCCAAGAATTGATGACACGCTGGACATTCTTACAGGAATAAAATGGTTTAGCACGCTGGATCTAAAAAGTGGCTACTGGCAAGTTGAAATTGACCCTAAGGACAAGGAGAAAACTGCGTTCTCGACGGGAAAGGGTCTGTGGCAATTCAAAGTAATGCCGTTTGGGTTGTGCAATGCTCCTGCAACGTTTGAAAGGCTGATGGAACTTGTACTTACCGGGCTAATTGGCGATGCCTGTCTGGTCTACTTGGACGACATCATCATCGTGGGCCGTACGTTTGAGGAACACCTTCAAAACCTGGAACGCGTGCTTATGAAGATTCAGAGTGCCAACCTCAAGTTGAACCCGAAGAAATGTTCACTATTCCAACGGCAAGTTAACTTTTTGGGGTTTGTAGTATTGGAAGAAGGTATCCGCACAGATCCAGAGAAAATCGCCGCTGTCAAGGATTGGCCGGTCCCAAAAGACAAGACGCAGGTTAGAGCATTTTTGGGTTTGTGCTCCTATTAACGGCGATTCGTGAAGAACTTTGCAGATATAGCCAAACCTCTGCACAAGCTAACCGAGGAGAAGCGACATTTCTGCTGGGATGAAAGTTGCAATATCGCATTCCAGGAGCTCAAGGACCGTCTGTTCAAAACACCTATTTTGGGATACCCTGACGCAAGCAAAGAATTTATAGTTGACACAGACGCAAGTGATATAGGACTTGGCGCTGTGCTGTCTCAACGGAGTGGTGACCAAAAGGTCGTGATAGCGTACTTCAGCAAGTCGTTGTCAAAACCGGAAAGGAACTATTGTGTCACAAGACGCGAATAGCTCGCTGTGATAAAGTCGTTGCAGCATTTTAGCAAATATCTTCTGGGACGAAAGTTTCACTTACGAACTGACCATGCTGCACTAAAATGGCTATTGCAGTTTAAAAACCCAGAAGGACAAGTTGCGAGGTGGATTGAACTACTGCAGGAATATGACATTGAGATCGAACATCGCAACGGGAAATCTCATGGCAACGCAGATGCATTGTCAAGAAGACCTTGTCCTGAAGATTGCAAACATTGTACTAGGCAAGAGAGTAAGGAACTGGTATGCGTGAAGATGCTCAGGGCAGACCACCTCAGCAACGAGTGGAAGGACAGCTTACAACGTGCACAGCAGGAAGATCCGGACATCAAGCCGATTCTGGAATGGATAAAGGCCAGTGCCCCCAAGCCCAAGTGGAGTGACGTCTCAGCGATGAGTTCGACCACTAAAAGCTATTGGGCCCAGTGGGACAGCTTGCTGCTTCAGGATGGAGTTCTGTGTCGTAAATGGGAAAACGTTCGGGGAGACAGCTGTCATTTGCAAATGGTTGTCCCTAAAGCTAAAGTACCGGATGTTCTACAGCTGTACCATAATGATTGTTCAGGAGGCCATGTGGAAGTTAAACGAACTCTACTGAAGATCCGAGAACGGTTTTACTGGGTCCACTGTCGAAACGATGTCGAGGACTGGTGTCGCAAATGTACAAGTTGTGCGGCTGTAAAGGGACCTCAGACTCGTAGTAGAGGTGCATTGAAGTTGTACAGTGTGGGTGCACCATGGGAGAGAATAGCCATTGACGTGGCGGGGCCGTTTCCGGAGAGTGAAAGCGGTAACAAGTATTTCATGGTTGTGATGGATTACTTCACTAAGTGGCCAGAAGTCTTCGCCATTCCAAATCAAGAAGCTTCAACAGTTGCAGATAAACTAGTTCATGAAGTCTTCTGTCGTTTTGGAGTACCTTTAGAGATTCACAGCGATCAAGGAAGGAATTTTGAGTCTCAAATATTCCAGGAAACTTGCCGAGTTATGGGTACTCATAAAACAAGAACGACTTCTTATCACCCGCAACCTGATGGAATGGTGGAACGATTTAATCAGACATTGGAGAGGTACCTAGCAAAAGTTGTAGACAATCGGCAACGAGATTGGGACAAGCACATACAACCGTTTTTGTTGTCATATCGAAGTTCTGTTCACGAAAGTACAGCAGTGACACCAGCTTTCGCAAACTTTGGAAGAGAATTACGGCTGCCTGCAGACCTGATCACTGGGATACCACCTGATGCCCCACGCAGTATAACCGATTATGCATATGACTTGCGGAACAAAATGAATGACATTTATGAGCACGTCAGACAATCGGGCCAGCAAATGTCTGAGAAAATGAAAACCCGGTATGACCGCAAAATGAACAATAAAGGGTTCAACGAAGGTTCATTAGTGTGGTTGCACAATCCAGTCCGCAGCAAAGGGAAATCTCCTAAGCTTCAAGCCAAATGGGACGGCCCGTACCGGATTGTAACCAGGATCAACGATGTGACCTACCGGATACAGAAAGGCGCAAGAGGGACTCCTAAGATCGTCCATGTGGATCGCTTGGCGCGTTATTATGGGACCGATAATGCTCGGGACGAGCATGTCTTAGGAGGGGGCAGTGTTGTGTGAATAAGTCAACTAGCGCCATCTAGTGTCAGGAACGAGAGCGAGGGGAGCTTTGCAGAGAATGACATCACCGATCTCTCGACCGACAGCGCCACCCGAGGAACTAAGTTTCTAGAAAATCTATACTCGAGCTCTCGGTACCTTACGCGTGTTTACTTGAACATTCCGGATA
This sequence comes from Parnassius smintheus behrii, assembly GCA_036936625.1. Taxonomy (NCBI): domain Eukaryota; kingdom Metazoa; phylum Arthropoda; class Insecta; order Lepidoptera; family Papilionidae; genus Parnassius; species Parnassius smintheus. Next base: position 40,404,065 of record JAUPFT010000014.1, on the reverse strand, counting down.
TTTTGCTAATTTGAATAAATAGGTGGCGCCAGATGCGATCGAGACAGAGTTTAACTCGGCGACACAAGCGAAGCTTCAGAGCGAAATTAAGTGAATTAGTGTGTTTAATTATTAGTGTTTATTAACTTTAATTTGTATAAAGTAAATTAAAGTGTTAATTTAGGTAATTTTATCGGCAATTTTTATTGTCACGAACCTCAAGCTCGTAACAATAGCAATGAATGTTACATCCTATCTCAATCGGCTCACCTATCAAACACGTCGGCAGAATTTTGCAGTTGCAAAATGCAACCGCGACGTTAGTTTGAGTGGCACCATACTTCGGACAAGAAAATGGTCTGACGAGCTTAGAGGGGCGTCCAACGGAAACCTGATATACGTCCGGGTGAGGTGAGCACCAACGCTCAGGAAGAGTAGGATTGCTTGGTCGTGGATCCTCAGCGAGGGATTCTCCATCACCGGTGGTGCTGATATTCTGCTTAGGTATTTTTTATTTGTTTCCACTACCATATGAAGGGAGGGGAGGGGGAATTGAGCCTCCAGACAGCTGCACTTACCAAGCGAAACGCAGAGGTAAACATCAATTTCATGCTGATATTCTGTGAAGTCACGATACCGCTGCGTGGCTCAACCACTGTTTCTTCACTTCACTGGCACAAAATATTTTGTAATATCTGCAATATTTTATAAGCAGTGATCATTAAATTGTAGAATTTAATTATGAATTAAGTAAATAGTTTTTATCCATATCTTATTTACCTATGATGACTTTCTGTGAAATGGAAATCTCTGTATATAATATTAAGTAATTTATAGATGATAATAACCCCTGGGAAGGATGATCGCTACCAAGCTATATCTAATTTGTTTTGTGTTGTTAATTTTAACATACATGATTGTAAACTCTTATTTGAGAAAAAATAGTCTCGCTGGGTTTCATGCTAGTTCTTCCCAGGACAGAGTTTTTTTGCGAACCAGTGATAATGAAAAAAAATGACTTTCAATAAGTATTACTTGTATTCCATATTGAATAAAAAGTTTCGGTTTCTGTTGACAAAAATTTTAATCGCAACCAAATATAAACCGATTGTAAATCAACTAAATTTGGACTGTGTCAAATTGAGAAGGCACATATAAGATACTCTGTAAAGTTTTGAACATTATTTTACGGATTCTTGAAATGCTACCCAGCATTATAACTTTTTTTAAAAAGTATGATCACGCTCGCTCACCACCACCACAATTCGGCAGGAACGGTGGTGAGCGCAGGGACATCCTTGAATTGGTGTCGCTGATTTCTGTTAACGGACTGTTGTTTAAGTTTTGATATAATGTTCGGACGGATATCACTCGATCGATACTTATTGACAACCTGCACTATGTGTAGGGGGGTTGCCTATTTATTTTTTTTACATATTTCTGCTACCCAATAGCTATTCCAGCAGTGTTATATTATAATCTAACAGATTTAGTGATTCAGTATAATTGTAGGCTATGAGTCATTCCGTCTAAAGTTGGCTGCAGGTGTCCATGAGCTGCAATAGCCACTTACCAGCAGATAGACTGTAAATTATTTTGTCAATTCAATTGCATAAAAAGATTGGCATTTAAAAAGTTCAACTTTTGAACATTAATTAAATATATTAATGAAACTATAGACATTCGTTTATTAAGTAGAAGAAATAACGTGCAGCAACGGGTTTCACAGAATACCAAATTGAAATTGTAGTATAATATTGCTGGAGTGACCCTTTTTACTGTGTACAACGTATTTGTGTTTTGCTTTCTAATTGAAGGTAAGTGTGTCTATGGTCCGCACATTGTTTGTTATATTAAGTTAAATAAATAAATTATTTCTACTGTTTTTTAAAAGACATAATTGAAAATCACAACTTAGGTACATTAGGAAATAACTCCTTAAGTGCTCCTTTTCGTAGGTACACCTGGTTAAAAATATATTCAAATCCAAATTAAAAATCAATTTAGCATAGCGTTTCATTATAAATGATTAATCGTGTACTTTTCATACAAATTGGTGAATAACACGCAATTACTAAATAAATTTGACAAATGATTGATGTTAAACGTCAGTTAGTGCAGGGTTCCGAATATTTTGAAAGTATCGATACCTACTCGATACCAAGTATCGTATCAAAAATATCAATACTACTTGGTATCGAGTACATTTCGTTAATTTTGGAGACGAAAAATTATGACAATCCAATTAGATGCATAGGAAGAGCTGATAAGTGCAATTATAGATGTATATAAAGTAGAATAAAGTTTACTTTATTTAAGTTCCACCTTAGTACTTGTATTTCATTGCAACTTGTTTGTATATCTCAATTAGTACAGCTTTTGTACTTTTATTTTATTGTTTGCAACTTCCTGTATTATCTAATTCTTACTACAATAAAGTGTTTACTGACTTATTGACTTACTTATTTAATATTCAAAAAGTATCCAAAACCGAATCAGAGCACCCCACTATCCACGTGGTCTTGTCTGCCCTACCCCTAGAGTGTATATAAGAGCCCGGAGGCGCGGAGGGAGAGCAGTGCCCGCCCGCCGTAGGAAAGCGCAGGCACCGAGATTGCCCAGACAGCCCAGGTGCCTGTGCTTCCCTACGCTAGGGCGGAGGCACTGCTCATCCCGCAGCGCCGAAGCTGCCACGGAGCGCCGGAGCACAACTTCCCGGCTTCTTACCCCCCCTAGTCTCCAAAATTAACGAAATGTACTCGATACCAAGTAGTAGTGATACTTTTGATACGATACTTGGTATCGAGTACGTATCGATACTTTCAAAATATTCGGAACCCTACACTAATTGACGTTTGACATCAATGATTTGTCAAATTCATTTTGTAATTGGTGTAATTGCGTGTTATTTGCCAATTTGTATGAAAAGTTTAAAAAAATATATCTCATGAACCGTAAGTTTCCGCAACCTAAAACTTTGCAAAACGCTTTCTTTTAGTGAGTACTATCTACAAAAAAAATATGGGCTTTGAAATCGATGGTCCATATTGGAAAGTTTAACCTAATTTTGCCTTGTGCAGTTTATTAGTCTACATAGAGAACCTTAATAACTTTAGTTAAAAAATTTTAGTCCCGATGCTGCCGGGACTAAAATTCTCTAAAAAATTCTCTAAAAGAGGACATTATTATATACTCCAGTTAATCTCAAAATGCATATGGTAAAAGCGATTAACGAAAGTCACCATCTATAAGTTTCGTAGTCCGTTCTCTTGAAAGTCAATTTTGCTTTTTAGATCGGGCGTAAGTAGATGGTTATTTTATTACTTACCTTATCTACCGAAACCCTTAAGATCTTTATGGCAATTCCGTCCTTTATAACACCCACGGGATGAAATGGGTTGAGAGGTCCTTTAAAGTCGTCCATACACAGCAATAGTTAACTATTTATGAGGTATTTTGCTGTTCAGCAGTTGTATATTACAAATTTACGCATGAATATATCTAGACCTTGGTTTTTCTTTGGTTATAATATAATATAATAATAATATAATATAATATAATATTCCACAACTATCACACAACGCCATCTAGTCCCAAGCTAAGCAGAGCTTGTGTTATGGGTACTAGACAACTGATAAATATACTTATATATTTCTAAATACATAAATATTATAGATAAATTACACCCAGACACAGAACAAATGATCGTGCTCATCCCACAAACATTTGTCCTGGGTGGGAATCGAACCCACGACCTCCGGCATAGCAGTCAGGGTCACTAACCACTAGACCAACAGGCCTGTCAAATATGCAGATGGATTCGGGCCGCAGCTACCGCTTCGGAGATTACAGATTACGCGAAGCTATGTATTTACATATTTCGTTATAATAAATGTATAAAAATGTTCATAAAATTCTAAAATATCGTCTGCTTATAGGAAGATGGAGTTCAAAAGTACTCAAAGATTTCTGATTTGAAAAGGACGATTTTTATTGTTCACTTTTATAATTATCCTTATATTTCTGCATAGGATTAATGTCTATTCGTCGCTAAGCTTCCTTTTCAGTGTTCCCTTAGACTTCGCTTGGAAAGTATCCAAGTCCATCCATACATCATTGCCGTATTCCTTTCTTGGCAATAAAAGCTGCTTTGACACACAAGTTGAGTACTTTTATTTAGTGTTAAGATAAGATATTAAATATAAAAGTGAAATCAAGTTTCATTTAATTCTAAATTTAATTCTTAATGCGTATATAAACACACAACTTATATTGCGAGTTGTTAAAAATATTAAAATTGATCCTTAGTCTAATTGAAACTTTAGATAAAATTGAAATCTATCATCTCTGCTGGATAAATTTTGTAACGTAGATATTCACAAAGGAACAAGAGTAAGCCTAAGGGACCAATAAACTGAAGTGGCAATGTCCCGCCATAGCCTCCCAGGGCTACCCCATCGGATGGAGTGACGACCACATGAAACACAGAGGTGTGGAGGTGGCTCAGGACCGTCCTTTATCAATAGGATATGCATGTATTCAGCAGTGGCCTTGTGACGTACTGTATTAATAGTGATAGTGTTGAACATTCCATTAGAGGGATTAGAGGGCTACAAGTAATAATTATTGACTACTTAGGCTACTCATTGTAGTTTTTTATCGTATATAATACTAAATCTTGGCGTGACAGAAACATGTACCATCTGTAAGACGTTTAATGTGCACAATGCCACGAACGTGACGAAAAGATGTATCTCTCTCTCTCTCTCAGCATTTGGTGTGATGAATCAGAGCCGCTGTTTTTCAGCGTGGACCTTGCGACCTGCAGATGCACGAAGTCGATTGTTGCAGGTGGCTCGGTACAGTGCTTCGTGAAATATTTTTTAAATCACGAATAAGTCAACGTAAATAAGAATCTATATGTTCACATAACAGTAAGTTATGATATAATCAAAGATGTTAAAAGTTTGTTATTAGAAGATTGTTAAAATATACCCTCTCATTTTGAAAAGTTCCATAACGTAAAAATGTAGAATGACAGGTGCTAACTAAATTCTGTTAGATGAAAAAATGCCGCAGTTGCACGTTTTCGCAAAACAAGTTCATATAGAAATCTGTAATAGCCTATAAATTCTACACATCGTTACTAGCACATATATTTTTATGTTTGGAAATTGCAATAACTCTGAATATTTTGTGACAGAATTAATGTTTACTTTTTTGCAATTCAATCCTTAATTTCATTTTTATACTTTTATTTACATTATAGAATATACGGTCGCATTTTCATTCCTCTTCATCAACCCTAAAATTACTTAGCACATGGACTACTCCCTTTGTAATGAGATTAGCGATCGCAGTACCAGACGCCACGTACCTTAAACGCTGAACTGTAACTTCTATACATTTATAGAAATTAATGGCAGGTTATATAGATAAGAGAGAACCTAACCAGATGAACTATTAAAAGCAGAGAAAAATTGCTACCACCATTAGTGTAAGTAAACGGAGTAACGAGCTTCCCCTTGGCTGCACAAATAGCCTAAAATATCCAGATACTATATCCAAGTCTACCTACGATTAACCCAATAGACATATATTTTTCACATAAATGTAAACTCCGACTAAAACTCCGATCCGTGACCATAGATACTACGCATATTCCTTGAAGTTTTATTAAAATAATTATGTCATGGCTAATTTGATTTCTGAGGGGGTTGGAACAGTTTACTTGCCGTTAAAATTGTAATTAATAAAATCACTGGTGCCGTCGAGACCCATCACGGGTTATTCGAATACTGTTAAATTAACTGTGAGTGAGGGACTAAAGCCCCTGAGCTGCTACGGTTATTTATTTATACTCGTACATATTAAGAAATGCGAGACTTTTAAAGAAGAATCCGGCAATAAATACGAATAATTATAAAATAAGGGTATTTTAAGCTGGATTCCAATAATTTTTGGATTTACTTTGATACTTTTTTAAGTACGCTAAAATAAAGCCTTTTTATACAAATAGAGTGTCAATTATAATACATAAATAAAGTAAAATATGTTTTTGGTTTATTAATATTTTTATACGGTAAACGGTAAATGCCTACTCCAGCCCATAGACACCTATAACCAAATTCAAAGGAGGATACAGATACTTTGTCACTTTTGAGGATTAAGTTGGAATGCCTCAAAGTGTGTAAATACTAGCTCTCTTAAGCTTTCAAATCAGAACATTGTAGAGTACACAATACTTTTCAGTCTGACAGGGATTGCATAAGAATCGCTTCTGAAGCTGTGGAGGTATGTCGCTATGCTTCGCTATCCACTCGCAATTTTTTGATAACGATAACTTATATTTACGCAAATACTACACATTGAATTAAAACAGTATTATCGATTTTATCGCATTTAATTTAACCTTAATTTTAACTCCCGACATTTCGGATGCTTTGCTGGTCACAAAATCCCCCCGTGACCAGCGCGTCGCGTTAAACGCCATAAAATCCATAAAATTAGTTTTAGAAGTTCTATCCAGGACTTTATCTTTTCTTTTTCTTTTTTTTATCATAGCGTAACAGTCCACAGCTAGACATGAGCTTCTGCCTTGACACAAAAGATTTGTCATATTCCCACTCTTGGCAAGTAGACTGGCTAATACACTACTAGATGTATCTTGATTTTGACACTGCTCCCCATCACTAATTTCTTTTTCTTTTTTTTTCATAGCATAACAGTCCACAGCTAAACGTGAGCTTCTGCCATGACACAAAAGATTTGTCATATTCCCCTCTTGGCAAGTAGACTGGCTAATACCTACACTACTAGATGTATCTTGATTTTGACACTGCTCCCCATCACTAATTTTTCGGGAATTGAACCGACGATCCGTAATTCAACATTCAGATACAGAGATGAATGAGTTTTATGAATGAAAACATACGAAATTAATCAGATATATATTAAATTCGTCAATGAAATATATTGTGATAGTCCCATCGTTAATATCGGACAAATCGTAATTTGTCTGGATATTTATGCGTTATTATTATATGCTATTATTCATAGTCCAAAATATGCTATTATTCATAGTCCAAAAAATCATGACGTGGTGACGTAACAGTAAATACCCAGGCAGGTTACGAATTGCCCAATTCTAACCGATTTGATTACGATATTTTTTAAATCGTTTTATACACGTATTACGACAAATATATTAACAAATTATCAGTTAAATAATGTAAGGCACCTCTGGTTAATGTATAACTGTCAAAATAAATAATCTCTGGTAAAATTGAACATACAATCGCAATTGAAACGTTGGTCCAAATATGTTTATGTAAAATATGTTATATATATGTAATAAATGAATAAACGTTGAATTGAAAAAATCTATCCGATGTTATTTTTTTAATATTGTGGTGTGCTTTGCATTAACTAGAGATAATCTAAGTTTTTACAAACAATTCTAAGATATCTCAAAGAAATCCAAAGCGGTTTGATCAGTAGAATCACTTTATATAACATATATTTTTAAAAGTAAGGGCCCGAAGAAATAGCGCCCATACAACGGAAAAGTCTGAAATCAAAGCAAAGTTATTAACAATATATAGTAGAAAACGTATTTAGATCACTTTTATAAGTTTTATGAAATAAAGTACTCGTATCAACACAGATTTATTCCATAAACAAGCACAAATGCAGCTTTTGTTCAACTCTTGATATAAATTTAATTGAATACATTACTCGGAGGTAAAATTCAGAAATTTTCAAACTACAATAAATAAATAGTTTATCGTAAAATGTTCCATTTAAGCTGTTTAGTTTATTAAAATAGTTATGATAATATTCTGACGTTCATTTTAATCTCAAAATAATAAAATAGGTACATATATAATTGCCGTGTAGTGTGGCGTTAGTGAACCCATCACCCTATTTCTCAAGCGGCTGTCATAAGAGGCGACTATGCAAAATGTCAGTAAGATCTTATGGCCTCCTATAGATGTCGGATGTCGTCTAGTTTACACCTGACGTAATACACCCAGATGAGCTATGACCAGCAGCTTCAAAGGTGCGCCGTGGTTACTGCAACCGTCAATGCGCCACCAAGTGTGGTAATTTTTTTTATTTTATTGTATGGAATACGATAACAAACGAGAAGGCAAGGAAGTTGATTCTGTAGCCCAAAGACAACCACATTTATTCTCAATTGAGAATCAAAATGCTGATGCGTTGTCACTCCTGAGCACTAAGTTGGAATGGCTCATTTCCACTCAAAAGAGTCCGATTCTCTACACTCACCATACGTATTACAGCAGCGTATATATGCTATTTTACGCTGGTATTCTGTGAGAGCGTAGTCCTACCCGGTCGAGTCGGTCCATTCGTCAAAAGTAACTGGTCAAACTGTATTTATTTAAAGCCATTCATTAAAATATATATATTTTATAATTGGTCTTATTATTCTTCTTATTATTGTATATTATTCTCTCTACAATTAAGTCCGTATTTGCGTAATCGGCTGGGTGGAGGCCGTCTTCATAGGTGCCCCGAATTGAAATGGTTTTAAATAGATTTTATTTTCTGATTAAATTTTTTACACCAAAATGAAGGTTGTCTCAGCTTACATTTACTTTTGATTTACGAGTATATCACGGTAAGTAGAGCTGTACTTTTTTCTAATTAGATATTTTAAATATTATACATATTGAAAAAATCTTATATATATATATATATATATATATATATATATATATATTTGACTCACATTTCATCAGGTATAACTACCTTAAAACTTGAAAACAAGATTATGCGGCCAGTGCGTGTTTCCGGTGATCATGTACTTGATTATATATTTTAATGTAACGTAAGTAAATGATGTATTACTTTGATATCATATTTTGTTTATTAATAGTTATAACTTAAATATGTCTAAATGCTGCACGGATGCCTCCTTACTTTTCCGACACGGTTATGGTACAATTAATTCACTGTGCTGCTCCCGTGCGAATTGGTGGATTTCACATATCACCGTTGTTTCATTTCTCTCACATGTTGGTTTCCTAATTAATTTTTCCTTCACCGCTGGACACGACGTACATCAGCATTTGAAATTGAAATTTACAATTTAAATTATGTCAGCGAAGATCAAACCCAGATTGTTTCAGTAGAATATGCAATAAAATCAAATGCTTTAATACACGTATGTACATATTGTATATGTGTTCGCATGCAATATCGTTCGATAAATTATGCATGACTGGACTATCACTTCAAATTAACCATAATTACGTCGACAATTTCACTGCAGTTTTAATTACTGATTAATTTAACGTCGTGTGACACAAATTTGAACGCATTTTAATATACTATAACAGTTTTTATACTATTAATTAAAAAATAAATTAAAAATACATTCAAATTATATCCTATACTATTAAACGAGCAATTCTTGTATATATGTATATATATATATAATCGGGATCTCGGAAACGGCTCCAACGATTTTCATAAAATTTAGTGTCCAGGGAGATTCGGGGATAATAAATCGATCTAGCTAAGATTTATTTTTAGAAAATGTCTTTTTGTCCGTGTTTTTAGGCAATTAAAAACTGCTACAATATAGTTAGAATAAGAAGGTAAATTTTGACAGTTTGGTAATGATTATAAATAGCTTATTGGTATAATGGGCGGTCACAAAATCGTAAAACCCAGGTTCGAGCCCAGACCGACCGACCGACTTTTTTATTTTTTTTTTCAAGTTTCTTTCTTTTTTGAGAAAATATATTTTTTTCGAGCCCTTTTTTTAGTATTTTTTAAAAACACGAAATTTTAAATAAAAATAATTGCACTCATGATTTTTTATTCAAATAACCAGTTCAGTTTTTTCTGTTATGTCGCTAAGATCAAAAAATATTATTTATAATTCATCAGTATGTAATTTGTATCTAAATATAATTTTCAAAACACACGAATTAAAAAAATCGAGCGAAAAATACCGAGCAAAGCTCGGTCAACCGGGTACTATCTTTAAACGAGCAATTTTTGTATATATATATATATATATATATATATATATATATATATATATATATATATATATATATATATATATATATATTTCAAAATATTTTGTTATATATATAATCGGAATCTCGGAAACGGTTCCAACGATTTTCATAAAATTTAGTGTCCAGAGGGTTTCGAGGGCAACAAATTGATCTAGCTAGGATTCACTTTTAGAAAAAGTCATTTTGTCCGTGTTCAGGCAATGAATAACTGCTACAATACAAGAAGGTAAATTTTGACACTGTATTAATGATCGTAATAGTTTAAGTGGATATCGGCCCGTCGCAAAATTGAAGTGCCCTGGTTCGCGTCCTGCCTTCGTACAGACTTTTTTCCTTTTTTTTTTTCAAGTTCCCTACTTTTGTGAGAAAATCTATTATTTCGAGCCCTTTGTTTAGTATTTTTTTTAAAATACGAAAATTTAATTGCACTCAAGATTTTTTATTCTTACTTATTTTTAAGCAAGTATCCTCATACCACATGGTGAGGATGGTATCGTGCATGTATATAATATAAATAATTATATATATATATATATATATATATATATATATATATATATATATATATATATATATATATATATATATATATATAATTATTTTACATACATACATTTACATATATATATATATATATTTAACAGATGTAGAGCCACGCGGCAGCTTTGCGGTTACACGTATGGGCCGGCTCAAACCGGGGTGGTACCACGACCTCACAGAATACCGGCGTGAAGTGAAAGCTCTGCTTCGGCGTTTCGTCTGGTGAGTGCAGGTGGCCGGAGGCCCAAATCCCCCCCCCATCAACATGGTAGCGGAATTAAATAATGATAGACTTCCCCAGGAGGGTACCAGCACCCCTGGAGAATCCCTCGCTGAGCATCCGTTTCTTCACTTCTGAGCATGTTTCTCCACCTCCGAGCGTGGGTGCTCAGGCTGCCCCGCGTATTCTGGGGGGGGGGCAAAATTCCGCTCAAGACTACAACTGCTCGAGGCAAACGGAGCAACAAGACCAAGGCGACCCCTGCCACGCTGTCCGTGAATTTCTGCAAAATCAGGGGACTCTAACCTAAACGCCGTCCACTACCATCTCGAGACGGTGAGGCCAGCTCTGCTCTTTCTGACCGAGACGCAGGTGTCTTCTCCGGCTGATGTCTCGTATCTCTCCTACCCGGGGTACAAACTGGAACACTCCTTTGTGCCTCGGGCTAAAGTTTGCGTTTACGTCAGAGAGGACATCTGTTCTCGACGCCTCGGCAGACTTGAAGGTTCGGACCTGTCCATCCTGTGGCTACGCGTAGACAGCGATGACCATCCGCGCGTCTACGGGTGCCTCTATAGGTCCCATAGCGGTAATGCCGATACAGACCGACTCTTCGACCACGTCCAAATGGCTGCAGATTCGTTGCTACAGCAGATCCCCTCCGCAGAGATCGTGACCCTCGGCGACTTTAACGCCCATCACGCCGAATGGCTTGGTTCACGTTTAACCGATCATGCGGGGAGATCTGTTCATGATTTTGCCTTGGCATATGGTCTGACACAACTGGTTACTTCGCCTACGCGGATTCCAGATGTGGAGGATCATGCACCTTCCCTGTTGGACCTTCTGCTGACCTCTCACCCGGACGGATATCAGATTTCCGTCGACGCCCCTTTAGGCTCCTCGGACCATTATCTGGTCCGGAGTGTGGATTGCGGTTGCATTCTGCAGGCTCCCGCCGTGTTTGGAACTATAGGTCAGCCGATTGGGATGGGATGCGGTCTTTCTTTGCATCCTATCCTTGGGGGCGGGTTTGCTTCTCGCCTGATGATCCCAACGTTGTTGCGGATTCTGTTGTTGATGTGGTAATTCAGAGTATGGAACATTTTATTCCTTCCTCTGTGGTGCCCATTGGAGGCAAATCTCAGCCATGGTTTGGTCGCTCCTGTAAAATAGCATCATGCTATAAGCAGGAGTGCTACCAAGCCTGGGCTGATGCATCAGCGTCCCAGGATGTAAACACCAGCGCTCGAAAAAAGAAGTATAATTCCGCCTCTAGGTCCTTCAAAAGAGTCATTGCCAAGGCAAAGTCGGAGCACATAGGCAGAATTGGCGAGAAACTAGTTCGCCTTCCTTCTGGAACCTAACGCTAAGGCTGTCCAGGGGAATTTCTGTCAGCCATCTCTTCCATCTCTGCACAGGGAGGACGACTCACTGGCCCATACCGCAAAGTAGAAAGCCGATCTTCTAGGCTCTTTCTTTGCGTCTAACTCGACTGTCGATGACGGGGGGAGTACGCCGCCGACCATCCTGCGGTGTGAGTGCTTCATGCTGGAAGTGCACTTCACACAGCGCTCGGTTCGTAAAGCACTCATCTCCTTGGACATCCACGAAATCACCCCAATTGTGCTGAGGACGTGTGCTTCAGAGTTGGCACCGGTTTTAACGCGTCTTTTCCGGTACTCCTACTCCCTAGGCGTAGTCCCAAAATCATGGAAGACGGCTTACGTCCACCCGATCCCTAAAAAAAGTGACCGCTCTGACCCGTCCAACTACCGGCCAATCGCCATCACCTACTTGTTCTCCAAAGCAGTGGAGTCCATTGTAAACTGCCAGCTCATGAGGTACCTTGAAGATCACCAGCTGATTAGTGACCGCCAATACGGTTTTCGCCGTGGTTGGTCGGCTGGTGATCTTCTGGTCTACCTAACTCACAGATGGGCAGAGGCAGTAGAGTTCAAGGGGGAGGCATTGGCCGTTAGTTTGGACATTACGAAGGCCTTCGATCGGGTTTCGCACAAAGCGCTTCTTTTGAAGCTCCCTTCCTATGGGCTTCCCGAGAAATTGTGCGATTGGATCACCAGCTTTCTTGCAGATAGGAGCATCAAGGTCGTTGTAGACGGTGCAAGCTCCGATTGCAAGCCTATTAATGCCGGTGTTCCACAGGGCTGCGTGCTATCGCCAACGCGGTTTCTTCTGCATATCAATGATATGTTGCAAACCCGTAACATTCATTGCTATGCAGATGACAGCACTGGTGATGCTCTTTACACCGGCCGAGCCAATATTTCGAGTGCCGGGACAAACTTGTGTCTTTGCTGAACAGAGTCTCGGATTGGGGACAACTAAATCTAGTCCAGTTTAACCCCCAGAAGACACAAACCGTTAACCGCTAAAAAGAACCCCTTTGTCGTATCCCCTCAGTTCCAAGGCACTCCCCTTGTTGCCTCAGCCAGTATCGGAATCCTCGGCGTCGGCATATCGAGTGACGTGCAGTTTCGTGGTCACTTGGAACGAAAAAACGGAAAAAAACGGCCAAATTGGCCTCTAAAAAGCTTGGCGTGCTCAGCAGAGCGGGACAGTATTTCATGCCGGCACACCGCCTGCAACTTTACAAGGCGCAGGTTCGGCCGCACATGGAATACTGTTCCTATCTCTGGGCTGGGTCTCCCCAGTACCAGCTCCTTCCACTTGACCGCATCCAGCGCAGAGCGGCTCGAATCGCCGACGACCGAGTGCTTTCCGATCGGCTCGATTCACTGGCGCTGCGAAGAGATGTTGCATCTCTTTGCGTATTTTATAGCATCTATCATGGGGATTGCTCTGAGGAATTGTTTGGATTAATCCTAGCCGCCAAATTTCGTAAACGCACTACTCGGCAAACGTCCTGATACCATCCACACCATCTGGATGCTTGGCGGTCCACCACTGTTCGTTTCACAAAGAGTTTTCTTTCACGTACAACCTTTCTGTGGAATAGTTTACCACCGGCGATTTTCCCAGACCGAAACGACCTGGGGACCTTCAAGAAAAGAGCTTACTCCTTTCTAAAGAGCCGGCAACGCACCCGCAATTCTCCTGGTGTTGCGGTTGATCATGGGCGTCGGTAGTCACTTAACATCAGGTGAGCCGCATGCTTGTTTGCTCCTTCTTTTATTATTCCTCCTTATATTATTTCTTCAGTCTGATGCAGATAAGGCTAAACAAATCGTTTCAAAATATTTTGTTTTATTGAGTCTTCATTAATATGAAAATGAGAGTACTTTCAAAGTCAAAATATACTAACACTGCCTTAGAATTTCAGATACCTATTCCCCTTTCGCTTTAATGAATTGTTAACAACCTGTCTTATATCCGCCTGCATTAGCTCTACTACTAAGGCAATTTTGTAATTTAATTTCGAAAATTTAATAAGTTGATGAGACTGATGAGACATTAATGAACAAGAAATCTGAAAGAAACTGGTCAAACTGTATTTATTTAAAGCCATTCTTTAAAATATATTTATTTTATAATTGGTTTTATTTCATTAATCTCTCTATAATGAAGTCCGTCTTCATAGGTGTCCCAAATTGAAATAGTTTTAAATTGATTTTATTTTCTGATAAGTTCTGCAAGACTCGCCGCAAAAGAACACAAAAACTCTCCGATCACACTCTTAATCTCATGCCTGTTGAGAGACGGGAGATGAGGCTACAATCGTCAACAGATTTGACAGCATACAGGCAACTGAACAGACAGATCTCCAAATGTATGCGGCGAGACTTACGCAACTTTAATACTGCTCGTATTAAAGAACCGATCGAGCGGAACCAGGGCTCCAAAGTCTTTGCCAGAGATCTGTCTGCCAGTAAGAGCCAACTGTCAAAGCTGAAGACTGAGTGTGGCAGCATCGTTTCCGGGACACCTGAGATTTTGAGTGAGATTGAGAGGTTCTATGGGCAGCTATACACATCATCGTTGGAGCCACACGCAAGTGTGAGTAACGATCCAAGAGCAAGTCTTATTCAACACTATTCCGATGATATCCTGGACGTCAGTATATATATATATATATATATATATATATATATATATATATATATATATATATATATATAGATATATATATATATATATATATATATATATATATATATATATATATATATATATATATAGATATATATATATATATATATATATATATATATATATATATATATATATATATATACAATACATATATACATCTCATTAATGAACAACAAAGTTCTTAACATTACTGCAAAGAAGAGGGGTTGAGGTTGGAACAAAGAAGAGTCTTTTAGATATTTTAGAATAAGCTTTCAAAGTTTCAAAACAAATTTCACAAAGGGTAAAGCTTATGGAATCACTTTGGTGTTTTTGGATGACTGCCCCATGTGGATCTCCAAATCTCCAATCCACAATGGTAATATTTATGAAGTTAATGCACGTGATGTAGGTCTGTTTCCTTGGTACGGTCTGTAGCTGGATACTTTAAGTCGGCATCAAACAAAATGATCTATTGAAAGCGTAAGATCTTTCTGGTGTTCCCTATCGCGTAGTCTCCTTCTATGACATTTACAATAATTGCTTTTTTCATCTTCATCTTTTCTCTAGTTATCTTTATAAGTAAATTTATATTATGTAAGCAACCTAAGTGAACTCATTCACAATAAATAACAAACATTTGATACTGCAATCAACATAGCTCCTGCTCATTTAAGTAGAATAATGTGTGCATCAGCTCGCTTGATTAAACCGTTTCTGCAAATCGGCCACAGCTACAGTCTATGAAATGAGCTAAAGCTATTTTACTGATGATGATGATTTAGGGTTATTAGCTTTTAATTCATAATGAGCCTTATTCGTATGTACATTAGCATTGAACGAGCTATAAAACGAAACAACATAAGTATAAATAGGACAGAATTTTATTAAGTATTCATGCACGTTTTTTATGGGTGTAGGTTGTTCAGGACTATGCTTTGCGGCATTTTTTTAGTGCCTTTATCTCAAGTGAAATATTTTTTACAACAGCGTCGTTAAGTGGCGGCTTAAGTATCCAAAATGCATTTCATCCTGTGAGATTCGCTAGAGCCAACAAAAGTAAACTGCATCTTAAATTAGATATCTGTAATAATAAAAAATACTGTGGCTGCCATTCTGGCGATAACCCTTAACCAAGAGTGGGGGGGATATTTTTCATGGTTGCTGTGATTTGCAGGCGATAACCTTAACATTTTTAACTTCTTTTAGTTATTTTTTTATAGAATAAAGGCGACAACGACGAACAAGCACACAGTGAATAAAACTATTATTTACGGATTTTATCGCGTTTAATTACTTTAAATTATTTTTATTATTATCCCGACGTTTCGGGTGCTTTACAGCACCCATGGTCACGGGGGGGACTGAGATGTTTGACGTCCCAATGTCATAGTTAATCCGGCTACCTTCAGTTTTTTTAATATTAATTTTTGGTCCGATTTACGCAAAACGAGCTTATAGTATCATGAAGTCTTGCAGTGGTATGCTTGGGTTTGGGTTTAATTTTGTTAATTATAGAATTAAGGATCCCAAGCGGATAGTAGCACCCAACCATCTTCTCTATTGAAATTTGGATGTTTTTTAATTTCAATAGCCTCGCGTATCATCCTTGGTAGGAATCGGTATTCTTTTGCGAGAATTTGTGGTTTATCAAATCTAATGTAATGGTGGGGACCACAAATTCTCACACCACTATACGGTACTAAGCAGGTAGTAGCTGATGTAATCAGTGCAACTATATTATATTTTCACCTTATGTTACCCAGTGTGTATGTATTTCATGTATCTAATTTAAAATAAATAAAGTAAATTACTAGACAACTAAATTAGCCCTTTCGCTGTCCCATGCATACATATAGGACATTGCTATTGTCTTACTATTGTGTCTGAAAACCGAACAGTGAAAGTTTTAAAAAGTTTCATTTATTAAATAAAAAGGGTTTGGCATCGGCAACGTATTTCAAGAATCACATTTATGCTAGCAATAATAAAACTTCATCGTGTTACTTTTCTCAATAAAGCACTTTCATTATATCGGAGAATTTCATTTTGCCGTATGCTTTTTACTTACTAAGTTGATATAAGTACGTAATACGAAGTTTTTATTTATATATTTATTTTTTTTATTTATTTCTGCTACCAAAATACTGTGATCCGATGTGAAGAGCATAAAGAATTAGTATAATTATAGGCAGTGAGGCCTATATTCTATAACTAGTTGGTAAGACACCTTTTCTGCCTATTATTCCATCTGGGTAAGTTGGACACTCTTAACGATTCTGATAATAAATATCATTGGTTGCGCTACTGTGTTGCGGTCTAAAGGTTATACAGAGCCTGTACAATAACAGGCATTGGGATATTCTATCTTAGTTCTCAAAGGTAACAACCCATTTTTGTATCCTTCTGTGTTTGAAGTTGGCTGCAGGTGTTTATAGTTTATACTAAGTCGATCAATATTTTTTCGGAGTTAGGACACTTATCAAAGAGTTATAAGAAATCCGTTCTATTTTTTTTTAAATCTCTAGTTCGTTAGTAGCCAACGTCGGAATAAAGCTTAATTAAAAACTTAAACAAATGCTTTATTTAACTTATGCAAAATCTAGAAACTCGAAATTCGTGCGATTAATAAATATTTCTGCCTGATATTTTTTTCAAAATGTGTTTTTGAAGAACTACAGTTTACTTTTACCGACAATACTTGGCCTTATTCTACAGGGGTGTACTAGCGCGCTGAATATAAACGTGGCGGAACCGTCTGTAATGGAGACACTCACACTTAAAACTTGGTTCTATACAACGGGCTTAAAACATTCTAAAACATTAATCCGAGCTTATGATCATAAATCCGCTTCAAAAGCCCTGGGATAGGTGAAAATAAAATGAATATTCTGGTAAGAGCTTTAAGCACTGTTATCAAAAAAAGAACAGGTCCATCTTGGGCCTCTCAAGAATGTGCTGGTTTTGTTACTTAGTGGAAGAGACACCTTTGCACATCCTAACTGATTGTGAACGTTTAATCACTCATCTGGGCAACTATGTACTAAGCCCGGAAAAAGTAAAATTGCTCACAACTAAGCATCTCTTTAAATTCATTGAAGACATACAAGTTCCAGTGAAGTATCACTGAGTAGATCTAGAAAGACTAGTAAGTCTTTCTAGATCTACATATAATTGATAGGAACAGGAGTTATTTGCGAAAATCCATTATATTAAAGTTGGTAAGAATTACTTCACCCACATCTGGTCACTAAAGTAAAATGATGTGTCTTGCCTAGTTTGAAGAGCATCTACCGCCCTCCCTCAATAGCGTGCACTAATCCCGTCACGACTAATCCCAGCACCACTACTCCCAACACTACTACACTAGAAAAGACACACAATCGCCGATACTGCAACACGTCTTTTACCTCTACACGAGCCGTCCTCAGGTGATATAGACTCTGCGGTGACTGACCGCTAAGTGAGCAGCGAGCCAAAACAGCTGCTATTTATACAACTCGCTAACGCTCATCACATGGAACACAGCAGTAATATTCTACTATTGCGTTTTGATATTCTATTAAGTCTGATCCTTCCGCTGTCAAGCCGGCTCTTTTTTCCTGCAACCATAACATAACTGCAGCTTGTCTATACCACGTAAAAATGTTTATAGTTTTATTTATACAACTGAAGTGACAAACAAACTTACAGTCTACCTGATTATAAGTGGCTATCCCGGGTCGGGACAATTTCAATCAAGTCAAATTCTTGACTGAAAATGTTCTATTGACATTTTCAGTCAAGAATTTGTCAGTAGCAGCTTGGAGTCAGGATGTTAGCGATATTCAGCCTGCGCGCCTCGGAAAACACCTAAAGCCATTTTTTTACGAGCAGCTGTGTAGGTCTATTAAAGTTGGTAAGAATTAATTCGCCCACATCCACTCAATAAAATAAAATTATGTGTTCTCTAGTTTGAAGAGCATCTTTCGCTCTCTCTCAAATCTGTATTTTGATTTTTAATTGAGAACACCCAGAAGACACGCTCCATGGTACTCGAAAACCTACTGGCGTCTTCAGAAAAGGATCCATTCATAAGTATTTACTTATATGCCATAGAGCTTTGCTCCGGCTATACAATGGTTGTAGCACTAATGACTCAACCAGGGAAAGACCATTCTCTCACAGAGTACCACCGTAAAATAGCAGCTTAATGCTGCCATGTTTCGTTTTTTATTTTATTTCATTGAAAATCACTTTTATAATTTAGATTGATTTTTTAATCTTCTCTTTTCTTCAATAAGTGTGTCTATGATTCACAAGCATTCACTAACCACCTGGTGGAAGGCGTGCTCATTAGTCATCATTAGTTTAGAACAAACTTTACGTTGATCAAGTTTTTATCAGATCAGGTATATCGGAAGATCACAGTTTAAGTACATCAAAATGCAATTTCCTAAGTGCTCCCTCGGTTACTCCTTATACCTATTCTCATTAAAAATCAATTTGCCATAGCGTTTCCTTATAAATAATTTATCACATAAAATTAAGTTATGTTTTATTGCTCAATTAGATACGTAGCTTTCGATCTAGCTTCCGCAGTAGCTGATATAAAAAGTTTCGGTTTAAAATGTTATTTTAAGAGGTATAAAATATTAAATAATGAGTGCATAATTAAATACATCACCGGATCGTCAATTTGTTTTATTTGAAGAAAGATCAAAAGCAGATCAGTGTTGACAGCTTCACATGCACAAAATATTCCTAATTGCATAAACAGTAGTACTCAAGAGTACTAATAGTACTCAAGGAGCGTTATTTATGTAAAATATTATAATAAAGTAGAAAAATATTAAATTCTGTTTAGTTGAAGTACGTATGGATCGGCTTGACCTGGGAAGAACACCAATTATAGAATACCAGCATAAAATAGCAGCATAATGTTACTGTACATAATGATTCTCTACATTTACGCGAATACTACACATTTATTAAAATATTTTTACAGATTTTATCACATTCAATTTTACGTATTTTAATTGACGATGATGTTTTGGGCAGTACTAGTCAGATAGGAGGAACTAAGCAGTAAGCCACGGAGTCCCAGTCTTGCATCATTTGAGGCGACATGACGCAAGAGGCTGCGCGGTATCATCAAATATTATCCAACGTATGGTTACACCGCAATCTTTCCATCTATATTTCAGTTAATCTCTACAATTATGAAAGGGAGGTGATAGGCGCCTTTGCTTGCGTAACACACGGGAAC
Source organism: Parnassius smintheus behrii (assembly GCA_036936625.1). Taxonomy (NCBI): domain Eukaryota; kingdom Metazoa; phylum Arthropoda; class Insecta; order Lepidoptera; family Papilionidae; genus Parnassius; species Parnassius smintheus. The sequence goes on along the minus strand of JAUPFT010000014.1, from coordinate 40,383,964 downwards.
AAAAATCCTGTCCTATGCAGTTGATTAGTACTGCGTAGAGAACTACTGCCGGGACTAAAATTCAACCTCTAGGACATTATTAGATACTCCAGCTAATCTATAAATACTTATGGTAGAAGTGATTTACGAAAGTCACTATCTAAAAGTTTCGTAATCTCTTGGCCATTAAGTAATTGTTGCTTTTTACATCGGGACTAAATAGATGGTTATAATATTACAATGTGTTACAATGTTACTTACGCCAACTATCGAAAGCTTTAAGATCTTTATGATATCTCCTATTATGACACCCACGAGACTTAATGGTTTGTGTCAGCACATGCCATGTATAATTGTATATACAACTTATGTGTAGAATGATAAGCCAACACAAATTTTAATGAACTTTTTGGCATCATTAAGTCAACAAGAAATTTTCCCATTCAGCAGTGCTGTATTAAAAATTTACCCATAAATATTGCTAGACCTTGGTCCTTTAGTTATGCAGATAGGCTTAGACCACAGCTACTGCTTCGGGGATTACAGATTACGTGAAGCTATGTATTTATTTATTTTATTATTGTAAATTAATAATAATTTTCGAAAAATTCAAATATATCGTCTTTTTATTCAGGCATATGAAGTTTAAAATTATTAAACGATTCCTTATGATACTTGAACGTGCTTTATTTGTACGTCCTCTTAACCGCAGCCATAGTTTGAAATGGCAATTTACTTTAATTTTATTATATAAATTATCTTTATATTTCTGCTTAGGGTGAATGTCTATCTGTCGCTAAGCTTCCTTTTCAATGTATCAGCTTAGACTTCGCTTGGAAAGTATCCAACTCCGTCCATATATCATTGCCTTATTCCTTTATTACCAATAAAAGCTACTTGGATACACAATTCGAGTACTTTTGCATAGTGTTAAAATAAGAATAAACATAAAAGTGGAAATCTATGTGGAAGGCCCAAGTTCAATGGTGGGCTAGTGATGTAATAGTATTAGTTATTAACAAGAAAATTGTTTTTAAAACCAAGGAAGCCGACTACAATTATTTATGAAGGTAAAAAATGACTCGTTCGTCTGAAGCGCGCTTAAACAAGAAGCATAATTTTTACTCAAATTGCAAGTCAAGCTGTTTAGACTATCGCTGGTCACACAGCAAAAGACAATCCCAGATGTGTACACAGCCGTAGAGGCTCAAGATCGTGCTTTGTTGTATTCCTGAGAGGAGGCTGTTCAGGAGAATTTTCAGCAATAGACTGGTGAAGGCTGTAATTATGATGATGCTAATGATCATGATGATGAGCTGTCGGGTAAAAACTAAAATCCGAATCTTCTTTCTCATCTTCCTGTAAACGTCCTTGTTGGGCTTGAACTTCTTCTGATGTGACGTTAGTTATTTATTTAATAATTGCATTACATGCAAAATTCGCCTTTGGAACTCCTTGCCCGATGACATCAGAAAAGCTCCCAATAATTACGCTTATAAAAGGATGGTCCGTGAACATTTATTAAAGACAACGCATTTTACATGACTCATCTATTTAATATGTATTGCCAAATAGACGTATATATTCATAGTCATTTGTATATACTAATTATGTATGTATTTAAATACGTATACTTTTATTTATATGCATTTATTTATATATTTGTTTATATGTAAGGATAGATTATATATGTATAGTTTATTTATTAGCAGTTTGTATATATTATGTAGTTAATTTATTATAAAATAATTTTTATTATAATTATCATTTGCATTGTGTTCTCTTATTCTATAATATATTGCCACACCTACGTAAAATTCTCACCACTCCTTGGGTTGAGTGGTAGAGAATGCCTCAAGGCATTAAGTCCGCCCTTTGTATTTTTTTGTTTAAGGATGCAATAAAGAATAAAATAAACGAATAAATAAAATATATTACAGAGCACAAACATACACATGCACCTTTACAGACATAGTAATATGGAAAAGAAGGAGGCAGATATCTATAGCGTTTCATATTGATAAAGAAAGGGTTTGCCTTATTTGTCACGCTTGGCTTGCAATCTATAATGCTGCTATCCAGTCTGAGTATTCACGTCTAGCTTAAATGAGATGTTTATAATACCATCTATCGTAAGCAACAGGATCTTTCTGGCACTTCCATAGTGACCTCTTACGAACGAAACCTAAGGGACTATAGGGGCGGATTCGTTTACGCTGCCGTCACACGGCGCCAGTACCCGAAGACCATTAAGAAATTAATACTAATAAATAGAAAACTTACTTATTGCCTAAGCCTTCAATTCCCATAAAATCCCATGCACTTTAAACCATTAATTCTTATATTTAGAGACTACTTTTCTATAAAGAAGTTTGGCATTATGAAATTTATACAAAATTCTCTATCCTGTGGTCTTAACAAAAGTCAGGTTTTACTTTATTACAAAAAAACTCTATTGTATTTTGTTAACAGACAACGGGTACATACCAAGCTAATGTCGGCAGCGTGAAAATCACTATTATTTCAATATATTACTCGAAATTATTTACGTAAAAAGATGAATTATATTCAAACAAAAATTTTCATACCAATTTTATAATATAACACTAATAAAACACTAGAAAAATACAAAAATCTACACAACAAAAGACAATAACATGCACACGAAAATGGCGTACGTAATGAACGTAGATTATAAATAACTAACCGTAGAGTAACTGATTTTTATAGCACTAGAGGATATAAAATTTCATATTGAGCCTATAATGCTGAACTTCTTCACAGAAAATTAGTCTCTAACCATAAGTGTTTATGGGTTAAAATGCTGTGGGTGGGTTCGGCCAAATTCGGTCACTTGGTATTTGACGGAATATCGCCGCCACCGAATCCGGCGGCTTGGTAGCTAAGAGGTTAATGTCCATAAACTTTATAGATATAGTAAATGAACACTAGTTGAAAATGCTAGATATTTAAATGTATGCGCACATTTATCAATTTTTCTAACAAATCACCCTGATATTGTATTCGCAATAGACATAATTTACTGCTATAGTACTACTTACTCTTGGAATTGTTGTGGGTAAAAAGAGCAATAAGTTTGGAGATGCAACTCTAAAACAAGCGCTTAAGATGCCGTGCACACAGTCCATCTTGCTGTACATCCCGCTAAGGTCATATACGATGCACCATGAAAAATTACAAGGAGTCGGCTCGACGTATGTCAACTTATATGTTATAATTATTATTGACGTACGCCAAGCGTACTCATTGTCGTTTATCGTCGTCATGTCGTAACATGTACCATGTGTGAGGCATTTAATGAGGTAAAATAATGTAGCACTACTGCATCAAATTTAAAGACTCCTGTTAAATTTCTTATCCCAGTTACTTCTCATTGTGTACCAAGGCTTTTTGTAATTTTTAATTTTTTAGGTACTTATCAATTTTTGTTATCACATTAGCAGCCTTATAACGTTAAAATAGTGTAGGTTAGCCCACACTAGAGGGAGTTGCGATCTGGTAACAGATGCACGAAGTCGACAGACAAGTTCATACAGAGAGCTGTAATAGCCAATAAATTTTACAGATCGTTACAAGCACATGTATGTTTATATTTGGCAATCGCAATAAATCTGAATATTTTGTGACAGAATTTATGTTTATTTGTATGAAATTTAACCCTTAATTTATTTGATAAAATGTTTTAATTTATGCATTTAATAAATAGAAATGAAAATAGTTTATTCAGTAAATATGATCGTCTTATCATATATATCATAAATAAATTATAAAGTGGGATGGGGTCACCCTTGTAGTATAAAAACTTGTGTTAGGAGATTCCACTCTTCAGTAACACTTACATGAACTTAACATAATAATTAACTATAAAATTGAAATAATAAAACGAATAACTTCATTCACCCTAAAATGGCTGGACATGGGCCAGACACGTTGTAAGGACATTAGCAATCGCAGGACCAGACGTCTCGTATCTTGGGCGCGTAATGGAAACGACTGTACTGTTATGGAAATTAATTGAAATTTATAGAAATAGGTAATAGGGTGTTATCTAACCAGACGAACTTCTAAGCAGAGAATAAGTGCTACCATCGTCCGCGTAAGTAAACGAAGCTACGAACTTTCCCTAGACTACAAGAGTCCGATAAGGTCGCTGGTAGCCTACAATATCAAGATACTACATCGTATAGTCTACCTGCAATGATGATATAAATTTACGTATAAATGTGAGCTTCGGATGAAAATTTGATCCATGACCATAGATTTTTAGAGATTTGTGGTTTTGATTCTGATTTTTTCTGATTTATTTTGATTTTTTTAATAATTATCTAATTAACAAAATATATGCCTACTCTAGGCATATATTTTATTATTTGCCGGTGGGATGAAACACAGGTTGCTCGAATACAATGAATTTAACAGAGAGCGTGTGGCTAAAGCCCCTGAGCTACCAAGGTTTTTTATTTATACTTGTTAGGTACAAGTATAAATAAAAAAGAAATGCGAGACTTTTAAAGCTGAATCCAGCAATAAATACGAACAACATATAAAATAAGGGTATTCCAGCCGGATTCCAATTATTTTTGGATTAAAATTGAATGCTTTACGTACACTAAAATAATACTGTTTTTATACAAATAGAACGCTTGTTTTTAATATACAAATAAAAAATGTGTTATGTTGCCTATTTCAGTATATGGACACCTCTAACCAAATACAAAGAAGGCTACGGATACTTTGTCACTTATGAGGACTAAGTTTGGACTGAAGAATGGAAAATGACAAGAGTGATACCGGTGACTAAAGGAGGTTCGGCTTCAGATGTGAGCGAATAATGAAACGTGGCGGTGCTGTCCGCTTTCGCTAAGGTATTTGAATCCGCATTGCAAAAATGTATTTATACGCGGATCAGTTCGCAGTTGACCGCCGTTCAGCATAGGTTTCGGCTGGCTCGAGGTACGTCGAGTAACTTGCTGTCATTTATGACATATCTGATGCCAGCTGTCGACGCTGAGGGGCAGGTGGCCGTATCACCGCATCTTTTAAAATTACCTTGGTGAACGCCGACAGTACGTCAAGTTCGCGGGTTATGAATCCGAACCTTACTTCACGTTCTCGGGTTTGAGCCAGGGGAGTAAGTGTCTTGGAGTTCATATTATTGATAAATGATATTCTAGAGGTCGTTAAGGTCTCGAAATGTCTCCAATTTGCAGACGACTTAAAATTGTTTTTTTCGGTAGCGGACGTTTCGGATTGTGAGCAGCTTCAGCGAGATATAAATAGGGTTGTGCAGTGGAGTGCAATCAATAAGCTATATTTTAACACGTCGAAGTACGAGGTAATAAGTTACAGGCGCAGACAGGCGCCGCTGCAATACCGGTACGAGTTTAACGGCACGGTAATGCCGCGCGTTACTTTCGTACATGACTTAGCTGGTACACATGGTAGCTGAGTTAACGTTTCGTAAGCACATTGTAGAAATCTGCGTTAAGGCCTTCAGAAACTTTTTGGTTTTATCCTGAGGAATTGCAGGGATTTCTTTAGTATCGGCATGATTAAAATTTTGTACAATGCACTTGTTCACAGCCGGCTGGAAAACGTGTGCCGTTATTTGGAATCCCCATGAAGATAAATATATCGACATGGTGGAAAAAATTCAAATTAAATTCTTCATTTAAAGGAGTACGTGTCTGTTCTTTCTACCCGCTGATGTATCCGAGATTGTTCGTGATCGGCATGGTCAGGTACAGCCAGCTTAGTGTGAGGCGTGACGTCGCGCTCTGCAAGTACGTATGGCGATTCTGCGTGGCCAGCTACACCATCCTGAGGTACTGGAGGCGTTGCAGTTATCTGTGCCTATAAGGCGGTGGCAAGGCGTCACCCACCTTTAAGGTGCCGTATGCGAGGACAAATCTGCTCAGGTTTGCCACCTATGCCACGTGCTTTAAAATTATTGAATATTATTTCCAAAGAAACAGACACTTAGCACCGAATCCTGGTAAAGTTCACAGAAGCGGCACACAAACTCTGTGAGATTTATTTTTAATAATTATTTTTCTTAAATATAATAGTATACATTTTTATGTCACTAATTATAACTATCAGATTTTGTTTGTTTTTTGTACAGCATTGGCTTGGTCTTGTACTGTTATGGTGCTGCTACTGTTTATAATAATAAATAAATAAATAAACAAAAAAAATAGTAAAAATGTTGGAATTCCTTACAGCCTATAAATACTACTCTGTTTACATAATGATTTCTTATATTTACGCGAACACTGTACATTGATTAAAACTACTTTTACGTTTCAGAACTTCAGAACTTCAGAAATCGGAAGTCTGCAGTTTGCGATCATATCCTGGATGGCCCCAACCATTACATCAGATTTGATAGACCACAAATCCTCGGGAAAGAACACCGATTCCTACCAAGGATGATACGTGAGGCTATTGAAATTAAAAAACATCCTAATTTCAATAGAGAAGGAGGCTTGGTATTACCACCTGCTTGGGATCCTATAATTAATAAAATTAAAACTAAACCCAAGCATACCACTACAAGACTTCAAACCATAGTTAGTTCATTCTGCGTAGATCGGACCAAAGACAATAATTAAAAAAGCTGAAGGTACTCCGGGTTAACTTTGACATCGGGACGTCAGTCACCTCAGTCCCCCGTGACCATGGGTGCTGGAAAGCACCCGAAACGTCGGGTTAAAAATAAAATAAATAAAACGCGAAAGAAATCCGTAAAAGTAGTTTTAATCAACTACTCTGTTTACTTTTGAAATCAAAATACAGTAGAGGAGACACTGCTGTTTCAGTCTGACACAAGTATGTCGTTATTCTCCGTTATCTGCTCAATAGCTTTTGTTAACGATTTTTTATATTTACGCGAACGTTACAAATAGATTCTTGCATGTTTTTATTTCCGTAAGTTTCGGGTGCTATGCAGTACCCATGGTCGCCCAGTGACCAATTAAATGCCATAAAATCCGTAAAATTAGTTTTATTCCATTATTTTTTGTCGTTTGAAATTATTTTCATATTTTTTGTCTTGAAACTACAAAAAGTTGTAAAAAGAGCATGGAGCTTGTTATACGATATAATTTTTATATATAAGTTATTTATACAAATATTGTAAAAAAAAAATTAAATTGGCGTGGCTAAGAAAACGATCGTCATTATTATAAATAGTAAAAATACTACGTCAAAAGATTAGTAACATATTAAATCTACAAAACACTATACAAAAATAAAGTCTCAAAATTATACAGTAGTGTCAAATTTAGGCATAATATTCTATTTGTTTAAAAATTGATAGAATGCGTGCACAATACTCGATGGAAGCCGCGGTCGAAAACGTAACGGACTATAGTCACAAACAGTACTATTCTTACGAAAAAGCTAAATCTGTTGTTGATGGACTTGAAATTGATAGTTTTTGTCGACATTACCATTCCGTATGACGAAAACCTTGGGAAAGTCGATCAGGCTATCGGCCAACTCACCGACTACCTCGCCGGCGACCTCACTGGCTCCCTCACGGTCTACCACCGACCGCATTGTCCGATAATTTCTTTCCCATTCCCCCTTACGCTCGGCCCTCCCTTTCCGAGCGCTTCTGTTTAAAACATAAGAAAAGAAAAATTATTGTAAAATATTTTAAAAATAACATTATAATATTCAACATTATATAATTTATAATCAGATTAGAATTTTAGTTTAATAGTAATAATTTGCAAATGTTACAAAAGATGTTAGATGCCTTGAAAATTATGTGTGGACATCAGTATTGCAAGAATATCATACGATCTTACTATACACATGTCTTAGATATACTTTAGTCAATGAATAAGCCAATATCTTTTTTATTTAGAAGTCGTGATGTTTATTAGTACAGAGTATATTTTACAGAGAATATCCACATTAGAAACAGAGTAACTGACATAGCCTAACGGATTAGTTAACTGAAGTGGCATTGGGCTGGCCATTAAGCTCAAATAACCAGTAATTTATGGGGATCGAGTGGCAGCCTTGTACCGGTAGATGAAGTCTAGCGCGGCCCCCACCAGATGAAGTGACGACCTGGTGAAGTGACGAAGACGAAGTGGTGAAGACCTCGTGAAGGAAGTCGATGGACGCAGATGGCTGAGGACCGTGCTTTTTGGCATTCCTTGGAGGAGGTTTATCTACAGAAATGGACTTGTGAGGGACTGTAACGATGATGACGATATTTCCAGAAATGTTAAAAAGTGTGATTATAATTCGAGTCATACCCTTATAAAGTAACGGTGTGAGTGAAACTGTTTAAAGTAATTAAAATTCATTTTATTGCCCAGATAATATGATATGTCGAAATGGAGCAATGAAGACTCTGATCTTTGTTCAAAATTATGACGATAAAGTTAAAATGATTAATTAAAACTTAGATTAAACTTCTTCAACTACAAGAAGCTATAAATATGTTTAATGGGGATGATCTAAAGATTATTAGTTATTTAAAACGACATTTAGTAATGAACAAGTCTTTAAATTATGTTTCATCATATTAGATACGGGCTATTTAAATAATATTTTTTGTAATTTTTTTTAAGTGTATGCCTTGTTAAGATTCTTTTAACGTATACATATTTAATCTGGTCGTGCATTGATGTTTAAAGATATTTTATTATATAAATATTTTAACACATTTGATCTCTCAAAAATTGTTGTGTTGTGGCCGTTGGTACGGAGTTCGCCGTTATGATAGAAAAGAAAGATATTTTTCTATAAAATAAGTATGACAAACGAGCACACAGACCAAGTGATGGTAAATGGATAATGCCGCCCATAAATATCTACATTCATCCTCGATTAAGAATCAATATATAGATGCGTTGTCACCCCTGAGGACTAAGATGGAATACCTCGAATACAATAAAAAGGGTCTCCGGTTCTCTACGCTCACCATACGAAGCACTGAAAGCTTAATCTGTCTGATTATACGTGTCCATCTGCATGACCGAAAGAAATATGTATTTGTCTTGTTTTACAGAAGTATGAGTGGTTAATGAGCAGAAATTATGGTAACTGGTTACTATAACCCATATAGTCCTTTATCTATCGTGAATTACGAATACAAAGGCAGAAAAATTGTTATCACTGAAGACTAAGAAATATCTTGTTTCCAGTGAAAAGTGTCTCCGGTTCTCTACACTCATCGCACGTAACAATAGCATTATGCTGCGGTTATGTGACTGAGTATTCCTTCTCCGGTCGAGGCAAACAATTCTTGCTGCAGCCACGTTGTAGTTTGCAATGAATAATTTTTTTGGTGCTGACGGGGATTGAGGTCAGTTTCCATGAGTATATAATTTACAGCGAGCGCTTAGCTTAGCGCTTTGCTAAGTTTTCATAAAGGGTCATTACTTCATATCATCACTTTTTTTGTAAGTAACAAGGTAAACAGTATCTGTCACTTTACTAAACATTCTGCTAATTAACTACAAAATAAAGTCTAACAACATAAAGCTTAACTAAATTGTGCATAGTTAGCCAAAATACAAAAGTAAGTAAGCTGCATACAAGAAAATAACATTTCTAACCTACTCTACATAATGAACCAACTTTATAAATATTTCTTTTTTATTATTTTCGGTACATAAAGTAGAATAGAATAAAATACAATTATTTTATTCAATATTAGCGATCCGCCTAGTCTTTCTGGATTTCTGGATCTCCACAAATGCGCCACCTATTGGGTCCAAATATTAATTTAAACCAACTAGGAACCCAGCTGTTTTCAAATTTTTACGAAAGTAACTAACAGCAACTAATTTTTTATATACAAGCCATACTTAAACACTTTTATACATTTACCACTGGTGCAGAACCTCAGGCTTATGAAAACTAGCAGAAACCCAGTGAGATTCTTTTTCTATAATTATTTACAATGTAGTCCAATAGAATTAATATGCCTTTCGTTCATACGAAATTTATCGTACTTGGTTGGCAAGCTGAGAAATCCCTATTCGTAGTCTTAGTCGATATTATTACTTGATTTTCCATCACTGGACAAGCAAAGAGATGTTATTGATCTAATTCTCATAAGTAAAGTAATTAAAAACTACGTTTGTTGTCCAAATCCGGAAAGGATTTGTTTTAATACCTCAGACTCCAATCAAGCCTCTACTATGCAAATTTCGTAGGATCCTTTTTTCGAGAATGTGTGAATTTTTACAACAAATGCTTAGACCATCATAAAATGCTTGATATGTATAATAATATTGAAAGCATAGGATTTGCTGCTACTTCGTAATTTATTAACGAGTTAACACAATAGTGAAGTTTTCGAAAGTGGTCGCGCTAATGACCAGAAAATGGTGCAGCGATAGGGTATCGGGATCGATTTCCGGCCAAAATTTATTTTGCGAGATTTTACTACATGTGGACTGTATGCGTGGTTCTCTATAACCAATTCAAGATGGCGGAAGATGCACGTGGCCGGCTTTTGGACAATGCACTTGCTAGGGCCTAAACTACTATATTAGCCGGTAAGGGTATGAGCGTCAGCTATTATAGGGTAGGAGTGACACAAATGAGAACAGCTCACGCTAGGAAAAAGGAAAATGGCAACTACTTGGGCGTAGGTCTTCTGGCGGCCTTTTACTCAGGCCTGACGTTAATGGTGCTACATTGCAGCTGCGGTAGTGCGCGACGATAACTTGCACTATGCCGAGCGGTTACTGTTAGCGGTTCTTCTGTGACGCGACTGCCACAGAGGTGCAATCACAACTAGCGCTTGTGTTCATCTATATTGCGCGGCGGCGGCACGTCGACAACAACTGGCCGGTCGGTGGCGTGTTTCCGACCTTTCACTTTCAACCAGTGCGTCTTATTGATCACCCAAAATAACGACACTTATCTGGCCTCTTATTGGTGTGCCCGTGCCGGGAAGAAGCAAGTTAAGGGGAAAGGATACCAGCTAACATAGTCTACAAAATATGCGTTGTGGTGTAACCAGAAAGAATTATAAGTCCACTGCTAGCTATAGAATCCCATATATTGCCTCATAGGCAAGATATTTGCCATAGTATTCCCACTTGGCAACCGCTTTACTATAGTAGTTTTTTATTATTATTGAGTTGTGTCCATTTTCATTTCCATTATGCATTTCCTGATAACAAATCCTTAAATGCGGTCGCTAAGGAGTGTGTTAGGGCTGAATTTGAGTGACAGGGTAAGAAACTATGTGATAAAAGAAGAGTGTGGTTTGCAAGATGATGCGGTGACCAGGATTAGGAAAGAAATGCTTCGGTGGTTTGGTCATGTGGAAAGAATGAATGAGGAAAGACTGACAAAGCAAATATATGTCGCAGAAGTGAATGGAAGAGTCGGAAAGGGACGTCCTAGGCGGAAGTTTATCGACCAAACTGGCGATATACTAAAAATGGGCCAAATAAGGAGTACCCTTAACCGACGAGCATGTATGCGTAGGTATATGGATGTGGAAGAGGCGAGAGAGATATGTCAGGATCGTGCTAAATGGAAGTCTGTAGTCTCTGCTTACCCCTCTGGGTGACAGGCGTGAGTGTTTATGTATGTATGTTGTTATCAAGAAGTTTTGTTTCAGTTTCTTCTACCGTATCTTACGACACCCAGGGGATGAAACAGAGTAGTGAATTCTCTTACACCGCAACTTCACGGCGTAAAGTTTTAGTGTAACTGTATTTACATTTTTTCGGTTACAATCCAAAAATGTAAATAGAGTAAAAATATAAACGTCTGATCTTCTTATAGGTAGATATATAGAATAATCTGCAATGATATGTCGCGTCTCAAAGGCTGATTGCGGCTTGCTTGCTAAGCTTTTGTTAGATGTTTTGAACAATAAAGATTTCGCTGAAAGAGAGGCCGTAACGATATTCAAAGAATTATACCTACTTAGATCAAGAAACTCGCATTTCCAAGAAAGTATATATTTTAAAGCATAATGTTTTTTTTTTGAATATAATGATACAGAATCATTATTTAACCGTGTAGTGGCCCTGTAAAAATAACTACTATATCACGTCATCCCATGGGTGTCGTAAGAGGTGACAGAGGAAACAGGAAAAACAGATGATGCGGAGTAAGTGAAACTTGGCGTGACGCAGCCGTTTTTCCTGATTGTTAATATTGTGATATCGCCTCATAATTAGGCCTTCCATGATTTTTAAACTGTGAAAATATTTTATTACTTTCTTGCCGATCTTATACGACCTTGTAGAAGGTGTTCTAATAATGCTCAATAACTCGGCTGCTTTATGTTTAAATATACTTTTCTTAACTTCAGGTATATCATGACGGAATTTAATGAACTTATCAAGTTTGACAGCAACATTTATTGCTTTGTCGTCAGGTATGTTGATGGGTTTGAATAATTAATGATGTAAACTTAATTAAAAATATTTCAAATACTCTGTCTTATTAAGTTACATTATCTGTTTAGGATTTAGAACGCATTTTGTATAAATAAAAGGGAAATTTATAAAATTAAGTGTGGTAACATTTAAAATTGCCAACTTTTTATTTTCTTAGCATTCACAAAATTAGTAAATAAGTCGTCCAGCTCCCGAATTTCAGTCACTACCGTGACTGAAATTCGGGCAAAAAAATAGTATAGTGCCAGAGTGTATGTTAAGCACAGTTGCACTCTCGATCCCCTCACTCTCATAGTCTGATGGGACGGCTAACCGACACGACCGAAAAAAGATGAGGTGCAGAACCTACGGCTTTACATTTAGAAAAGAGGAGATCATCGCGGAGGAAGTTGAGTGTTTGTCCCACAGTGCAAGACTGCACAAAATGCTACCAAAATAAAAACGCAGATCAGGGTTCTTAAAAAGCCTGATGGTAACTTCACTCCTAGTAAAACACAGAAGACTTCTGTCTCGAACCCTTTCAGAGCTTTACAAATGTCTTGTGATGAGGACTGATGTAGTTCTGCAAAGATAATAAGGCCAAACCTGGTGCAGTGGGCTGTTGTCTTCTTTACACCTTATAAAGCAAGCGGTGAGGATGGAATAATTTCCATCCATTTACAGAGGGGATGTCGATAGCCTTCTTCCTTATCTTTTTAAGTTTTGAAGATTTTGAAGTTTTGAAGATTCCGAAACGATGGACAATCATTTTCGAATAAACAAAGTTTCGCTTATACCTAAGGCTTATAGGAAAGAATACGTCTTGCCAAAGTCGTTCAAACATATCCTCCTATCTTCTCAAGACATTGAGTAAGGTTCTATATAGATATATTAGTGACGTAGCTCTAGCTATGAGGCTCAATTAAATAACAATTACATGCATATTACAACTAGCATGCTTATCTTAGAGGCAAATCTACGGAACCAGCCCTGATCAGTGTTATTGACATCGTTGAAAAGCGCTGAAAATTGAGGGTGCCCTCGACAGTGACAGTCTATTCTTCACTCACTGCCAGTGGGCGGCCTATTATCTAAAAAGGGTGACTCCACGGCCATCAGGTGGGTAAATATCAAAGTTCTCTAGTAGAAATGCAATAATAATAGTGCTGTTTCAATCGTCGATTGAGGTTGCAACTAGAAGAGGCTTGACCGTAACTGGCTGGAATCTTTCGGTAGACCAATTATCGCATAAGGTGGCAGATTTTCGCATTGAAACACTAGGTTACGCTGATATTTTGTGGTCATTGTGAATGGTTTTCATCAAATTACTTTAACATCAATTATACAAAAATCCCTAAACACCATAAGTAACTGGTGTAGGTAAACAGTTTATTAGTTACTACTGATAAAACTGTTATGATATTCTTTACCAAAAAGGTAAAGAAGTGCCATTTCACAATGAAGTTAAGTATTTTGGCGTAACCATCGACGAAAAACTAACGTGAAACTCTCACTTTAGCAACTTATGTCATAAGGCTAAAATTTCTTTAGGTTCGAGCACTCTTATTGTTGGAAACTACTGGGGCATCGCACTATGATCCTATGGCTGTTCAACAGCATAGTGAGGCAGATTTTTACCTACACCTGCATTGTTTAGTGTAATGAGGCCAATTAAAAGACGACTGTGGACAGACTAACTAGTCTACAAAGGTTGCCTGCTTAATGGCAACTGGAGCAAAGGGATCATCGCCTAGAGGGGCTCATAATACACTTTTATGTATAATTCCCCTTAATCTTTATTAATACAAGGAGGTGACAGCAGTCTGAGCTTTCTTTCCTATAGATCCATGCTCGACTCAATAAAGGAAATACCTACCTTATGCATGGTCCCAGGTATCGTACGTGCACTATACACTTTTAATAAAAAGTACATAGTGAAACTACCCTCAAAAGAAAAGTAGCTGATCGGACAGGTTATCTGAAAGCTAGGTAGAATTATAATATGATATACCGATGGGTCAAAATGGGCCTAGATGTAGGCTTTGGAATTATTAGGTAACGCCCCAAATTCAAACTTAGTATGAGTTTGAGAAAATTCACCTCTATCTTCCAGGCGGACATTTTCGTCATACATTTTCGTCGTTCACCAACCTGCAAAACAACAACAAAACATTACGTCAACCGTATTATCTATATAATCTGATAGTCAAGCAGCACTGCTAGCACTCAAATCAAACTTAGTAAACTCGATGATAGTTGGAAACTGCGTGATTCGTTTTGAGGTGGGTTCCAGGGGTACCGTAGGCGGGTATTGTAAGCAATGTACCGACAAATTTGCACGAATGGCTCAAAGAGTATTTGGACCCGAGTGATTTTGTGGAATTTTTAAGTCATGCAGTTGTATGCTTGGGTTGGAATTTAATTTTATTAATTATAAGACCCCAAGCAGATGGTAGCACTCAGACATCTTCTCTATTGAAATTAGAATGTTTTAATTTGATTTTAATCAAATTTGCACACCGTGTGCAGTTTGGTCCAACTTGAGAGATAGGATAATTTTTTGCGAATTTAAGAATTTTTAATAGGACATGACAATGGTTCGTCGAAAAGGGCAGAACAACGTCTGCCTGGCAAGCTAGTAATACATATAAATTATGTGTCACGTTGTTTGTCCGCGATGGACTCCTAAACTACTTATCTGATGTTAATTAAATTTGCACACCGTGTGCAGTTTCATCCAACTTGAGAGATAGGATAGTTTTTACGCCCGTGATACACATTTTTTTGCGAATTTAAGGATTTTTAATATGACATGACAAAGGGTCGTCAAAAGGGGCAGAACAACATCAGCCTGGCAAGCTAGTAGGTACATATATTATATTTCATATTGTAAAGATAATTCATTTAAATAACAATTTCAATGGTGTTAGCAGGGACTGAACCCAGGATGCTAGCGTTTACGGCAAGCGGTTCGCCTTTGAGATACCATGGCTCATATCTTTTTGTTTCCATTTTATAATAACGTTACCTCCATACTAATAATGTTTCCTAAGTATATACTTGGGCGGGAATAGCGTCCCGCCAAACAACCATCGCGGAGACTCAATGCTGCAAAACGCAACAAGCATCAATACGACTATGGTCGGGCTTAAACCATCACAAAGTCCCCCATACAATCTCTGCAGACATCACCACCCGAATACCTCCATCAACAAGAATCACAAGATGCATCAAATCAGGCGCAGTGCACCCGCAGTTCCATCACAAGACACAATACTGCAAGTAGCAGTAAGCATCAATGCAACTATCACACGGATGACGCCCCCTCACAACGCGACCACAATATGGACTTAAGCTACAAAGTTGGTATTATTGTTAACTAAAAAATAACACCAACGTGTCATAGTAGCACGCTACTAAAACACCAGTAGCCAAAACTTCACGTATAATAGCGCTATTGCACCAACATATGGAGTTGAGTTTGCTTGTTACACTTAAAAATACTACCAAACATACTCACCCCTATACAAAAAATAGCCGACGCATCATAACGCTATGCGCAAAGATGCTGCCCTTAAACTGTACGCGTACTGTACCTGGGCGCGCGATTTCCACAGACAAACCGTATTGCTGTATAAAACCCGCTTACCAGCGGTACTAAGAAGATATGCAGCCACTAATCAGCCACTTGATCACCCATATAATCGTATGTGTACATTCCTGGGTATGCGTCTCTGGCAACTCCCATATCTTTAAGCAATCTCTACACGAACAACTATCTATACAAGAACACGCTGTTACTTTACATTTTCAATTTTATTATAAATATTATCTATCTTTATTATTTTATTTTATGACAGGCCTGTTGGTCTAGTGGTTAGTGACCCTGACTGCTAAGCCGGAGGTCGTGGGTTCGATTCCCACCCAGGACAAATGTTTGTGTGATGAGCACGATCATTTGTTCTGTGTCTGGGTGTAATTTATCTATAATATTTATGTATTGTTACGCGCTCCAGTCGACGATATACTAGCGCCATCTAGTGTCAGGAACGAGAGCGAGTAGAGCGTGTAAAGAATGATATCACAGATCTTTCGACCGACAGCGCCACCCGAAGAACTAAGTTTCTAGAAAATCTATACTCGAACTCTCGGTACCTTTCGCGTGTTTACTTGAACATTCCGGATATTTTGCTAATTTAAATAAATAGGTGGCGCAAGATGCGATCGAGACAGAGTTGAACTCGGCGACACAAGCGAAGCTTCGGAGCGGAATTAAGTGAATTAGTGTGTTTAATTATTAGTGTTTTAACTTTAATTTGTGTAAAGTAAATTAAAGTGTCAATTTAGGTAATTTTATCGGCAATTTTTATTGTCACGAACCTCAAGCTCGTAACAATTGGTGTCAGAAGTGACAAGCAGTCTCAAGCAGATTTTACCTAAGGAGGAAACGGAGGGTGTCCGTACCCGAAGTCAACGCCAGCAGGAGACGGACCAACGAAGATTTGGTGGTGCAACGCCGCAGACGTCGGAGGGCCAGCCACCGGCTGCAGGCCCGTCGGTAGCTCCTACATCTGCTGCACCTGACTTAGGTGCTCTGATGGTGATGCTGCAGGAGCAGGCTCGCCGACAGGAGGAACAGGCTCGCCGACAGGAGGAACAGGCTCGCCGACAGGAGGAACAGGTCCGTCAGTTGAAAGAGCAGCTGCAGAGCGGACAGGAGGAACAGGCCCGCCGATTGGAAGAGCAGCTGCGGGGCGGACAGGAGGAACAGGCCCGCCGACAGGAGGAACAGGCCCGTCGTTTAGAAGAGCAACTCCAACGCGATAAGGAAGAGCAGATGCTCCTCATGAAGGACCTTCACGTAATCTTCGGAAAAGAGATACGGGAGGTGAAGGATAAGGTTGCTCAACATGACAACCGCCTGTCAGAGGCCGAAACCCGAATCGACCAAGTAAACAATCGGGTTGACAACGTAATGGCTGACGTGAGGAAAACGCTGGACGACCTCAAACTTGGGGATGGAACAACAGCTCCCGTAGTAGCTACAACACCTTCGCTACGTGGATTCAAAGTGCCGCCGTTCGACGGGACCTCGTCCTGGTCGGCCTACAAAATCCAGTTCGAGGCCGTCATGGAGGCGAAGGGCTGGAATAAAAGCCAAGCCACGACTGCACTCACCCTAGGCCTGCGCGACCAAGCCTTAACTGTGTTGGAAGCTCTCGGTAAGAAAGTGACCTATGAGCAGCTTCTTGAGGCCTTGGAGGCGAGATATGGTGACGCTCACCTGGAACACGTTTTTCACGCGCAGCTTAAAGATCGCGTGCAACGCAGCAACGAAAACCTGCAGCATTGGGCCCTTGAGGTGGAGAAGATGGTTCGTAAAGCATACCAGTCTGTACCTGCGCTCATTGGAGGGAACCTGGTGCAAACATTCATCGACGGCATCCGCGACCTGGAAGTCAGAGCTGCTGTGAGGCTCGGGCACCACGAGACGCTTAAGGACGCCTTGGCCCATGCACTGGAGGTAGAAGCCGTGCGGCAGGATCATCGTTCCCATCGCGTCAGGGAGGTTGCAGCAGTTACAGTTCACGACCGCAACAGAGGATACAGCCCTAGGTGCTATGGCTGTGGGGAAAAGGGCCATCTTCGATCCAGCTGCCCTAAGCGAACCGTGGAAAGGAGAGTTGATCGATCTCGAGAGGGTAGTGCAGCTAACGGCACTGCCTGGCGGCGACAGGATCATCGTTCACCTCACGCTAGGGAGGTTACAGGAGTTACGGTTCACGACCACAATAAAAGATACAGCCCTAGGTGCTATGGCTGTGGGGAAAGGGGCCATCTTCGGTCCAGCTGCCCTAAGCACACCCTAGGAAGGGAAGCTGAACGGTCTCAGAGAAGAAGTGCGGCTAACAGCACCGCCCAGCAGCAGCAGGAATACGACTTTACTATCAGACACTGCAGCGGGAAATCTCACGGCAACGCAGATGCATTGTCAAAAAGACCTTGTCCTGAAGATTGCAACCATTGTAGTAGGCAAGAGATTAAGGAAGTGGTATCCGTGAGGATGCTCAGGACAGACCACCTCAGCAATGGGTGGAAGGACAGCCTACGACATGCACAGCAGGAAGATCCGGACATCAAGCCGATTCTGGGATGGATGAAGGCCCAACCAAGCCTAAGTGGAGAGACGTCTCAGCGATGAGTTCAACCACGAAAAGCTATTGGGCCCAATGGGACAGCTTGCTGCTTCAGGATGGAGTCCTGTGCCGTAAATGGGACAATGGTCGAGGAGACAGCTGTCGTTTGCAAATGGTTGTCCCTAAAGCTAAAGTGCCGAATGTTCTACAGCTGTGCCATAATGGTCGTTCAAGAGTCCATCTGGGAGTTAAACGAACTCTACTGAAGGTTCGAGAACAGTTTTACTGGGTCCATTATCGTGACGATGTCGAGGATTGGTGTCGTACATGTACAAGTTGTGCGGCCGTGCGGGGACCTCAGACACGTAGTAGAGGAGCACCGAAATTGTAAAATATTGGTGCACCACGGGATAGGACAGCCCTTGACATTGCGGAGCCGTTACAGAAAGGCGTAAGAGGGACTCCTAAGATCGTCCATGTGGATCGCTTGGCGCGTTATCATGAGACCGATAATGCTCGGGACGAGCATGTCTTAGGAGGGGGCAGTGTTACGCGCTCCAGTCGACGATATACTAGCGCCATCTAGTGTCAGGAACGAGAGCGAGTAGAGCGTGTAAAGAATGACATCACAGCTCTTTCGACCGACAGCGCCACCCGAAGAACTAAGTTTCTAGAAAATCTATACTCGAACTCTCGGTACCTTGCGCGTGTTTACTTGAACATTCCGGATATTTTGCTAATTTAAATAAATAGGTGGCGCAAGATGCGATCGAGACAGAGTTGAACTCGGCCACACAAGCGAAGCTTCGGAGCGGAATTAAGTGAATTAGTGTGTTTAATTATTAGTGTTTTAACTTTAATTTGTGTAAAGTAAATTAAAGTGTCAATTTAGGTAATTTTATCGGCAATTTTCATTGTCACGAACCTCAAGCACGTAACAGTATTTAGAAACATATAAGTATGTTTATCTGTTGTCTAGTACCCAAAACACAAGCTCTGCTTAGCTTGGGACTAGATGGCGCTGTGTGATAGTTGTGAAAAAAAAATATATTCGACTTTTATTTCTACTACTTAATACATTTTGAATATTTTAACAAAGTTTTAATATTTAATGATCTTTAAATACAATATTAAGCCTTTACTTTACTTAATGTCTGAAATAAATGTATTTTAACTTTATGTCTAGTAATGTATTTCTAATTGTTTAAATTATTACTTTAATAATTTAAAATGGCTTTGTGTAAAAATTAATTATTAATAATATTGATGCGCCTTCAGAATAGCAAAGATTTCTTTTTATATTTTTCTGCTAGCTGTTATGACTTTCGACTTTACATCGACTTCTAGGCAACTTGTATATATTTGACACCCATCTCATCATATCATGAAAAATAAATACAATATACATATTTTTCCAATAACTTTTACCAACCCGTAGTAGTAAGTTTGTTTTTCACTTAAATTTTGTGATTTAATTTACGTATGTATGATGCATAGTTCTAGAATTTTCCCTTTATTACGCCTTAAAATTTCAGAGTAATAAAATACATTCAGTGGTTTTGATTTAGATTTTTTATGTTTTATTTTCAACATAACATGCATGTTTTATTAAGTTTAAATAGTTAACCAATTTACAGTTGATCGTAAGTGGCTTCTACAGTTCATGAACACCTGCAAACAACTTTAAATAAGGAAAGATGGCTACAGTTGCGTACTCACCTCCGTGGACAAGGTTTTTTATGTATTTATTTAGGCTTTGTTTGCACAACAAATAAAAAAGATGGACTTAACGCAACAAGGCATTCTCTAACAATCTACCTTCGAGGTAAGCAACGAAGATATAATGAGTGCAAGGTGCAAGCAAATACTTTAAATATCTTGTTCAAATTATATAATATGCATAATCACTATGAATGTAAGTGGCGATGCAGCCGAAATTTGTAAAGCGTACTGACCTAACCAAAGCCTGTTCACTCTTGCTTAGAAGTAAGCACACATTTTAATCGAATAGGAACACAGATGCCGGCATAATGTTCTACTCTTTTACGAGTACTGTTCGTTAAAGAGATCATGGGAAGAGGAAGAATGGCTTCCGTTCATTGTGATATCCATGTTAAAAAAATCTTTTATAAAGATATCTTCGAATTGACCTGACGAAAAATTTTTTTTCCGAATTCGGGTATAAGATAAAGAGTTCTTATATTAAAGTAGTACAGTTAATATATTTCCTACTGTTTTGAGGAAGTTTTAGAGTAAGGAAGTACCCACATCGTCACCCCCATAGCGTATTGGTGAAATTTTACTTAATGTGTTTTTAATGTTTGTAGCAAATATATTCCAAAATATTTAACACTATATATCTGTAATAAGCTGTGGTAGTTGATAGCCACGGTTTCTTCCCTGCCAGCCCCTAAGAATTTATTTATTATAAATGCCATTTTAAAACTCGATGTATACGTGATACATCAGTAGCAAAGATTTATGCGTGATAGAGCAATGCTGCAGTCATATTAGTAGTGTAGTTGTAGCACGAATGGGTCGGCTCGACCGGGGAAGGACCACGCTCTCACAGAATACCAGCGTAAAATAATAGCTTAATGCTGTTGTATTTCGTATGGTGAGTGTTGAGAACCGGAGACCCCTTTTAATGGAAACGAGGCATTCCATCTTAGTCCTTACAGGTGACAACGCATCTGCATTTTGATTTATAACCGAGGATAGATGTAGATGTCTATGGGCCGCAGCAATCACTCACCATCAGGTAGACTGTGTGCTAGTTTGTCACCCTATCCTATAAAAAGGGGAAAAAAACATGCACAAATTCACTCCATATCAAAGAAATAAATATATTTCACTTGTGTGTTGCTACAGTTGTAAAAAAAGAATATTTCCTTTAACTGATTTTTTTAATTTATTAAGTTATTCCCGATTTCGCAGTTAACCCCATCGAACAACTGTATCAAGTCGACCATGAATAAGGCAATATCTCTTATCCCGTCCATTCTAATGGCATAACCTTGTTTAAACTCACAACTTAACCCTTAACTTGTTTAAGTCACGGTAATAAATTTCACTTGTTTTGTTTCATGCGAATGGGCGAATTTTCGGAGCCACTAAAAGTAGAATCGTTCCAATGTGTCCAAATGTATCGTAACATTTGGTTACAAACTTTCGGTTAATCCAAATGTGCATGCCTTAAGCGCTCATGTTATACGTCAATTTTTTAAAGTATTTTAAATACACACAAGTTTGCACAAATAACCTTATTAGGTACTACTACTTCTAATTTTAGGATAATTTTGTGTCAAAAATCCAAAATTAAATCCAACAATAAAAAATAATTTTTTAATTTTCATATGTTACTATAATAGATTTTTTTTTAATATTGTCTGTTTTCTTGTGCCTTTGAAAGCATATTAAGGTATCTTGCTATTTCTTTTCAAGACAGAGGTTATTTTTCTAACCAGATGGCGAAGTAAAAAATGACTTTCAATAAAAATTATTTATAATCTATCTGGAATAAAACTAATATTATTATGTGTTTTAGTGAAAAAATGGCTCCTGACCAGTTCAGCAACAAACGTGTCTGTGACGCCCTCATTATATAGGTACATAGCTTTTTATAGAGAGGGGGCAAACGAGTTTACGGCTCACCTGATAGTAAGTGACTACCTCGGCCCATAAACAACTGCAAAACCAGAGGAATTGCAGATGCATTGCCGGCCTTTTAAAAAAGGTCTTTGAAGGTCTCTAAGTCGTAACGGTCCGGAAAAATCTCTGCTGGTAGCCGATTCCACAAGGAAGTTGTGCGAGGAGAAAACTTCTTTTAAATCGCACGGTGTTTTACCGCCAGTCATCCAGATGGTATGGATGTTATTGCGAGATTTGTCGCGATGGACGATGCTGAAATTTTGCAACTGGAATTAGTCCGAATAATTCCTCAGAGCACACCCCATGGACGATGCGATAAAATACGCAAAGAGATGCAACATCCCTTCGCAGTGCCAGTAAGTCAAGCCGCTCGGAAAAAGCTCGGTTGCCGACGATTTGAACTGCTCCGCGCTGGATGCGATCAAATGGAAGGAGCCGGCACTGGGGAGCCCCGGCCCAGAGATGGGAACAGTATTCCATGTGCCGTCGAACCTGTGCCTTGTAAAGTTGCAGGCGGTGAGCCGGCGTAAAATACCGTCCTGCTCTGCTGAGAACACCAAGATTTTTAGAGGCCAATTTGGCCTTCTTTTCCAAGTGACCACGAAGCTGTTATGTTATTTTATTTAGTTTTGTAACGTCACGCTTTTGAGCCATGCTGCAGGTGTATTATCACCGTAGAAAAATATGTCGGCTAAACCGGGAAAGAACTACCTTCTCACAGAATAGCAGCGTAGAATAGCAGCTCAATGCTGCTGCTTTTTGTATGGTTTGTATAGAATAACGACGACCCGTTTTACTGGAAATGAGGCATTCCGTCTTAGTCTTCACGGGTGACAACGCATCTGCATTTAAATTCTTAATCAAGTATAAGTGTAGGTGTCTATGGGCCACAGCATCCACTTACCATTAGATGGACTGTGTTATTAAGTTTTACCATTAGATGGACTGTATAATTAAATTTTGTAACGTTACGTGGTTGACCCACGCTGCAGGTGTATTATTGCCGCAGAAAGAATATGTCAGCTTAACCGGATGAGAACCAGGGTTTTACAGAATACCAACGTAAAATAGCAGCAAATTGTGTGTGAGTGTGTGTGTGTGTGTGTGTGTGTGTGTGTATGCAAGTGACGAGTACCGGAATTTCTTAATTTAGAATAGATGTCGGTTTATTGGGACCACAATATCCACTTTCCATTACGCAAAATGCGTCGTTTTTTCATTTCTTACTTTATTTCAATAATTTGCAAAGTGGCAAGGCTCATGTTCTACAATGGCTGACATTTATGATGAGATGATTGCAGAGTTAAATGTGTTTTATATATACAGCGTACGCACTTTACATATGGAACGTTTTTAATGTTTTTTTCTCGAACTATGTTTTATTTATACGGATAATACGTTATTCATAAAAAATAACTAAATAATTGTAGGAGTAGTATTTCTGTAACAGCAAAATACGTGTAAATTTTTCATCTAATTATTTATTAGGGCAACAGCAAGATATAAGTTTTACAAATTATAATATGAACACTTTATCTAAGAACGGAACATGAAAAACCGCTTTACTTTAATTTAAGGTGAAAAGGGCTATGTAGTATGTAGCCTGGCGGATTTCCTTACGCTAAAACCCTCTCGGAAATGAGAGGAGGCCTGTGCCCAGCAGTGGAACGTATATTAGCTGTTACTTTAACTATTTTTAACTTTTTCGCCACTTCAAACGTACGTTGGGGGTATGAAAATTTCACCACTCGGAGAAATTGTGTTCAGTCTAACACACCGGCGACCAACATATAAAGTAACATGGAATTCATTAATATTCTACGACTCTTCAATTATGAGTAAATTTGTAATTGTACGAGCCACGCTGCAGCATGATAGAGCCACCCGACCGAGGAGGGAACCCGCTCTCAAGGAATATCAGCGTAAAGTAGCAGCTTAATGCTGCTGTGTTTAGTATGGTAAGTGTAGATAACCGGAGTTCTGTTTTACTACCCGTCTTACTGGAAAGAGGTATTGCATCTTTTTCCTAACAGGTGACAACGCTTTTGCATTTTGATTCGTAATCAAGAATAGATGTAGGTAGATGTTTATGGGCCACAACAAGTACTTATCATCAGGTGGACTGTGTGTTCGTTTGTCATTCTTCTTCTATACAAAACACAGGCTTCAGGTGTTACTTTTTAAATTAAAACAAGTATTACGTAGTGTTAAGAGAAAATAAAATAATATAGCTAATAAAGATAATTAGAAATTTGATAACAAATTTAATGATTAACAAGCAGAGAAAATAAAAAGTGTTAAAAGTGAATGGCGGAGTCGGAAAGGGACGTCCTAGGCGAAAATTTATCGACCATATAGACGATTTATTGAAAACGGGCCAAATTAGGAGTACCCTTAACCGACGAGCACGTATGCGTAGGTGTATGGATGTGAAGGAGGCGAGAGAGGTGTGTCAGGATCGTGCCAAATGGAAGTCTGTAGTCTCTGCCTACCCCTCTGGGTGACAGGCGTGGGTGTTTATGTATATGTATGCGTCTTTGAGTGATCGTGTAAGAACTAAACGGCTTGACTTATCTCTTGTTTCGGTTTCCTGTGTCGCCCGTTACGATACCCAGAGGACAATATGGTAGAGTGGATATTCTTACACCGCCACGTACGGTTCTGCGGTGCTGCGCTAAAATGTCCTCCAGATCTGGTTCCGGTCACGGCGCCTAGTCCTGAAGAGGACTAGGAATATGCACAAGACAGGATTATAGTACCCGTGTGTATGCGCAAGCCCAGGTGCACTCTCTATTCCCTCACTCATAAAGTCCGATAGAACATTTATTTTATTTTTTTATTTTCTATTTTTATTTTATTCAAAGTGGAACAGCTAACAACTACATTATATATAATTATATATAGATAGTACAGTAACATAATATACGCAATAATGCAGCACACAGTGCTGTTCACAGATTACCTCTTGGGATAGATAATTAAGACGCTAGGAGACCTGCAGCTTTATAGAAGGTATTATACAAATGTCAAAGTATGGTCAACAGTGATATTATAATGTGACTAAGATAACAAATATAGGAAATATAGGAAATTATTCGACACGAAAAGAGAGAGATCAGGCGCAGGATCAATTTCTTTGCGTGATTTCCGAGGCACGACTTTGAAATACCGCCGACTTTCTGACTCCGGTCTGTCACTGAAAAAATTTTGACAGAAAAACCTAATAACTGATTTTGGTCCAACACGTGATTTGAAACCAGGATTTCATTGATCTGGGATCGCGTTTACGACCAATAAGACCAACGAGGCAGTCAATATGTTATATATGGCTATACCATATGTAATGTACTGTATAAGAGTTTATTTTTACTGGTTATCAACGATAGAAGCAAACAAAAACCACAAAATACAAGCAAAAAAAGCATTTCTCATCGAAAAAAAAATACAAAATTAAACAACATAAATTATTACATTGGAAAAAATTGTGCCCATAAACAGTACCAATTAACGTGGAAGCAGTAATTCACAAATTATTATGTCGCCTGCGGATTTGTCTTTTGGCGAAGTAATCTCTGCGTACTTCGTACTTGCTTGTTTTATTTAATCTGATTTTATTGTGCAATGATTTTAAGGAATGATAATAAAGCGATCTACAGGATATTATGTTATATACTCATAAAATATGTTTTTCTACTTAAACGCGATTGAAGAAGTATACCCTGAATGAAAGGGTATAGTGCTACCTCCTGGTGTATTTTGATATTTAAAGGATGAGATTTTGTTGACTAACTGGCTAATGGTGAAAAATTTATCTAATGATCATCATCATCGTCATCATTACAGCCCTTCACAAAGCGACTGCTGAACATAAGCCTCCCCCAATTAACACCATCTTCATCTAGTGGGGAACGCCCTATACAATACACTCACTACTACACGCTCGAGAACCTTTCTATTTATCTAATGCTTATACTCGTATCTACCTATCTAATTATGTATACCCGAAATAATAAAACTGGTAATGGACATTAATATCATAACAAGTGCATAGGATTTAGGAACAATGATAGTGTATACTACACTATCACTGTTTAGGAACTATTAGTTTGTGCATTCCGAGCACCTTTTAACAAAGATAGTGTCAGTATCACTATCACTGTTTAGGAACTATTAGTTTGTGCATTCCGAGCACCTTTTAACAAAGATAGTGTCAGTATGGGGGTATAAAGAAATGTTATCACAGAGTGCGAGTTATATTCATTTACTTAAATGAGGTTATATATCAAAACTTGAAAATAAAAATGTATATTCAGTGGATGTTGCAGATGATGACATATGGATGTCGTTCAGATACCTATGCAGAGGGCTTCTCGAAGTTTCTCTGCTTGATAGACTTTGACATGAGATTGAGATTATCCGTAGTAGAATCAGAGTAAACAACATAGCTCAATTCAAAAATCGGTACTAAGATAAGGGTAACAATTATAAGCCGATAATTGGTTACCGATAATATATTATATTTAGTTCTATGTAGTGAACTTTTTACAAGCAGTCGTGTAAAAACTGAGAGGTGAAACATATTTAATTTTTATCAAATATGTTTCACCTCTCATCGTTTTACCTTTTTTCCTTTTCTTTTTACCATTTTTATCTTCGTTTTTACGAAGCATTAAAATTTACATCAAATCTGTTTTCATTTGACGAAGACATGACATAACATTTTTTATAGAATAGGGATTATTACAAACGAGCACACAGTCCACCTGATGGTAAGTTAATGCTGTGGCCACTAAACATCTATATTTATCCTCGAATAAGAAAAAAATGCAGATGCGATGTCATCTCTGAGGACTATATGTGGAATACTTCGTTTCCAGTAAATAGGATCTCCGGTTCTCTACACCCACCATACAAAATACTGCAGCATTGAGTTTCTATTTTACGATGTAATTCTGTGAGAGCACTACCTACCCCGGTAGAGCTTCTTTGTTTTAGTTGGCTGAAAATAAGATACGAGTTTACTGGTACTTTAAAAATCAACTCCCGCTTCATCGTTCCTTATAATAACCGCCTAAAATAATTAATAATTATATAAAATTACTGCGACTGGAATTAAGACGGCCTACAATTATGAACAAAAAAGTACCGGGATGGACAAATCCATTTACCGGAGTCGTGAAATTACTGCTTCTGGCACCTACAAAGAGTAAGCATAATTTGTTTAAAAAGTTACTTTAACGAAATTTTCGCCTAAACAATTGGGGGCTGAAGTCTTTAATAATGCGCGGGTTGATGATGACTGATAATAAGAATTTGAGAAACGGAATAGTGATTTAGAACTAGACGTAATGATTCTTTTTTAAACAAATACGATTTCTCTTTTGGTTCAGTGTCAAAAAAAGATAAACAACTAAACACACAAATTATGTGTTAAGCACTGAAAACTTTAGGGGTTTACATTTTTCTTTATAGTTTTTTTAACTATAAATATAATTAACCTGTAGATAAGTAGTGTGTCAGTGTCAGTGTCTATAATTTTTATACTTTCTGGAAAAAATAGGTCCAGGGGCCAAACAAAGGCTATTGAAGCCAAATTAATGGTTTTTAGAATATCTGTCTCTATGTCTGTATATTTACGATTCACGCAAAAACTACAAGACGGCTTTCCATTACATTTTGTAAGTGTGTGTATGTAGGTACTTAGGGACCCGGGGCAACTCTTACTTTATACCCGATTACGGAAAATCAAAAAGAGAAGCTTATGATTTGAGCTTTCTTTAGAGTTAATTGTATATTAACTGCTTATAATGCCATTAGACATAAGACCTTATTCGGTTTAAAGATCTTTATTTCTCAATAAGACAATAGTCACTTACATGAGAACAATAACTATATGAACTTAGTAATAACAATTTTTAGTGCGGGTATAAATAACTTTGTTGGATGTCGCTTTTAAGAAGCGAATATCTTTGTTGTTTATTCAAACTATAAGGTGGTGGTCCAAGTTTAATGATGTTTTTTTTTTATTTAATAATGATTAAGGTTACGTATTTAGCTGTTGTGAATATAAGTAGGCAAGTAACTTCTGTTTGAAAACATTCAAAGATTTCGCCTCCTTTACAAATTTAGGTAGTTTGTTGTATAACTATGCTCCTTTATACGTTATATTATTTTTACCATAGTTTGTTCTTATAAGCGGCAATACAAGGTGACTAGCTCGGCGTGTTATGTATTTGTTTGTTTGCTTCTTTGTTAAAAATGTGAGTTGTGTGTGGATTAATTTATGTTTTATTTTATATATTAGTATGCATGTGCTATATGTATAAAGTTGAGTAACGTTCAACAGTTTAGTTCCTTATATATTATATATAAGAAATAATATATATATATATATATATATATATATATATATATATATATATATATATTATAGTATTAGTTAGTGTTAAAAAGTCATAGTTATACAAAATTTTTATGATACGGTTTTGTAGCACTTGGAGAGGTTTAAGATTGGTTTTGGCTGCATTACCCCATACCTCTACAAGGTAAAGTAAGTGAGGTTTTACTAGAGAGTTATATATTAGGATTCGGGCTTATTTCGGAATACATCAAACTATTTTGTGAAGGCGGCCAACGAGAGAGGAAAATTTGTTTTTAATATGTGCGAGATGTGCATTCCAAGTCAAATTACTATCGAGAAACAGTCCAAGGTATTTTTCTTGATTTTTTATCTGTAACGTTACTCCGTTTACAGTCAAAGTAAGGTGGTTTTGGTTAGGGAGTTTTTTGTTCTTGGCGCTGAAAATTATATACGAGGTCTTGGCTACATTAATAGTTAGGAGATTATACTGAAACCATTGATGGAGTAAGTTTAAGTTTTATTACATACACCTCTTAATTTTTAACCTGTATTTATTACTAAAGCTTAATATATTATGTTAACCGTTCAAATTTAGTTTAAAATGACACCGACGATATACATTATATGTTTTTAAGACAGTGCTATCTATTATTAAAAGACGTTTTCCCTTCCGTCACTAATAAATAATTTATTCGTATTCAAATTTTACTTAAAAATTTAAACGTTTATTGAAGCTTTTAATATGTGTGGATTGCCATTATAATTATTTATTTATTATTACCATTATAATACATAACAAAATCCTCTAAGAAAATTTCCAAATTTACAATTAATACAATAGAAATCTCTTACACCGCCACTTCCCGGCGATTTCAGGAAACGAAAAACTTATTAATTAGATATTTGTCGATATTATACAAATACGCAATGAAAAATTATAATTTTATTAGATGTAAGGTTCTTACTTAGCCTTTAGTAGTAATGTACCTATTTTATTTGCTTTATGAAATGAAGTACCCGGTTGACCGAGCTTTGCTCGGTATTTTTCGCTCGATTTTTTTTAATTCGTGTGTTTTGGAAATTATATTTAGATACAAATTACATACTGATGAAATATAAATAATATTTTTTGATCTTAGCGACATAACAGAAAAAACGGAACTGGTTATTTGAATAAAAAATCATGAGTGCAATTATTTTAATTTAAATTTTCGTGTTTTTAAAAAATACTAAAAAAGGGCTCGAAAAAATAGATTTTCTCAAAAAAGAAAGTAACTTGAAAAAAAAAATTAAAAAAGTCGGTCGGTCGGTCTGCGCTCGAACCGTGGTTTTACGATTCTGTGGCCGCCCATTATACCAATTAAGCTATTTATAATCATTAACAATCTGTCAAAATTTACCTATTTAGTGCGATATTGGGCGTGTGTCGGCGACGTCGCTCTTACATGGCGTTTCGACTGTGTTGATTCCGTGGCGGTTCCCTATATCCCTCTGCACTGTGTGGTTACCGTAACGCGGCTGACCATGGTTCGGCAATCGTCCTCCCTTGGGCGTCTTTACTAATCACGGGTAGTGCAGCGTCGTAATGGGTCCCCTTTTCTGTTGGGGCCAACAATAGGGGCTGGCTAAGACTGGCTGTGACTGAAACTAAACTATGAAAAATTGAGAAATGTGCTCAAAGAACTATTGTCGTCAGTTTTTAATAATATGCAACTTATTATATATATAATACTTACGTAAGATTCTATCTCATTTTTCAATATAGTTAAATATTTTTAGAAAAGGATAAGTTACAATAAAACTCTCAGTTCGACGTTAATAATGATTTTTATTGAAGTGTTGAACCCCCTCGGGACCCTTACTTAATTAACGAATGGTCCTTTACAACCCTGGGAATTGTCATTTTATCAATAGATAGTAATACTACTTTACCACCAAGGAATCCTTCTGGGTATGTACCACCCTCTTATCCATGTCTAACGCCAAGCAGCAGTGCGTGTGCGACCCGAATACGGTGCCTGTTCGGTTTTGAAGGGTATGGAAAGCCAGTGTGATATTATTATGTGGAATATATATTATCGTTACAGTCTATCAAATTTCACTGCTGAACATAGGCCTCCCCATAGATTGCCTCAAACGGAGAAATTTTGCCATAGTTGCCATACTTGACAGGGGGGGGGGGTTGGAAACCGCAGTTATTTATAATTTTCAGGTGTTATCAGTGGTTGTGCCGAAACGCACATTTGATTAACTATATAAGTTAGGCCATATCATTCCCTCTTACTCCCGAACCCTTCATACACGAGCATGCCATGAAACTGAAGCAAAAGATGGGCAAAAACTTCTTTATGCAAAAAAATGCAAAAACAATAAAAAACTGCTGTTGCCAACCCGCTCACCAAGCGTGGTAACTATAACCATATACACCCCATGTATGTGGACTATGAGAAAGCCTTTGATTTCATAAATTTGGGCGGTACTGCACTGGTGCCAAGTTGATTGTTACACACCTGTATAACATTAAGAGCCCGTGCAAAAACATGTTTTTACGTCCAATTACTCTGGAGGAGACAAAGTCTTTTTTTTAAGAATATTAACAATGCTGTAAATATTACTAATATTCCCCTTAACCATTAATAGTTAATATAAAAAATTCTAGAAGTGAAGGTTATGATGGCGTAAATACATAAGTAATTAAACACTGCAAGGATGAACTTTCGCCTATACTTACATATTTGATAAATTTATCATTCAAATTAGGTGCTTTTCCAGAGTCATTAAAACTATTTTTGATCAAGCCCTTATTTAAGCAAGGTGGTAAAAAAGATATTAAAACTATCGTCCGATAACAATTCTGTCAGTGGTAACGCCAGTTAACAATCTACTTTATCAACATTACATTACATATCGCATTGAGTTCGTCCTAAGTTATATCTACTTTATCAACATGACTAGTGCATATTTTTTGTTTCCTTCCTTCCTTCCCTTTCCTACCGCACGCGCTGCCGCCGAGGTGAAAAAGAGGATCTCGGCGCGCGTCATTACACTAAGTGATATTACGCCATCCGCAACGCACGGCCACCCGTCGCGTCTTATGTACATTAACCGCAAACCGCGCAGGACGAACATTGAGTTCTCCTGTTTATGTTTAATATTCACCGCGTCAGACATTGTGTCTTTGTAACTCATAAAAGTGTGAGACGCCCCCGTAAGGGCAAAGGTGGTGAGTGTGGGACTTCACGAGACTGTTCCGAGAGTGCGTGTGCGCCGAACCACGTGGCGAGCTTGCTGTATAGCAGACACTCCAGGAGGAAGGCAAGGCAGCCCTCATCAGGTCAGTGCGTGCTATCCCACCTATTTATTTTCCCCTTTGCCGTATGCACCAAAATTACAGTCCACTAAATCTTTATCGAAAATACCTTAAGTTACTGGCGTCTCCATTTTTTAATGGTCCTTCGAGCCGGATTAACCTTGACTTTCCGCCCTTATTAGATCGTTATCGTAATAAGCGTTTATATAATTAATTATTTATATTTTAATCCGACTTCGGATTAACCCCGCCCTTATTAGAACACTAGAATAGGTCCTAATAGGTGACATTCATAGTAATTTTAAAACTATATTCATAGAATGAATAAGCATATAATTATCTATATAAATTATTTGTTGTATGTTCACATCACGTCATCAACTTTTAACTACATCTATAGATTATACTGTTAAATTACATTTATTATTTGCACATATATTTAAGCATTATATTCGTTGTAAATAACTTCATGATTATTATAAAAGTTAACAATTAAAGTTCATCGTTAACGAAACTAATATTTAATAATTCAACCGCGTAGCGAGGTCGCTTACTGACTACCCGCTTATAATTATATTATTTTTGCCGCATAACTTAAGTTGTAATGCCGCCTAAAAAACAAATAGCATCGAATAATAGCGATTCCTCGGATAATGAGGGCACACCTGATGCTGAGTTGGTTTTATTGTTAGCTAAACGAGATGCTTTATTTGAAATAGTGCAAAAAATATATGATATGTCCTCGGACATCCTCACAAACACTTCCACGATGGAGCGTTTTCTTGATGGAAGTTCTAATATTAATGCTTTACGTATTGAGTTTAAACAGGTCTTAGATAATTATAATTCACATTTATTAAAAATAAACCCTATTGCTAAACCTGATTATAACAGCCTCCTTGCGTTTGAGTCTCTTTGCGGTAGAATAAATAGGCTTTATTTACAATATTCGCAATCTAATTCACAAAGTACTAGTACACCATCTAAAGCCAGATTCTCACTTCCGCCTATCGAACTTATGCCATTTTCGGGTGACATTCGCTCATGGCCTTTATTTTATGCTAGCTTTAAATCAACCGTCCATGACAACACATCGCTTACCGACGCTGAAAAGTTATACTATTTGCTAGGTAAACTAACGGGCAAAGCCCTATCTGTATGCTCAGGTATAACTCCTTGCGCTGAAAATTATAAAATTTTATTGCAAGCACTCGTTGACAAATATGAAGACCGGCGTATGCTAGCATCTACATATATTAATCAGATGTTCGAATTTAAGCCATTGCAATCGGCCACCGCAAATAATTTTGATTTATTTACTGATAACTTTATAAGTGCAATGCGCGCTTTACAAAATTTAAAGTTAGATAATCTCGCGGACTTAATTGTTCCTCATATCGCGCTTAAGAAGCTGGACCCGGATACCATTCGCTCTTTCGAATATAGTCATAACTCGATGGTACCTACCTTTGACGATTTAGTAAATTTTATTAAGACCCGCTCCAAAGTTTTGCAACGCACCGATTCTAGTACAAATTCTAATAGCGCACCAAACAATCGACGAGGTAACGGTAATAATCGTCGCTGTAATAATACTTCGTCGCCGAAGTATCAGGCGTTCGTAAGCACGACGACTAGTTGCTCAAAGTGTCTGTGCGATAATATTGTGCATCAACACCTATTTAAGTGTGCAGACTTTAATAAAATGACGCCGCAGGAACGATTTAAATGCGTAAAGAGTAACAACGCATGTGTGAATTGTCTCAGTTTAAGTCATCGAGTGTCTAGTTGCTCTTCAAATTATAGTTGTCGAGTTTGTAAATTTAAACATCACACATTGTTGCACTTCCACCGCAGAAACGATAATGCTTCCCCTGCGCTGGCGCGTTCTCCACCGCTTCAGCCAGTTACACTGAAGTCTACAACCCCCGTGCCCGCACACTCGCCACCCCTCACCGCAGGTGTGCGTTCAGACGTCGCGCTGTGTACTTCGTTCAAGAATGTTTCTCAACGTTCACCGCCTCCCGCGCGCGCAAGTCGTTCGCAGAGAACTGTTTTATTATCAACCGCTCAAGTATTTGCTTACGATGCTAAGGGAGAGAAACAAATTATTCGTATATTATTAGACTCCGCGGCTCAAAGCCATTTTATGACTAAAGAGTGCTGTCATCGTTTAGGCGTTCAACAACACGATACCGAATGTACTGTAGTAAAGGGATTCGGTGGAGTTGAAAAAATTGTAAAATCGAAATCGATTGATATTAAAATTTTCTCACGATTCGACTCGAATATTAACTTCAATATTTCAACGCTAGTTGTTGATCAAACCACCGACCTTTTGCCCACTGCTGTGGTAGACACATCTGTCTTATCACACTTCCATGGCATAAGACTCGCTGATGAATGTTATAGCATGCCTAATAAAATTGATGTTTTGATAGGCGCATCCCTTTTCCCGCACTTACTATGTCCAGACGTAATTTATTCGTCTAACGACTTGTCCGGGCCCTCAGCTTTGAGTACGGTATTTGGTTACGTTATTATGGGCTCAGTGCCGACACTTCAGGTAAATCATTCTTTAACGTGCTGCTCAGTTCTAGAGTCTCCTATCGTTGACAAATTAGTGCAACGATTTTGGGAGCTTGAACAGCCACCCTCCGCACCGTCCATTCAGTGTCCTTCAGACATTGAATGTGAAGAGTTTTATAAATCTACGACATCCCGCGATCCTTTTACTGGTAGATATATTGTTGGCCTGCCATTTAAAGATGACGTTTACTCTCTCGGAGATTCTTATGAAACCTCTCGACGACGATTCATGTGCTTGGAGAGGAAACTTCAAGCCTCGCCTACATTAAGGTTAGCATATGATGACGTCATAAAGGAATACTTAGCTAAAAATTATATATCCCCCGCACCGCCGTATGACTCTCATGAACCCGCTCCAATATATGTCATACCGCATAATGGAGTCTTACGCGAAGATAAGAAGTCAACGCGTCTGCGCATCGTCCTGGATGCTAGTAGTAAGACTAGCACTGGGCGATCATTAAATGATATTCTGCATTCAGGACCAAATTTGCAAGGCGACTTGTTCAATATAATTTTAACTTTCCGCTTACATCCAATCGCTATGACAGCCGACTATCGCCAACAATTTCTGCAAATAGTTGTTCGCGATTCTGATCGTCGTTACCAATGCTTCCTATACCGCTTCCGTCCACAAGACCCACTTGTGTTATACCACTTCAATCGCGTGTGCTTCGGTTTAACTTCGAGTCCATACCATGCATTGCGCACGGTAAGACAGCTCACTGATGACGACGGCGCAAAGTATCCACTTGCGAGTCGTATCGCATTTACTTCGATATATATGGACGACATCGCGTTCTCTATGCCCAGTGAATCCGAGGCCAGTGAGACCTCTCGGCAGCTGATAGACTTATTCAAGGGTGCCCAATGGGACCTGATAAAATGGCATAGCAACCGTCGATCTGTTTTAGATGACCTCCCTACTTCCCATAAAATTACAGGAGAAGTAGAGTTCGATAAATCAATGCCACATAAAATACTAGGCTTGCATTGGTCTACCGATAGTGACGCCTTTTATTTTAAGATATCTGTTCCCGCTGATGTGACGTGCACTAAGCGCGCCATCTTATCTACTGTCGCCCGCCTGTGGGACATAATGGGTTTCGTTGCTCCCACAGTCGCGTACGCCAAATTGTTAATAAAGCAGCTTTGGCAACTTAATTTAGATTGGGACGACATACCTCCACCGCCAATTATTAAGATGTGGAGGCAATTCTGTGCTGAATTACCAGCTCTTAATGATTTACGTATCCCGCGACATGTTGGTGTATCCAAAAACTGTACTGCGTC
This sequence comes from Parnassius smintheus behrii, assembly GCA_036936625.1. Classification (NCBI taxonomy): domain Eukaryota; kingdom Metazoa; phylum Arthropoda; class Insecta; order Lepidoptera; family Papilionidae; genus Parnassius; species Parnassius smintheus. Next base: position 40,348,243 of record JAUPFT010000014.1, on the reverse strand, counting down.
ACTCCTGGGGTTTTCCGACGCCAGCGAGCACGCATACGGTGCCGTAGTCTACATACATGTAAAGAGCGTCAATGGTAACACCGTCCAGTTGATTTGTGCAAAGACTAAAGTCGCACCGACGAAACCACTATCTATTGCACGCCTTGAGCTTTGTGGAGCGGTTTTACTCTCAAAATTGCTTCGCAGAGTACTCGACAATTATTCTCTTGACCTTACAATATCAGTCTATGCCTTTGTAGATTCAAAAGTAGCTTTGTACTGGATAAAGAGTTCGCCACACAAGTGGCAGACCTTTGTTGCAAACCACGTTGTTCAGATTACCGACAATATTCGCGCTGATAACTTTTATCATGTCGCAGGTACTGAGAATCCCGCTGACATACTTTCACGTGGCGTTACGCCAAATAAATTAGTTTCAAACCCCCTGTGGCTCCATGGGCCTCAGTGGACTTCGTTAGATCCATCTCAATGGCCTCTTCGTACTTTAGACAATGAGGTTATTGCAAATATGCCTGAGAAGAAGATTTTGTCGCACACTGTGTGCACATCCGTCTGTAATTCTGCGATTTATGAGCTCGCATTCCGCATCTCTTCTTGGAGTAAACTTCTACGTATAATTGCGTACGTGTGTAAGTTTGCTAAATTATTGCCCCGCCGCAGCACTACTGTAGTGACTGCTGATGATCTCAGTTTCTCTGAGGTTATTATCCTCCGCGCCCTGCAAAAACAGCATTTTGCAGTGGAATATTTAAATATTGAAGGTAACAAACCTTGCTCGCCCGCTTTCAATCGTTTAAGGCCTTTTATTGAGAATGGTTTAATCCACATTGGTGGTCGTCTTTCGAACTCCGCATTAGATTACACACAAAAACATCCAATTATACTCCCACGCAGTGATCATGTAGTGAACATGATCATTGACTATTATCATATTAAAAATTTACACGCTGGGCCTGAATTGTTATTGTCATTGCTCCGTCAAAAATTTTGGATACTTTCCGCACACCGCACTGTGAGAAGCAGAGTCTACAAATGTAATATATGTTTCCGGCTTAGACCCCGTCCAACTTACCCTTTGATGGCTGATCTTCCCCATAGTCGTGTAAGACAAGCTATTAAAGCATTTACACACACGGGCTGCGATTATGCCGGTCCTATCGCATACACTCCTGTACGTCGTCGTGGTGTACGCAGCGAGAAGGCGTACTTATGTGTTTTCACATGCCTCACGACTCGAGCTGTACATATAGAAATCGCTACAGATCTTAGTAGTTCTAGTTTCCTCGCTGCGCTTAAACGTTTCCTCTCTAGACGAGGGCCGATTCAGTTTTTATATTCGGATAATGGAACGAATTTTAAAGGTGCCGCTTCGTATCTTCGCGATCTCTATAAATTTCTAAACGTTGAATACCGCCCAAAGCTTGAGCAAGAGTGTGCTGAGAATCGTATAACATGGAAGTTCATCTATCCCAACTCTCCTCATTTTGGAGGCGCCTGGGAGAGTATGATCAAAGTCGTAAAAACGCATCTGTTCCGAGTTATCGGACATCAGTTACTTTCATACGAAGAGCTTAATACTGTTCTTGCGCAAATTGAGTGCTTGCTAAACTCGCGGCCCTTGACAGTATTAAGTTCTGATCCTGCAGAGCCTTCAGCTCTTACTCCGAGTCATTTTTTGAATACCGCACCTTTATTGTCATTACCCGCACCCAAAGTCAAATCTGACTCTACCAGTCTGTTACACAGGCATTCTTTACTGGATAAATTAGTTCAGTCGTTTTGGGACCGGTGGAGGACGGAATACCTTCACGGATTACAAGTTCGTCAGAAGTGGAACACCCCGTCTACGGCTATCGTACCAGGCATGGTTGTAATTGTGATAAATGATAATGAACCGCCCCTTGCTTGGCCATTAGCGATTGTCGAGTCTGTTCATCCTTCGAAGGATGGCGTAGTTCGAGTAGTGACCGTGAGAACTACTAAGGGAACATATCTCCGTCCTGTTGCTCGTATTTGCCCTCTCCCAAGACAATAAATCACGATTATTTTGATTATAATTATTTATCTAAATTAGGAATTAAGTTTATATTTATATATATTAAAAAAGTATTAAACCGCAATATTATATTTATGTATACATTTTCTCGCTTACCAAGTAAGGTTAGTAGATGAGACATGCGCATTGAGCGCATCCTCTCACTTTATATACCGCTTATTTATTTGCTTTCCTTTTACTTTTATATTACGGTTGTCTTTTAAAGGTGACCCTTTAAGGGCGGGAGGAAATGGTAACGCCAGTTAACAATCTACTTTATCAACATTACATTACATATCGCATTGAGTTCGTCCTAAGTTATATCTACTTTATCAACATGACTAGTGCATATTTTTGGTTTCCTTCCTTCCTTCCCTTTCCTACCGCACGCGCTGCCGCCGAGGTGAAAAAGAGGATCTCGGCGCGCGTCATTACACTAAGTGATATTACGCCATCCGCAACGCACGGCCACCCGTCGCGTCTTATGTACATTAACCGCAAACCGACGAACATTGAGTTCTCCTGTTTATGTTTAATATTCAGCGCGTCAGACATTGTGTCTTTGTAACTCATAAAAGTGTGAGACGCCCCCGTAAGGGCAAAGGTGGTGAGTGTGGGACTTCACGAGACTGTTCCGAGAGTGCGTGTGCGCCGAACCACGTGGCGAGCTTGCTGTATAGCAGACACTCCAGGAGGAAGTCAAGGCAGCCCTCATCAGGTCAGTGCGTGCTATCCCACCTATTTATTTTCCCCTTTGCCGTATGCACCAAAATTACAGTCCACTAAATCTTTATCGAAAATACCTTAAGTTACTGGCGTCTCCAGTCAGTTTTCTCCAAAATGTTTGAAAAAGCCATGCACAGTAGGCTTAGTCATTATTTTAATGAAAACAAATTTATAAAAAAAGAACAGTATCTCTTTCAGCAAAACAAATCAATCATGTTGGCGTGTTTGGTCTATTAAAAAGAATCACCGATGCAATAGATGATAAGGTAATTGTAATAAGTGTATTTTTGATATGTCAAAAGCATTTGACTTTCTTTGCCATGAAACCTAATTACGTAAGATAGAAAAGTATGGAATAAGAGGACTGACATTGCAGTGAATAAAATCATAGTTATCATCAATAAAACAGTATGTGGAAGTTATTAGCCCTAATAAAAATAATATTTTGACAAAATTCAGATTGCGACTAGTTCTGAAGTACGCTGGAGTTCCTCAGAGAAGCTTACTTGGGCCTTTTTTATTTGTAATTTATGTAAATAATTTAACTCCATTCCCATGCATTTTGTTAGCGGACGACATATCTTTAATCATAAAAAATAATCATGGAAATAAAGATTATTACGAAAACGATATAAAATGCGCAGTAAATGATGTCATTTCATAGTTACATAATAACAACTTAAAGGTCAATATCGCCAAAACTTGTTATTTATAATTTTATAGTAATAGTAGAAACAAGAATAGAAAATAGAAAATAGATAGTAATTGTAATTGGATGGCTCATATTGACGAAATTTGCAATAAATAGACTTGTATATGTTTTGAATAGATTAAGAAGAACATTGTCACGTCACACCGCACTCATTGCATATCACGAATATGTTGGAACAATATGGATACGGATTTTTAATTTGGGGTAATAGCTCTTATTCAAGAAGAGCTTTTATAGCTTAAAAAAGTGTATTAGAGCCTTAACTGGGGCCAAATGGTATGATTCCTGTAAGCCCTTATTTAAGGATCTTAACATACTAACTTTACCAGGCATGTACATATTTGAAGGAAGTGTTCATGTAAAAAAAACATTTACATATATACAAAAAAGCATCTGAGGTATATATATACTTGCGTAGTAACCGAAATTCTAATAGACTAGTTATAGAACGTATAATACCTAAAACTGCATTTTATCATAATGGCTGTTAAGCTATGAGTGTAAACATTTACAATAAAGTTCTGTTAAGCATTGAAACTGGTAAATTCAAAACCAAACTAAAAAGCTGGCTACTATTAAAAGGCGTTTATGACGTAAAAGAATTTTTAAATGAATGGAATCTTGTTGCCTAAATTTGACATTATTGTATTTGTTTAGACTATTTTTGTGTAATGTTCTATAGATTTTATATATGTACTCTTTTGACATTCTAATTTTTACTATTTATAATAATTGACATGACCATTGTAATATTAATTTTATTTGATTTAATTGAATGATAAAAAAATAATTCTTTTGCTTGCAATGATGATTGTAGTTTTAACATTTTTAATTTATATTTATTGGTTTTAAATTGATCGCCAGCTAATTAGTGACCGCCAATACGGTTTTCGCCGTGGTCGGTCAGCTGGTGATCTTCTGGTCTACCTCACTCACAGATGGGCGGAGGCAGTAGAGTTCAAGGGGGAGGCATTGGCCGTTAGTTTGGACATTGCGAAGGCCTTCGATCGGGTTTGGCACAAAGCGCTTCTTTCGAAGCTCCCTTCAAATGGGCTTCCCGAGAAATTGTGCGATTGGATCACCAGCTTTCTTGCAGATCGGAGCATCAAGGTCGTTGTAGACGGTGCAAGCTCCGATTGCAAGCCTATTAATGCTGGTGTTCCACAGGGCTGCGTGCTATCGCCAACGCTATTTCTTCTGCATATCAATGATATGTTGCATACCCGTAACATTCATTGCTATGCAGATGACAGCACTGATGCTCTTATTTATATATCCGAGCCGAGCCAATATTTCTCGGGAAAACGTCTCCGAGTGCCGGGACAAACTTGTGTCTGAAGTCGAGTCTTTGCTGAACAGAGTCTCGGATTGGGGACGACTAAATCTAGTCCAGTTTAACCCCCAGAAAACACAAGTTTGCGCGTTAACCGCTAAAAAGAACCCCTTTGTCGTGTCCCCTCAGTTTCAAGGCACTCCCCTTGTTGCCTCAGCCAGTATCGGAATCCTCGGCGTCGACATATCGAGTGACGTGGAGTTTCGTGGTCACTTGGAAGGGAAGGCCAAATTGGCCTCTAAAAAGCTTGGCGTGCTCAGCAGAGCGGGACAGTATTTCATGCCGGCACACCGCCTGCAACTTTACAAGGCGCAGGTTCGGCCGCACATGGAATACTGTTCCCATCTCTGGGCTGGGGCTCCCCAGTACCAGCTCCTTCTACTTGACCGCATCCAGCGCAGAGCGGCTCGAATCGTCGACGACCGAGTGCTTTCCGATCGGCTCGATTCTCTGGCGCTGCGAAGGGATGTTGCATCTCTTTGCGTATTTTATCGCATCTATCACGGGGAGTGCTCTGAGGAATTGTTCGGATTAATCCCAGCCGCCAAATTTCGTGAACGCACTACACGGCAAACGTCCCGATACCATCCACACCATCTGGATGCTTGGCGGTCCACCACTGTACGTTTCACAAGGAGTTTTCTTCCACGTACAACCTCTCTGTGGAATAGTTTACCACCGGCGATTTTTCCGGACCGATACGACCTGGGGACCTTCAAGAAAAGAGCTTACTCCTTTCTAAAGGGCCGGCAACGCACCCGCAATTCTCCTGGTGTTGCGGTTGATCATGGGCGGCGGTAGTCACTTAACATCAGGTGAGCCGCATGCTCGTTTGCCCCCTCTTCTATAAAAAAAAGATCAATGAAGGAACATGACTATGTCTTTTCATTTAATCATTGACTTATATATTACTAGCGTAAGGACCGGGCCGACCGAATAACTAAAACGGACCAGTGCGCTGGCCCTAAAATTAGTTTAGGACCAACGCGAATCGGTCGACAGTGCAGTGGTGCGCGCGCAAGACAGATTTGCTTGTCATAAATATGTCTAGTTGCGTGGTAAAAGGACGTAAAAATTACGATACAAAGATCAAAAAAGAACGTGGGATATCGTATCATAGGTTAGTAACTTTATATTAATTTTGTTACAATTAAATTACTCGTATTATATAAACGCATTTTAAAGTTTTATTTTACAGTTAGTTTAGTTACGTTACCAAGATTAGGCCAGGGTTGGATTCAGACCCTCAAAATATTGTACATGCAAAATAAAATTATACTATGTTTAAAACATTATATCACGTCTGCCGTTTCATGTTTCTTTTTTCCCACGTGCCGGTATTTTGGCGTCACGCGTCTAGTTTATCTATACGTTTCGTTTTTTGATGGTTTTATTTTTATTTCTGTTTTATTTTTGTCTAAAGAACTTATTGTAAGTTAAATTTTGAATATTGGTACTTAATATATTGTTACGAGCTTGGGGTTCGTGATAATAAAAATTGCCGATAGAATTACCTAAATTAACACTTTAATTTTCTTTACACAAATTAAAACTTAAAACACCAATAATTAATCACACTGATTCACTTTATTTCGCTCTGAAACTTCGCTTGTCTCGCAAAATTCAATACTTCCCCGATCGCATCTTGCAGCGCCTATAAATACAAATTAGCACCGAAACATCCAGAATATTCAAGTAAACACGCGCAAGGAGCCGAGGGTTCGAGTGTTGACTTCTAGAAGCTCAGTTCTGCGTTCCAAGACTAGATGGCGCTGTCGGTTAAAAGATTAGTGATTTCTGGAATTGGTGTTTCTGGAAAGCTCCCCTGCTCCCGTCCCTGACACTAGATGGTGCTAGTGCCGGTTACATGACGTCGACTTATTCGCGCAACAATATTTTATATTCAATTAGGGTAAAACGAAAAGAGTACAAAAGAAACCATATCTGGTTAATTTGAATCTGAAAATCAGACTCATAAAGTGTTTTGCAATTTTGTTTTCAAATTTGATTGCTTCTGGAGCGTCAAATTTTTATCGTGATAGCCCCTTATTATAGTTGTATCAAAGATGCAACATAAATGCATCGATTGAGCACCGATCGACCAGAAGGGGAGTTAATTCTACTGGTACTACTCATGTACAATGCAGAAATTACCGGTGTTTTTCCGGCTTTGCTTCGTTTTGAGATAGGGATCTCGCAATTATTTTCACGCGACACAACATATCTTCGAATGCCAGCAGCGGTTGGTAGTTTACTATGTATTTCGGGTCGATTTGTAATTCCAAATGATTAATTTGGTTTAATATTTTTTCGTAATCTATTCGTAAAGAATCTAACGTTTCGATTTCGGTCAAAAAAGTTTCCCGCACTGCTTCTATATGGATGTTCTTTATATAATCACTTATATTCTGCATACGCGAAAAGAGTATGACCCTCTTAGCATAAAGCGTTTTAATTTTGATTTCACTTCCACTAACTGCCATTTTAAACTATTATAATAAAGTTATATCAATCACAATTAATCTCACAACGCACAAACAATAAAGGATGGACACTCGGTATGCCGTATTACGTAATTAAATCGAACACCTGCGCAGCGAGTCGAGGTGACGCGTCATTTGCTAGACTCAATAATTTTATCAAGATTGTGGGTAAGCGTATCAAACGGTTCCTATTACACTGTTTCAATTATTTAATAGGCTTTAAATTTAATCAAATACGAGCGCTATAAAACGAATAATTCTGTTTGCGAGTACCTAATCAAAATTTAAATTTAAACGAACACTATTTAAGTCTATTCTATAAATTGGAGTGCATTATCTAATTAATTAATTCAACAATTCGACCAAAATCCTGCTCGAAGTGACCATAAAATGGTGGAGCCACGTGTTTAAGGCTGCCGAAGTCTAGTTCCCCGGTCGAACCTTAAACCTATTACGCGAGATATTAACTAAAGTGGACTGTATATGCGGCTGCTTCTACGCTTACGTAAAGGCGACTACTATAGCATGCGGTATAATGCACTCGCTCTTCCCTAAAACTAAACTATTATTGTGCCAAATCGCTGAAAAGGAATCCTGCCTTATTAGGAGAACAAAAAAATTGGAGCGGGTTAAACTATGTAAGGCAGGAGCTAAATTAAGGAATGTTGACTCACCGGGGTTTCTTCTATCCTGTTGAGCACTATAGCTGCAACTTCTGGAACTTCTTCTGGAACACTCCGGAGAGAGGCGGTGCGCGACTATATCTCACACGAGGTGAGGGAACTTCTTCTAGACAGACACTCTGGGGCCCCAGGGGTGCGTCGGGAGAGAAGCGTTGTGGTTTCAGCGACGACTGCGGTGGAAAGAGCTGTTGTTCCAATGACTGGCGCGGTAGGAAAGAGGCCGCGCAACGGTCGCGCGTGCCTTATATGTCCTCGGCCCCGATGATTACGTGACATTCTAGAATCATCTTCTTGCCCCTCCCACCCCACCACCCCGATGTGTCGATGGAGGATCGAGGAGGGTATGAATGATATCTTTTTGTCGGAAAGGAACAAGCGGCTTGGCACTTCTACCGTCAAATATAATAATCCAATGGTTTTTTCCGCGCAACCATCGTGTTTTGATATGACGTTTGTATTATGACAGATGCGCTACTTTTTCTTGTATGAAAAAATTAGAAGTAAAATATTTAGATGGGTCTATCCTTCCTTTTGAAATAATTGCATTTAATTAATAATTTTCGAACGCCAGATGTGGTAAACCTGTGGACTGCATACAATATGCAATATTTGTCACCTCTGATGTACCATGTTTAAGCGAATAAATTATATTATTATTATTTTCTAGTCACTACGTTGGGCGGATTCGTGAGGGCAGAGCCGATATATTAGCAATCAATGTTGATGCCTATATATATATATATATATATATATATATATATATATATATATATATATATATATATATATATATATATATATATATATAACTTAAATTTATTAATCATTAAAATTTAAATTTTCTACCACCATCCACCATAAATTACCTAATAGGTAATCTATGGGCGAGTCCAATGTTTGCAGCTTTGGTCTTTTGACGAGCAATAATGAACAAATTAATTGAAAAATCCGTCAGTACTATGTGAAATTTTGATAACATATTTTCTTCGCTAGATTTCCCGCCACCCATCAGTCGCTAGAGACTCGCCTGTTGAAAAAAGATTACAATCCACCAGTGTTTTTTATCCAGAGGGATGACTTTTAGATTGATACTAATGCCGTGCCTTAACCAAAATAATTTTCCTGTGTTTGCTGACAGATTAATAGCTAAGGAACGGATTTATGATGTGACCGTAATTCATTAAATTTTGAAGTGTTTATTATGCAAGCTGAATGTCACTCCGGTCGCGCGCATCAGTCCGGGCGCGCGCGCTCAGCGTACGGTCGTGTGCATTTAAACAAAGTATACTGCGGAAACGTACTGCGAAGAAAAATGATACAGTGCAAAAAATGTAAAATGTTTGTGTCCTTGAATAAGGATGACAATATAGTAAAGTGTAAAGGTGTATGTGAGGCGGTTTTTCACAAGAAATGCGTGCAATCCAATAAACAATTTCTACATACGTCATTCTGCGATGAGTGCCGAAAAACCAGCCCTTTGCAGCTAGCGCAGGACCCAAAACTATCGATAAACCCTAGTGAACTATCCGGTGAGAAGGTATTGGCTGAAGTAAACAAAAAGTTAGAAGTTATTTACAATATGGAGAAAAAAATTGAAGACCTTTCTACTAACGTAGAATTTTACGCCGAAATGTATCAAACCTTAATAACATTCAAGGAAGAATCGCAAAAACGAATCAAGTCATTAGAACAGAAAAATATCTATTTAGAGAAGTGCAATAAAGCGTTGGAAGAACGGGTGCAGGAGCTGGAGATTAAAGAAAGAGAGAAAAATGTAGAAATTCACGGGCTTGAAATGCACAAGGACGAGAATATTATGTCTGTAATTAAAGAAATAGCTTGTAAGCTAAACTTAAATCCGGATGATATCGAAGAAGCACAGAGGGTAGGTCAAGAAAAAGTTAGTGATAAAAAGATTAAAACCGTCGTGGTTGAACTGCGATCTAAAAACGCCCGTAATAGCTGGATGTTAGCCAAAAAACAATATAAATTAACAAATAATAAAATTTATGGCAATGGCAGCGAAAACCCCGTATTTATTAATGAGGATTTGCCAAAATACAAGCGCCAACTTCTATGGGCCGTCAGAAATAAACTAAAACAAAAAGGCTATCAATATATTTGGGTCCAAAACAACAACATCCTAGTAAAAAAGAGCAGCGAAGAAAAGAAGATCTACAACATAAAATCGGAAGATGACCTAAATAAAATCGAGGATTATAACTAATAAATAAATGCGATGCGCTCATAGTACGCGCGGAGCGGCGAATACACACTAAGTGCATTTAACAACAACGTTCAGCGAAACGGATATATTTTTTTCAGACATTATATATAAAAGATATAATGATATTTCAGATCTGAGTAATGATTTCACACAAAATATAAATAATATCCAAATTCTTCATCTGAATATCAGGTCACTTCGGAAACATTTTAATGAATTACTAGTTTTATTGGAAGAACATAAATACAGGACAGATATATTAATATTAAGCGAAGTAAATATTAGAAAAGAAGAGCTATCATTATATCAAATAACAGGATTTAACTCCTTTATAATATCAAGAGAAACTACCAGAGGGGGAGGGATATTAATCTATGCCCGTGATAAACTTAGCTTCGATGCTCGGAGAGTTCTTACAGAGGCCTTAGAAATGCTACACGGACAGCTAAAAATAGGAAACAAGACAACTCATATTATCGCCATGTATAGACCACCACAAAAAAATAAATTATTCTTCATACATCAATTGGAGACCACGTTAAAATCTATTCCAACATCTGATAATGTAATATTGATTGGTGACACAAATATAGATATTTTAAACGATAAAAATAATCCAACAACAACGAAGTACAAAAACACCCTGTGTGCCTACGGCCTATTGTGTTCCATACCGAGTACAGAGATAACTCGTGAGGCGGTCGTGGATGGACGGAACGATACATCGTGCTTAGATCACCTTTGGGTGCGTGCGGGACGGAACGAGTGTGAGCCGTCATCGTTCGTGCTCGAGACGAAAATCTCCGATCACCATGCGATTGGAATAGTGGTAAATTTAAGTGATAACTGCAATATAATGACTCAAACTAGTAGGGACAATAGTGTGCGGAAATTACTTAATGAAAAAATTATAAAACAAAGACTAGATTCGTATAACTGGGCGCAATTATCGGATATAACATGTCCACTTGTGTTATTTCAAACATTATGTACTGTGTTTGATAGGATATATAGGGAAAGTTCAACTGTAGTAACAACTTGTAATAAAAGTTTAATAAGACAACCATGGATAGATAGATATTTATATAAAATGATATTAAGACGAGACTATTTGTTTAGAGTGTGGAAATGTGAACCAAAAAATATGAATAAGCGATTAGAATATACAAAATTTAGAAATAAAGTAAATAAAACTATAATTAAGGCTAAAAATAAATATAGACAGATGGAAATAAAAAAATGTAATGGGGACTTTAAGAAAATATGGGCAAAAATAAACCAGTGGCTGGGGCGAAATAAAGTAAGTCTAGATGATGTAATATTGCGGCATTTAGGTAAGACAGAAAATATGATACAAATATGTACAAATTTTTCTAAAACATTTACTGAAGAAATTAAGGGAATAAAGCATAAATGTAAACTTAAATTTTTAAATAGAAGACAATATGTGAATCCGAGTGTGGTGAGTTTTAGATATATGATGGTGTGCTCTTTAGATGTAGAAAAGGTTATTAATAATTTATCATGTGAAAAAGCCCCTGGATTAGATGGAATTAGGATAAAAGACATCAAATATATACGGAAACAATTAAGTCCTGTTATAGCAAATTTTATGAATATGTGTATGTTGAAAAGTATTTATCCCGATCAGTTAAAACATGCTATTATACGCCCTATATATAAGTCAGGAAACCACTTAGAATATGTTAATTATAGACCTATAGCCATATTATCTATTATTGATAAAATTTTTGAAAAAATTATTGTAAGCCAAATTTCTAAATTCTTGGAATGTCATAATATTTTGTCAGACGCTCAGCACGGTTTCCGCCCGGGGCGCAGTACAGTTTCAGCACTAACGGAATTTGCCGATTACATAAACGAGGCTTTGGACGCTGGTAAACAAATTATAACACTTTTTATAGATTACAAAAAGGCGTTTGACACCCTGGATCATGACATTCTGCTACAGGCGATGGATGAATGTGGAATACGAGGCCCTACGAATAAATGGTTTCGGAACTACCTGAGTAATAGGAAAATGCGTACGATGATAGCTGGTGTGACTGGTGAGGATATGCATGTGGATCTGGGGGTGCCGACTGGATCAGTATTTGGTCCATTAGGATATGTGATGCATGTGAATAGTGTGTCAAATGTCGTAAACAAGTGCCGCGTTTTTATGTATGCAGATGATATGTGTATTGTTTATGCTTCCAAGGATATATCTGAGATACAAAGCTATGTACAAGAAGATTTTGAAAGTATAACTAAGTGGGCACACGATAATGGAATTATATTGAATATGTCGAAAACCAAGTGCATGCATATACACTCACCATACAATCGACAAGTTAAAATCATTAATAAAGAACAGATACATATAATTGGCCACTCATATGAATGCCTACATGCTAATAAAATCGACTGCAGGTGTGATAAATTAGATTATGTCAATACATTTAAATATTTAGGCTTAACTATTGATCAAAATTTTAGCTGGAAAACGCATGTTAATGACATATGTAATAAATTAAGATCCATGGTATGTAAGTTTTATCAATTAAATGCAGTTGTAGACAAGCACACGTTACGCATTGTGTATTATGCGCTTGCTGACTCACTAATTAGCTATGGACTCATTGTATATGGGCGGACGTTTTGCACCTATTTAAAAAATATTAAAAATTTACAAATAAGGCTGATTAAGTACCTGGTGACCAAAAAAGTTAAAGATAATTGTGGACAGGACTATAATAACTTATTTCCAATTTGTAAAATACTGCCTGTAGACAAAAAAATCGAATACTTAATAGGCATACGTCACTACTATAGTGACGATTACAAAAGATATGTTAATAATAAATATGATACAAGAAGTGTAAAATGTAAAATGCTTGTTAAACCGAGAATGAATAATTATTATGGGGAAAGATTATCAAAATCTCTAATACCTAAGATATTTAATAAAATTGAACTTTTGAGAGGGAGACCGCAACTCAGTAAAAATATGTTGAAATCAAAACTTAAACAGTTGTTTCTTGATGAATTATCATTGGAGTAGTAGTTTATTTATAACAGAAGTATACCATTGTTTTAATTAGTGCCTGTGTTGTTTATAATTATAGTGTAAAGAAATATTTAATAAATGTGTATAATCAATATTATAAGTAAATTAGTAGTATACTTAGAAGATATTATGTTGAAAATCGAGCGTGTCTCGCCATCAAACGTAAAAGTTTGGCGAGAATAGCTATGTAAGCCTATTCTTTGTATATTTTTTGTGATTAATAAATTGAAAAAAAAAAAAAAAAAAAAAAACTTCCAACTCTCAGTATGCTTATTTATTATCTATGCTTTCAACTGCGCATTCATATGTAAAACACGGATATATATTCCACACACTATTGAAAAAGGAACGTAAGAAATTACACAAAATTCACAGTTCATTCAGTCAATCTGTCTATAATTATTATGTTGGCAACATTTTGAAATTCGTACAACAATCTCTACTCTGTGCGAGTCTTTGACAAAGTTTCTTCCCTTCGTCACTTCCGGTTCAGCCGACCATCTGCGCCGCAAACATAATATAGATGCCGCATGGCTATACCACATATAAATAGACAGTATGAACGTAAACAATAAATGTTATATTTTATTTTGTATGTAATGTGAATACCCTATGATTTTATTTACTGTAATGTATTTATATAGTTTATATAACATATTTTTAAGTGAAATCTTCTTTAAAATGGTTGTGATTTTAAGCTCTTTGAAACGAAAATGCGACACTAAAAAGAACCAGCCATATACTTCTTTATTTTTGTATACGAGTATGTTTACATGCATAAACTTCACAGGGGCAAACATCCAAACCCGGAACGATTATTTGTAGGCCATACAACTTTTGACAATATATTCGGTTATACTCACTACACTCACTTATCGCCACGTAACTGTTAAATTAACTTTGCCAAAACTCAACAGAATTGCCATCTGCGCAGGACATGATTATAGTGCCCGAGAGTTTGTGCAAGCACAGAGTCTTCTCTCACTCTCGTATTCCGATTGGACGGTAAACCAACATGACCAAAGAACGATCAGGTGCAAACCAACGTCTTTACGTGCTTACTGAGGCACGGAGGTAAAACACCGCTTACTTCCAGATTCTGGACTGTCACTTAGAATTTCTTGTCAGAAACACAAAATAACTTATTTTTGACCCCATTCGGGATTCGATCCTGAAACCTCAAGATTATCAGTCGTGTTTACTATTGAAACACGCTAGTAGTTGTGTCAAGACTGACGTTTATTTTTTAAAAAAGATACAAGTCACTCTATATTACCACAGAGTAAACATGGCTATTGCCATATCACACCTAATAGAGCTAGTATCACTATTTATTAATCTGTGCTAGTAGTACACATTATTTTGATAATCTATAACACCTCCACTTATCAAAATAATGGGAACATGGTATAAATTATTTATACAGACTTGTTTATTATATTAACCTAAGTAGGTACACAACTCTATCTAATATTTAATATACATCAATAAAAATAAGTAAACATCAAACAATGTTTTGTATGCCTAATTGTTTAACAAATTGGTTGTGTTTATTACTACTTAAACCTTTGGTTAAAAGGTCTGCTGGCATTTCAGAAGTTGACAGATAAACTATTTTAACAATATTATCAGCAACAGCCTCTCTAACAAAATGGTGACGAATATCAATATGTTTTGTTCTCCTATGGAACAAAGGGTTCTCTGTCAATTTTTGAGCACCTTGATTGTCATTGTACAGGATAATTGTATAATTACAGCCAAGAATTTCGTACATTAAGCTTTTTAAATAAATTGCCTCCTTACAGGCCTCTGATATTGCCATGTACTCACTTTCTGTGCTTGACAGTGCTACAGTTTGCTGTTTTTTGCACTCATATGATATTACAGCTCCAGAAAATTTAAAACAGAAACCTGTATAAGACTTTCTATCAATATTATTAGAGCCCCAGTCAGCATCAACAAAGCCTTCCAAATTTTTATTATCTTTAGTATACATTAAACCATATGATTTAGTTTTCTTTAAGTATTTTAATATTCGCTTTGCATGCCTCCAATGGACTGCTGCAAAACAATTATTAAATTGGCTTAAATAACTGATACTAAAACTAATATCTGGCCGTGTTAGGATAGATAGATACATTAAGCTTCCAATTAACTGCTGATAAGGATATTGTGAACTAACGTTACCGGACTTATCTAACTTCAAGTTAATTTCAATTGGGGTATCCACACCATTGCAATCTAACATATCAAATTTTTTAAGAATATTATCAACAAATTGCTCTTGATCCAATGATATGCTGCCATCTTTATACATCCTAACCCTCATACCCAAACAATTTTTTACTTGCCCTAAATCTTTAATTTTGAAATTTAACTTTAAATCTTTTTTTAATTTATCTGTCATAGTACTATTATTTGAAAATATGAAAAAATCATCGACAAACACAGTTACAAAAATCTGCTCCTTGTTTCTCTTTTTACTATACAAACATGGTTCTAATTTTGACTTTACATAACCTAATGCTAGTAAACAATCATTAAGTCGTTGATTCCAGGCTCTGGCAGATTGTTTCAACCCATATATAGCACGTTTCAACTTCAAAACAGTATTACTTTTACATTTTAAGTTAGGAGGAACTTGCATGTACACATTTTCAGTTAGACAGCCATTTAAGAATGCAGTTGTTACATCCAGATGGGTGACTTTGAAATTTAATTTAACACTTATTGCAAATAACAACCTCAGAGTTGAGTATCTAAGAACAGGAGAGTAGGTATCACTATAGTCTACACCCTCTGTTTGGGTAAAGCCCTTTGCAACTAAACGAGCTCTGAATCGCACTTTGTTGTCACTTTCATGTTTCACTTTAAACACCCACCTGCACTGAACCACTCTATCTGCCTCCTTTTTATCCACCAGTTCCCAAGCCTGGTTTTCTTCAAAAGCTTTGAGTTCCTGCTCCATTGCTTGTTTCCACATTTCTCTATCTGGCCCTTTCATCGCCTCCTCATATGTTAAATCATCATTCCAAGATTTCTGCTTGTCAGCTATGCTAAGATTTGAGGAACCATACCTCTCTACTGGTTTTCTTGTACGTCTGCATGGTAACTCTTCTGCACTTAATTCACAAACTTCTTCCTCACCTAACGTGTGGTATGAGTCTTCTGATGGTAAGGACAAACTGGAAGACTCCGGAACATAGGTGAGATCATCCAAGTCTGAAGCACTACTACTTTCCTCTTGTATTTCTTCCTCCACTAATTGAGAATCCTGTATATCAATCTTATATTCCTGCACTATTATCTGAGCATTATCTGGGGTTTCTTCTATTTCCATAATAGTCACATCCCGGCTCATAGTAACTTGTTTAGTTTCTAATAATCGTTGTATAATCTGTACCCTTTTACATTGTCTGGGTAACCAAGTAAGATATACTTGACAGCCTTTTTGTCCCATTTAAGTCTCTTATTCTTTGGTATATGTACCATTACAGGACTACCAAACACTCTGACGTGACTCAAATCAGGTTTTCTGCATGTCCATTTCTCAAATGGTGTAATATCTCCTAGACCTGAGGCCGGCGTCCTATTTTTAAGGTAAACTGCCGAGTTCACTGCCTCTGCCCAAAATTTTTTTTCTAATTTAGCCTCAAAGAGTAAGCATTTAGCACGTTCAACTATTGTCCTGTTGAAGCGCTCACAGAGGCCATTTTGCTCCGGGGTGTACGGGTTAGTCTTTTGATGAACTATCCCTTGAGTTTTCAAATAATCTTCCATCTCTTTGGAACAAAATTCTCCTCCATTATCTGTTCTGAGCACTTTAATTTTATTTCCCGTTTGGTTCTCCACCAAACTTTGGTATTGCTTAAAGTACTTCAATGCTTGATTCTTTTCTCTTAAAAAATATACAAACGACATTCGACTGGCGTCATCAACAAAGAGAAGAAAATATCTAGCCCCGCCAAGAGATTTCGACTCCATAGGCCCACATAAATCTGAGTGCACCACCTCTAACAGGAATTCACTCCTATGATTGGCTGATGGGAAAGGCAAGCGAGACTGCTTACCCTCACAACACACAACGCAGTTGGATTTCTGGATGTTTGCTTTATCTTTATAGGATACACCCTCCACTGCACCATTCTTCATTTTCTCTAAGTCACTACTGTTGATGTGCCCGAGTCGCCTATGCCACAGTCTTGCTTCTGATGTATGTACTGCCGAAGCTGCTAACCCCACTGACTTCACTGTGTTTAGTTTGTACACTCCATTATTTAAACTTGCTACTCCAATCAGCTTATTCTGCTTATTGCGGATATTACAACAATTCTTTTCAAATGAAACTGTATTTCCATTTGCTATAAGCTGGCTAACAGATAGGAGGTTAGTTGTGAGGTTGGGTATATACAACACATTTTTCACATGAATGTCAAACTGAGCTTTGTTTACACATGTAGTTAATAGTGTATCGCCGGCACACATAACTGGCATAGATGTTTTATTCGCCACAACTATTTCATTTATCTCGTGTTTCCGCATATCCCGTAAACTGTCACGGTTCGCCGTCATATGGACACTGGCACCAGAGTCAATATACCAATCTTCAGTACTAAATTCTCCATTAAGGAATGCTACACTAAAAGCACCTGCTTCCTTAAGTTTCAATTCAGGACATTGGTTTTTATAGTGTCCAATTTTCTTGCATTTATAACACTTTATTTGTTTACTTCCTGATGACATTTTTTTTGACTTTGACGTTGACGTTTGTCTTTGCTTGGAATGAACAGTGCTGCCACCTTTGGTTCGACTATTCGTCCAAAACGCTGTTTCCGGTCCACTGTTGCCAACATCACAAGACATATCGAGAAGCTTCGTTTTGATGACGTCTGCACTAATGGCCAAACCGGAGTGCTCGATCGCCATTATCATTGGCTCGAACTTTTCTGGAAGCCCGGCCAAAAGCAATGATGCAATCCACTCTTCATTGATTTCAAACCCTGTTCCCTTTAAACGCTGTGCCGTTTCAACCACTTGAGATACGTAGCTTGTCATGGATTCACTATTTTCTAAGCGGATGGATATCAATGTTCGCAGTAGACTGATTTTCCTAGTGAATCCGGTGTCATCGAATAGCTGCCGTAACTTGTTCCACAACGCGTTTACAGTTATCTCCGTCTTAATATGAGCGTACAATGAAGGGTCGATGGTCATAACAAGCTTTGCTTTAGCCTTCACTTGCTCACTGTCACTCAAATCCGGTGAAATATTGTCCAAATCAACGCCTTCTAACACCATTAAGTTTTTTACGGCAAACGCCCAGTCATCATAATTTTCGCGTCCTTTCAACTTTGGTACACTTAATAAATAACTGGATGACGACATGATTTCCAAAAGAAAAATAGGTTAAAACTACTTTAATAACACTTATTGACTTTGAAAATACGGGACTGGGCCCATAACCTATTGAAACACGCTAGTAGTTGTGTCAAGACTGACGTTTATTTTTTAAAAAAGATACAAGTCACTCTATATTACCACAGAGTAAACATGGCTATTGCCATATCACACCTAATAGAGCTAGTATCACTATTTATTAATCTGTGCTAGTAGTACACATTATTTTGATAATCTATAACATTTACGACAAACAGACCAACGAGGCAGTCAGAAATATGTTACAAAATGCATTATATCCATCATACATTATTTGTATACTATGAGTTCGCCAAACACAAATGTAGTCAATAATCTTTATTCACCTGTGCTGGATGTAACGTTTATGAAATAAGGTCGGGGGTAAGTTTGGAAGTAACGGCACAGAGATGTGGCAACCAGGACTTAAACATACTCGAAAACTAATTATTTGTGGTTATTGGGTACCTATTTTCTTACACTGTCTTAACAAGGTATGTGTAGTGGCGGTGTGAGAATATCCACTACTTCTTAATCATCCCATGGGTCTCGTAAGAGGTGACTGAGAGAAACAAATCAGGTGATGGGTAACAGTATCTTCATAATAACAATTTAATAAATAAATGTGCCCAACGTGTTTGCCAAGCGTGGCAACCATCTTCCCATATAATGGGAGGTTCTATGTTCAGTAATGGACTTTAATCGGCTATAACGGACGAACCCTACAAATCAGCTTCGGAATTAAGGACCCACGCCGTTACCGCTACAGTTTATCAAAAGTTCATTGCTAGAACATAGTACTGGGGCTATTTTTCAAAGAAACACTTCATAATACTGTTACGCGCTCAAATCGGCGCACTAGCGCCATCTAGTCTCGAACCGAAGAACTAAACTTCTTGAAGTTTAAAACTCGAACTCTCGGTACCTTGCGCGTGTTTACTTGAACATTCTGGATATTTTGCTAATTTATATAAATAGGCGCTGCAAGATGCGATCGGAGTAGTGTTGATTTGGCGAGACAAGCGAAGTTTCGGAGCGGAATAAAGTGAATTAGTGTGTTTAATTATTAGTGTTTTAAGTTTTAATTTGTGTAAAGTAAATTAAAGTGTTAATTTAGGTAATTTTATCGGCAATTTTTATTGTCACGAACCTCAAGCTCGTAACAATACTTTTTATTTTTACACTAAGAAGCAACTAGTGATCGTTTCTTGAAACATTCCTAGACAGAAACGAACGTAAGTGTTCGAAACGACGAGTGTGTTCAATTAAAAAAACGTTTACGTTGTAGAGACATGCTGTAACTACATTATGGTTGTATCTCATCTGGGGAAGGTCCACGCTCTCATAAAATACCGGCGCGAAATAGCAGATTCATGCTGCTGCATTTCGCTTGGCGAGTGTAGAGCAGGGGAGACCCTTTTTACTGGATATAAGGCATTCCATCTTATCCCTCAGGGGTAATAACGCTTCTGCATTTTGAAACTTAATCAAACGTAAATATAGATGTCTATCGGTCATAGCATCTACTCACCAGCAGGTGAACCGCGTGCTTGTCACCCTTATGCTATAAAAAACCCTTCGAACGAAGTTTTAAGTATTATTGTTAAACGTTAATGTTTACTTTTAATAAACCTGTTTATTGAAATGTGGGACTTATGATGATTATTTATGAAAAAAATTACATATTTGTTTTTATATTTATTAAATATTTTAAATTAAAATAACATTTTAAGATAACTCTTCTTACGTGTAGTGGTAGTGTTAGTGGTTCAACATCCCATTTTCGTCCCGTAGATTGCTAATGGCTTCAGATAGATGGCAGTATAACAACTCGTTCCGCTAGAAGTTAAAGACCTAAACCGGGGATGGGCAGCAGCGTCAAAGGTGCGAGGTGTCCGGTACTGCGATTGATTTGCCTGCCAATCCTGGGTTAAGTCTAATCCTGCCTACAACGGAAAAGGCTTGTCGAGAGAGTTCATGTTCTTCGATTTATTATAATCAATTAGAATTAAAATATAATCAATTAAAATTATTATTAAAAAGGCAACATTTATTATAATCAATCGCCTTGTAAGACGCTTTAGTGCAGTAGTTTAGCATTGAGTTGCATCACTGAGAAACGTGGGTCCGAATCCCGCACGGAACATATATTTGTATGGCCTAATTGTCCCGAGTCAGGACGTAAGTCCTAAATTTGTACATGTACAAATTTAGATTAAGCTTAGGGCCAACATATTTATTTGCTTCCTGAGGTACAGGGGTGAAATACTAGCGAATTCGTGAAGATCCAAAACACAATAAGTGATATATATATATATATATATATATATATATATTCATGGGGGGTATATTGTCATAGTTGCCACGCTTGGCGAGCGGGTTGGCAAAATTGGCTGTTGTAATTTACGGATTAGTAAGCTGAAGTGGCAATGGGTCGGCCATATAGCTCGAAGAACCGATAACCGATGGGGAAGAAAGGTTCTCGAGTGGCAGCCTCGTACCGGTAGGCGTAGTGTAGGACGACCCCCCACTAGATGAAGTGACGACCTGGTAAGATATGCAGGAAGTCGATGGATGCAGGTGGCTCAGGACCGTGCTTTGTGGCATTACTTGGGGGAGGCCTATGTACAGCAGTGGACTTGTGAAGGGCTGTAATGATGATGATGATGATGATGCAAACTAAGTTGCGTAACGTTGTGTAACAGGGGCATGAACAGGTGCATCCATAAAATTTCCGCATTTCTTACCAGGTCGTCACTTTTGCCGGTAAGGAAACTTCTTGCGTTCTGCTTGCTAGTACAACGCTACCAGTTAAAAAAGCCCATCCATATCGGTTTTTGATTCGTCGATCTCTATGGCCGGAATATTGCCATTTCAGCTAACTGATTTCATGAATTTAGAAATACTTTCTTTAAAAGTATTTTAAACCAGCAACGAACTACGTTATAAACATTTCTTGAAAATGAGACATTTTTTTGTATGTAGAATGAACTCACACACAGAAATGCATGTCGATTTATTTCTTGTAACCTATAGATTAAATAGTAATATTATTTTTAATGCATGTAACGGGAATACTGAGAATAAACTACTAAAAATTAAAATATGAATATCACAATAACCTAAAAACAAACTAAAAGCAATAGCCTAGTAGAA
This sequence comes from Parnassius smintheus behrii, assembly GCA_036936625.1. Lineage (NCBI taxonomy): Eukaryota > Metazoa > Arthropoda > Insecta > Lepidoptera > Papilionidae > Parnassius > Parnassius smintheus. Next base: position 40,326,403 of record JAUPFT010000014.1, on the reverse strand, counting down.
AGATGATATGGAGATAATATGGAGTATTGTGAAGAGACAATAGTTCGCAGAGAAAATTGGGCCAGAGAGATAATCAAGTAGAATCGCTTATAAAAGAAGTATTTAGCTCAATAAGCAATAAGCTTTGAAAAAAGAGTGCTCACATGTTATATAAAAATTAAATTTGAGTACATGATGTAAGATTAAATAACAGATGAAGGTAATGATCTCTTTTTATTGTAGCTTGGCAGTGACGGTGACAAAAGTGATAGTGATAGTGAACATTCAAATAATATTGAATAAGATACGATTTGTTTACACCTTATTGATCATTATTATAAAAAGTGATTCTTTTTAACCCAGTCTATATTGGTTTATCCTGAATATTCCTCTTTATATACGAATTGTTTCAGAGGGGACAATATAGCACTTAAAGAGCCACATGAGTATAATAGTCATCAACATGTCGGTTGTAACAGTTGAATTACGAAAAAAATGCCCTTACTCATTCAAATAAAGGAGTTTTAAGGCTTAATTGTTATCTCTTTATGGGTTTGACAGTATGTGACATGTACACGTCATTTGCATTGAAATTTGAAATATGGAAAACTGTAAATTACTGTGCTGTCAATCGGATTACGCATCAAATCACAATGAACGGACAACATTACTTACACTTTTAGAAATAGGTTTAAGCAAAGCTCTCGTGGTATCTTATTTTAATAATAAATATATAATATATGAATACGTATACATATTAAATAAGTTATCTTTGTTACGAAATGTTTTTCTTTTCATACAAACTGCAAAAATGATTCATTACACACATTTTTTCCATGTTACATTAACTAGATCACGAATATCAAAACGACGTTTTTATTAGGTTTCTCGATCCCGTTTAGATTTTCAAAAAATCTTTAGGTCATTTTAAATATAATAAATTGGTAATTAATAGAATCAGGCATTACTTTGCGGAAATCCATAATAGCATATTAATAGTTACTTTGCAAACATCCGCTAAATAAAATAAGTTCTTCAAACTAGGTAAGACACATCACTTTATTTTATTCAGCGGATGGTTGCAAAGTAACTATTAATGTCTTTATTATATAATAAATTGATTTTTGTTTTCGTGTACTACCATCAATATTCATTACAATTCCTAGTGGGCCCAAAACACGATTGTCTCCTTTTTTTTCTTACCTATACGGAGTTGTTTTGTATATTATTAGAAATAAGTACAAGTATAATAGAGACGTGAAAAAATCAATAACGTCGAATAAGAGTTTTCCTTCAAAGTGTTGTCCATTGAAAGTTGAATATAGTTCGGAAAATTTTGATCTCGTTTGAATTTTTTTTATTTCACAGAGCCTCCATTGTGTGAAAAATGTCAGGATTCTTCGCAACGAGCGATAAAATCTGAAGGAGTTTTTAAATTTCCAAGAACTTTTAATGTTATGAATTAAATAAATGGTCAATTACAATCTTTAAGGTATATTTTAGTATGAAAGACTCGCTTAAGACAAAACTTATTTTATAGAATTCGTTATCTTATTTAGCCTCACTTTTTATTTAAGTGACCCCTGTTAAGAGAAAGAATATAGACGGGTAACTTAGCTTCTGTGGATAAAATATTATTGATGTATGTCAAATACTTTATTACTCAGAATTATGAAGCCCTTCAGACCGAATTTCGTTTATGGTGATCACCCCTTATAGTATTGCCATGTTCATCCACCCGTCCGTCGGTCCGTCCGTATGTCCGGCCGTTTCATTCGTCCGTCCGCGGTTTTATTCAGAGACCCTAGGTGCTACGAATCTGTAATTTGGCACAGTTATAGATATTAATTCTTCATGGGGTATATATATATATATATATATATATATATATATATATATATATATATATATATATATTCGGTTCACGGTACATCGGTTAACGGTGTCGGAGCTTTTAATGCTATAAAATATAATCAATTTCATCGACATATCATGTCTCAAATCTCATTTAGACCTAGCTGTATTTAAGTGGCAGCCGTTTAAATTTTTCAGTGTCACCACCTAAAATAATCGAAGTTGGAAATGAATTGCGACAAGATCGGGAGATGATCAGACGTGCAAGTCAACATGTGGCAATAAGGGCTACAACATGTCTCCAACATCGTGGAGGTCATTTCGAACAGTTTTTATTAATTTATTATAACTTTTTAGTTACGCGCATTTTGAAATGTTGTGTTTCACTCTTCTCATCAATTCTCTTTGTCTGTCTGCAACCAGGGCGACAAATTTTTCAAAAGTCATATTCAAACAGTTATAATACTGATTTTTTTGGTTACAATTAATATTTTTATGTTTCTGGTTAGGAAATGTTCTGATCTATCTGATTAATGTAGAAAATCATTAGGTAAATGACTTACTTTTTTCATTAAAGCCGAAAATGTGAAAAAATAAACGATTTTTTTACATTTTTTTCTTTTCTTAGTCTTTTTAGGATCTAAAAATAATTTTGCATTTAAAAGTTTACTTTTATTTTATTACGCGTATCTTTTCTATCCAATGAGACATCTTTTAAGAATGTAGGACTTCTACATCGGTGAATATTGTAATTTTAATGCGCAGGGTCGTGGTGGTGACACTGAAAATTTTAAATGGCTGCCATTTAAATACAGCTAGGTCCAAATGAGATTTGAGACATGATTTGTCGATGAAATTGATTATATTTTATAGCATTCAAAGCTCCGACACGGGTAACCGTTATACAACAAACCGTTATATATATATATATATATATATATATATATATATATATATATATATATATATATATATATATATATATATATATATATATATATATATATATATATATATATATATATAAGAAAGGTTCTGGAGTGGCAGCCTCGTACCAGTAGGCGTAGTGTAGGGCGACCCCACACTAGATGGAGTGACGACCTGGTAAGATATGCAGGAGGTCGATGGATGCAGGTGGCTCAGGACCGTGCTTTATGGCATTACTTGGGGGAGGCCTATGTTCATCAGTGGACTTGTGTAGGCTGTATGATGATGATAATGATGATGATGATGACAGATATTAATCAAAAAAGGATATAAAATTTAAAAAAAAAAAAACATTTTTAATTTGAGAAATTCCCATACAGATAAATAGAGGCTGATTTTTATTAGCCGTCTATTCCATTGTGTGCGCTATCGTTTAACAGGTCTTTCAAAAACATTTAGAATATGGACCAACTTATAAATTGCACTTAAATTAGTAAAAATTTCGTTACAACTCCGTAGAAAATGACCTAAAACTAACTGCATTATTACTTTGCAATGTTATTGTAAACTGTAAGAAATAAACATTTTATGAAGAAAACGACGTATGCGTAACTACAATAGCTTTATTTTTTCCTTTGCAGGATAAACAGGGTAGATTTTTCTTACTTATTAACAAATTTATCCTATTTTGTAGTTGTTAGTTATTGTAGCTCTCACACAAAATATGTATATCATATATCTTCACACAGTTTAATTCGTAGTAATCTTGGTTTACGCGGGCGACCCTCAGGATAATTTAGGGCAGTGATAGTTTACGGGAAGCTACGTTATGGTCATATCCATGCAGGTCATATACACGGTCATACGTGTATAATCCAAGGGTTGCACTGCCGGGAGTATATACTCGTATATAGATAGTTTTTTGAATACTACTCCCTATAAGTCTGAATGCAAAATAAGTCCTTCAGTTGATATCGTCCTATTTGGATCAATTTAAGTCATTTTAGCGGTCAAACCGCAAACTTAATATGCTCGTTATCAAGAAAGCCCACGTATTTTGACGAGTAACTATGTAGCCCTTTACTATGTGAAACTGAACATAGTCTTCATAAGCTGCTATTTCGCGTTGATATTTTGTGAGAGCACAACTATAATATAGCTGCAGCGTGACTTTTCCACGTATCTTCTGCGCAGGATAGGATTATAGTAATTAAGTTTTGCTTTCTTTTCTTTTTCAGCCCGTAAAGTCCAATGCTGAACATGGGTCTTCCCCGATGTAGATAGCGTTTGATTTAGTTACCACTCTTGACAGGTGGTTTGACGATAGCAGACTTAAACATCTTCCATGAGTGACGATTCTCCCAGTCATAGGTGTGATTTTTTTACGTTTGGCGTTAGCTAGATGATTATATCTCCATCTATATATCTTTTTGATTGAGACTTTCCGTTCGGTTCGGTTCCATGGGGGCCACCGTTGAGCCTTACCTAGTTGTTCCATTCAGGCCACGGGAGTCACCGGTGAGCCGCGCAAGAGGTTCAATGTAAACGGGTCTCACAAGCCACAGACTGCAGTTATCAAACAAAACACGTATTGAAGTGAGCCGCGTGGCCCCTTGACTGCTCCAGACGACGTGGTTTTCAAATCCCATACAAACTTGTAGTTGTATCAAAGGTAAAGTCCTAAATACGATCTTAGTGACGTACCGTTTTTTGTATAAATAGCGCGAATAAAATCAAAATAAAATAATTATATGTTTAATACATAAAAAATAACTAAAAATAATGAAATCATCAGTTTATCCAACTTAACATGGTACTTCTTTTACAACAAAACCAATTTAAAATAATTAAATTATTCATAAACATAACGTAATAATGATGCTTCTTATGCGATAAAAACTAAACTTTATAAATCATTATTAACATGTTGAACGCCGCGCGGCCCACCGGTGGGCCTATCATGACTTTCCATTGGGGCCAAAACAAAATCACGTAATCCGCAACTTTTCACAACTTCTGATTTTTATACCAAAGTTTGGTAAATGCAATGATATGCGTAGAAAATAAAAATAGGCAAAATCTATGGACTAGTTAAGGAGATATAGCAAGAAGCTCACTGGTGGACCGCGTGGCCTCCTAGGAAAGTTTATAAAATTTCGGTCGGCGGGGGCCATGGGGTCACGCGGTGGCTCACCACGCATCTCATCAGTGTTGCCTTTTTAGCGCATTTGGCGCTAGATCTAGTGCAATTCTAGGGTCTATAGCACTTTTTTAAATATCTAAGCGCTAAAAATTATCTAGTGGAATCTGGCGGAAAGTTTGATATAAGTTGACAGCACAGTGTGATAAAAAACACTAGCGAGTCTATCGTTCGTGATCGTTCGGATATACTCCGACCAAAATGTTGCTGATGCGTTAATTGTTTTACCTACCTTTTGCATTATGGCATGTAGCTGTTTTGCTTTTTATTATGTAAATCCTCTAAGTTTTAGTACCTGAGAAGAACTTGTTTTATTCAACGTTCGAGTTTCGTGTAAGTTTTTTAGCTCAGTTTTGTTTGTTTCGTGAACATTTTAAATGGAGTTGCCACCGAGGAAGAACGCTTATAGCCAGAAATATAGATCTGAGTAGGGAGCAAATAGCGTGGAATTTAATTGGTCAGATAAGAAGGTGATGGTGATGATAGAGTGAAAGACCGAGAAGAAAGAAACACAATCTGGAAAAGAAAGAGGGCTTGGCAAGAACCGTCAGAAGGACATGTCGCTAAGGTTACGCAGACAACGTACCAATCATGGGTAACAAAGAAACTAAATCAAAAACTACTACTAAAGGCTGTCTGGCTGGCTGTTGGTCTGGATATTTTAGGCATATTGCCAAAAATGTCCAGACCATCCTTCTCCTTGCTTACCTTGTTTCAACAGGATCCATTCATAATGTTGTTTTTGTAATAGTTGATTTTTAATTTGATTCCAAAAAAAAGTTTCATTATAAGTTACATTTAATGACCCCCACGAGACCAAATAGATGATGACGATGGATTCTTTAACGCTTTCACCAGACGGTAGTAACCAATTTTATTCATGCATACATACATACATAAACATCACGCCCGTCAGCACCAGGCAGAAACTATGGACATCCAGTTGGAACGATCCTGACATACCTCTCTCGCCTCCTTTACACTCGTATACCTTCGCATATATGCAATTTTATCTGCTTTCAAGCAAAAGCATTAAAAGATTATAATATGCAAACTTAACAAGTTGACTGTCGGTATATCGAAGTGCTGAAGTGTTTGTACAGTAGGGCTACGATGGCTATCCGAGTACAGAACCAGAGCTCAAAACCTATCCAACTGCAGAGAGGTATAAGACAGGGTGACGTTATATCCCCGAAACTCTTCACCGCTGCATTGGAAGACGTTTTCATGCTACTGGACTGGAAAGGATACGGTATTAACATCAATGGCAAGTACATCACTCACCTTCGATTCGCCGACGATATAGTCCTTATGGCAGAATCGCTGGAGGACTTAAGCACTGTGCTCAATGACCTCAATAGTGCCTCCCAACGGATAGGTCTTAAGATGAACATGGACAAAACAAAGATCATGTTTAATGTCCATGTCACACCTACGCCGGTAGTTGTTGGGAGCACTATGCTCGAAGTTGTTGACGAGTACGTTTACCTGGGACAAATAGTCCGACTAGATAAGTCAAACTTCGACCAAGAGGTCAATCGACGGATTCAACTCGGCTGGGCAGCGTTCGGGAAATTACGACATATCTTCTCGTCAGGTATACCTCAATCTCTAAAAACTATATTGTACAACCAGTGCGTGTTGCCATTGATGGCTAACGGATCTGAGACGTGGTCCTTCACTGCTGGCCGTATGAGGACGCTCAAGGTCGCTCAGCGAGCTATGGAGAGGGCTATGCTCGGAGTTTCTCTGCGTGATAGACTCAGAAATGAGGATATCCGCAGTAAAACCAGAGTGACCGACATAGCCCAATGGATTAGTAAGCTGAAGTGACAATGGACCGGCCATATAGCTCGAAGAACCGATAACCGAAGGGGAAGAAAGGTTCTTGAGTGGCAACCTCGTACCGGTAGGCGTAGTGTAGGGCGACCCCCCACTAGATGGAGTGATGACCTGGTAAGATATGCAGGAAGTTGATGGATGCAGGTGGCTCAGGACCGTGCTTTGTGGCTTTACTTGGGGGAGGCCTATGTTCAGCAGTGGACTTATGAAGGGCTGTAATGATGATGATGATGATGATGCAAACTAAGTTGCGTAACGTTGTGTAACAGGGGCATGAACAGGTACAGCGGGAGAACAACGGGAGATGGGCTATAGTGCCTTCTTAATATGAGCTCAAAATAAAAAACTGCTGTTGCCGACCCGCCTACCAAGCTTGGCAACTGTGGTGATCCGCTTTATAAGGTATTATTTAAATAAAGACTATCTCAAGCAGTGGACATGTGAATTACACACTTTAGAAAATATTCTTAAATAACGTATAAATAAATAAAGTACTTCAAGTCGGCAGACCGTGTGTAATTATTACCATTAAATAAATAATTCAATGTATATGTAAGAGGAGATATATAAACGTATTTGTCTTTCAGTCTGAAGTTGCGACCTTCGTGACGTTCTCGTCCTTGCTGTAATTATAATTTGACCTTTGAGAAACTTATATCAAATAATGATTTCTTATATTTACGCGAACACTGTACATTGATTAAAACTACTTTTACGGATTTTTTCGCGTTTTATTTATTTTTTATTTATATCAAATAGTTTTATTTCTTTTAAGGCTGATATTTCAATAATTAGACAAATTGAATTAAACTAATTTTTACACATTTTATCGCGTTTAATTTAACTTTTTATTGCACGACGTTTCAGGTGCTTTCCCATGGTCACGTGGGGTACTGAGGTTTTTGACGTACCGATGCCATAGTTAGCCCGGCTACCTTCAGTTTTTTTTTATAGGATAGGGTGACAAATGAGCACACAGTCCACCTGATGGTAAGTGATTGCTGTGGCCCATAGACATCTACATCTATCCTCGATTACGAATCAAAATGCAGATGCGTTGTCACCCGTGAGGACTTAGGTGGAATGCCTCGTTTCCAGTAAAAAGGGTCTCCGGTTCTCTACACTCACCATACGAAATACAGCAGCATTAAGCTACTATTTGACGCTGGCATTCTGTGAGAGCGTGGTCCCTCCCCGGTCGAGGTGACCCATTCGAGCTACAAATATATATACCACCAATATAATTGCAGCATGGCTCTACCACAGTAATTTTTGTAAAATTTGTATAATAATTTTTGGTCCGATCTACGCAGATTCTGAGTAGATCTGAGTAGACCATGGATGCTGTAAAATAACTGAAACGTGGGGAATTTAAAAATTAAGTCAAACGCGATAAAATCCGTAAAAATTGTTTTTTAGTGTTAATAAAACAAAGTAGAAATTACAGCTGTATGAAAAAAAAATTGTTTCGCTTTTATATTCCGTAAAAGCTTAATTAAAGTCCACTGATGAACGTAGGCCTCCTCCATAAATTGCGTCATACTTTCCATAGTTGCCTCGCTCGGCAAGAGGGTTACCAATGCAGATTTTTATTTTTAAAGATTTTTTATTTTTTATTTTTGCTACCCATCTCGTGATTTGTATCCCTCTATCGCCTCTTACGACACCAACTGGATGATATAAGGTGGTGGATATTCTCGTACCGCCACCACACATACCTTGTAGTGAAATTTTATTCTTTTATATTCAGTCATGTTATAGTTTCTTTGATCGATAAATTTTATTTGGCGATTGAAATAAGTTTTTGATTTTAAAAGTATTGAAATTGTATTATTTATTGTTAATTATATCTAATTAATAATCTTCACATATTATAATGATGCGTCTGTTAATGAATGTGTTACTTCTGAACGACTTCGCCGATTGAAGTAATATTCACACAACATATTTGTATTATCGAAGATTAATTATTGTTTTCTAGGAATCAATAGCTATAGTCAACATAAAATAAATTCTGTATTTACGGATCAAAATGTATATTAGAACATTAATACTCACAATATTCTATGCTGTATTATATTTAATTATTATTAATTATTAAACACTTTTTTTAAAACGTAACTTCCACACTAGGATTTTCCCCCGTATCGCTTGTATCGTTTACATATTTTAGAAATACAAACATTCAGACACGAAGCAATTATTTTTAGGTCATACAAATATTTAATCCGTGCGAGATTCAAACCCGCAGCCCATTAGCACTGCAACTCATTGCTAAGTCACTGGACACGATGAGTGGCGCTGTGCTCAAGTTACGAGTATTAATGCATTTTCATATACACTGTAAGCAGTCGCAGTAAATTTGAAGTAAAAGTCACCGCGACAACTACGGGTAAGGGCAGAACAACGTCTACCGGCCAACTAGTTATGGAAGTATGGATTCAAAATGAAATTTGAGATCTATACATATGTATATGCTACACAATATACTTACTATATGTAAACTATGCGTATGCGCAAACACGGACGTAGTCAATAATTGTTTACCCGTACTTTATGTGAAGTTAATGATGTACCTAAGGTCGGAGATAAGTTAGAAATAGAAGCAGAGAGACAAGCCAACCCGGACACACAAGGACATTTTCGCAATTTTTATCTATATTTTTTATTAGTTTTAGCACTTTAGTGTCCTTCACTCTTACAAATGTAATAGCGTTTTTCACTTATTTTATATATAGTCTTCACTTTATATTTTATTTCGCCTCAACTATACACATGCCTTCTTCTATAACAAATAATCGATATTAATATTTAAGTTCCACCCCCAGCAAACACCATCCCCCAAGACACCTCTCCATTTCACGGACAACAAATTGTAGGTATAATAGCATCTTCATAATTCTTATATAGACGACCTACTTTTGAAATATATCCTGATCACGGCATTATTTCCCCATATTATATTCGTTGACGCCTCCTCTGTGTTCGTATACTATGTAGTTATGAATTGACAGATCGAATCACACGAGTTTTAACCTTCCGGGGGAAAAATAATATTTTTACTGGTATCCCAACCTATATGAACTTCCACTGGTAACACTATACACCTCATGTTATTGTGAATTTTTCGTGCCGAATCAGCGAGTCGCATCTTCAAATTAAAAAGTTTAAAATTGGTTTTTAAGTATAAATTCTTAATTTTATTATTATCAACATTAGAAAACTTACTTTACACTTATAAACGTTTTGGACGATTGCATTGTATGTAATTTTTGCATTTAACTAACTTGTAGGGTAGATAAACTATAGCGCGAAATGTGAAATATATATTTGAAACAGAACGAGCATCGGTAAGTACTTAATTTTTCAATAAACTTAATATGAATATTGTATTTATGTATTGAATACGTATATTGCATAGAGTATTTAAAGAAACCTGTAGGGTACTTACTACTACTTATCTTCACGCACAATCCCTAACGGGGTAGCCAGAGAGAACAGATCGCCAAGTGTCAAGATCCTTACATACCTCTTTCGCTTCTTTCAGGTTCATTAACTTCTTCATACATGCACGTCTAGGTATCCGAGTACTCTTGACCCTCCCCTCTTCGAGCAATTTGCTCACATGGTCTTCGAAAGTTAGTCTCGGTCTACCTCGACACCTTTTAATATTTACTTTCGCTCTATATATTTTCTTCACCATTCGGACTTCACTCATTCGTTCAACGTGCCCAAACCATTGGAGTACGCCCCTATCAATTTTTGTGATAAGGTCATCTTTCAATCCTGCCATATTGCGAATCTCTTCGTTTCGCTTTCGGTCGGCTATGCTAACGCCACACATTTTACGAAGAGATCGCATCTCCACTGCATTCAACTTGCTTTTATGCTTCTTCTGGCATACCCAGGTTTCGCTGCTATATAACTGTAACGCAGTGTGGTACCAACACTGCGTTATGTATTGCAAGGCGTGCACACTTCACCACGCCTTGCATAGGGTAGATTAATAAAATAGCAATATAAAATTAATGTACTCGTATGATACAGAGCAAAAGTCGGTACATTACATATTATCTATTTTGCGGTGTCCACAATATATGAGACATAGTATTCTACTTTATATGAATATTCATACATTCATATTTACTACCAAAATATGTACATAACTGCTTAAATTGTAACAAAAGTTCAATATAATATCCATGTATGAGACAGAACGAGAGTCTGTACATCACATATCTGCCTTGCGGTGCCACGGGGGGGTACACGAGGCAATGAACTTCATTTTATATGAATATTCATACGTTCATATTTCCCACCAAAATATATATAATAATATCGTTGTTTATAGCGTAACAAAAACGCAATATAAATCTTTGTATAAGACAGAAGGAGAGGCTGTACATTACATATCTGTCTTGCGGTGCCTCAAGGGGATACACTAGGCATTTAATTTCATTTTATATCACTATTCATACATGGATATTTACTACCAAAATGTATATAATATTATTGCTCACAAACTAAGAAAAACACAATATATAATCTGTTTGTGACAGAACGAGCCTATACATTACATATCTGCCTTGCGGTGCCTCAAGGGGATACACGAGGCATTTAATTTCATTTTATATCACTATTCATACATTGATATTTACTACCAAAATGTATATAATATTATTGCTCACAGTCTGAGAAAAACGTAATATATAATCTATGTTTGTGACAGAACGAGCCTATACATCACATATCGGCCTTGCGGTATCACGAGGTATTAGAATCCAATGCCTCATGCATTGGATTCTATTTCACATGAATATTCGTATGTTTTTATTTCTCTACAAAAATGTATGCAAGGGCTATTATACCCGCGGTACCACTGGCGTGTACACGAGGCTATTTTTACAACTGATGTTACTCATTTTTGGGACAAAAGAGGAGAAAAATTATTTGCTCAAGTGACGAGGAAGATAAAGATTCTGTTTCACACAGCATTCTCAACCCAAAAACTTGTTAGTCAATCTTGTATTAGGGAAAAAATGCTTTTAAATTCTCCAAATTCCATTCTTTTTTAACAAGTGCCAAATCAGAGATAGAAGGTTATGTGAAAAATGAGCCAAATACTTTCAAATGTCAACCTTGTATGTATAGGTCTTATCAAGAAGATTGGTGAAGAAAATAATGACGCTGTAAATAACCGCATTAGACTGTTATGTGCCTTATACAATTTAAAGGCTCCTTTAATAGAAGCATTACTGCTTTCAGAGCATATATCTAAAACATACATACACAAATCTTTAAAATATTGGGACCTGTCTCCATCAGCAACTCACTAGACATGCAATAGCCTCCAGCAGTTGCTTTATACATACAGAGATGAGACTATCAAGTAATATGTGGCAGGCGCCGAGCCCAACCATCAAGGAAAAAGAATAGAGGTAAACACAGCTAAAGAGGTAAGCAAATTCACTTGACCTTATTTTATTCTAAAATGTTATTTAAAAAAAATCTTTCTCATAGTAGGTCGACAACAATACATTAGTGTGAGTTAAGCATGTCCTCTCACATATATTGAGTTTAGTATGTCGGAAAATATTATATTTAATACGGCTGTAGAATTAATTAAAACACAAGACTAGTCATAATTTTCTTTTTAGTTATTGGTAAATACCATGATATGATATATATACCTAGATGAAGAGATTCAGAAAATAAAAAGTGGAAAGTTCTAGAATTGCTGCTAATTGGATTATGAAGTTAAATAAAAAAAATCAATACCTTAATAGTACTTTTAAATAACTTTGTCTTAACTTATAAAATTATACCATTTTCATACCTGAAGTAAAACACAAATGTTTACAATCATATAGGAAATTTGCTAATTTAATAGACAAATTAATATCTGTTTGTCTAGCTATCTTTTATGGGTAGATGTATACAAAACAAATAAAATGTATCAAAAGAGAATAATTTTGAATATAAATTAATACTGAAAAATCATATTCAGATTTCAAATAATCCAATTACAGGGGATGCTTATAAAATAAAAATCCTGTCATGTTATTGTTTTTTCGTCCAAAAACTGCATCTCAAGTAAGACATTACATATTGAACATATTTTAGTTTTTACTTTTGATCATAACGTTTTATTATAATCCCCATATCTAAAATTTCTTATAAAACTACAGCTATATCTTATATCAACCACATGGGTGGCATATAATAACCACATCAAGTGACATAGCTTGTTAAATTGATCTTGTGAAATATATGTATATCTTTTTTGCCTCATAAATAACATCATAAGGTAATTCTCTCATATGAAAAGAATCTAGGAAAACTAATGGTGAAATAAAATGGGAATCAAATTCATAAACCTATAAAATATTGTCTATATGATTTTATTCAAAAGTAATAGATAAACTTAAGATCACGCATTTGCTATCAGAAAAAACATAAATGCATTAATTTCATGGGTTTACCTTAAAGTGTATGCACTATTCTCCACAATCTTCAAACGGAATACAGAAGAAGGAATAACCTTCTAGTCTTCATAAGCCTGTTACTAAATCATTGTTAAAAAAACAACTTATTAAAATTCTTTCCCTGGTCAACAACTATAATTATTTAAGATCTCCTTTGATCTAAACTTACCTTGCTATGGCAGTGCTGTCAAAGAGGTACTTATGTATGAAAAGCATAAATATAAGCCCTTTTCTGTATATAAAATATAATAGACATATTATAAATATTATAAAAATATTTATAATATGTATTATAAAACATAAATATTATAAAATATAATAGTCTAAAATCGTGGTAAATAATGTAAGACATTTACTAATTGTTCTTCCTATTAATATTGGAGTTCATACTGTAAAGTTATACCGTTCTTTCTTGGTGTTTATAGGAAGAAAAATAAAAACTAGAATACAATCAAAGCTTAAGTCTAACATATGTCTAATGTCCTCCAGGCGGAATTTCGGCCACGGCGGCCTGCCTCAACGGAGGCTAGCCATCGGCACAGGACAGGATTACAGTGCCCAAGTGTATGCTCAAGCACAGGTGCACTCTCTATTCCCTCATTCTCATAATCCGATGGGACGGTAAACCGACACGACCGGAGAGAGATCAGGCGCAGGACAAACGGCTTTACGTGTTTTCCGAGGCATGGGGGTGAGACACCGCCAACTTCCTGACTCCGGGCAACCACTAAGAATTTCTCGATGGAAAAAATCAATAATTAATTTTTGACCCGACCCGGGATTCGAACACAGGACCTCATGATCAGCAGTCGCACTACTACAACCACTAGACCAACGAGACAGTTTTAAGAGATAATATGAGTATTTTAACCGACTTCAAGAAGGGGAGGTGTTCAGTTCGACTGTATGTTTTTTATGTGTGTTGCTTCATAGCTCTTCTCTGGATGAGCCAATTTTGATGAGTCTTTTTTTTATTTGAAAGCTGGTGCTTTAAGTGTGATTGACTCATGTAGATTTAATCGTGATCGGACTAGTGGTTTTTGAGTTGTCCTTAATGCGTACTTGATTGCCTTTGAATAAATTGATGATCTCCTCATTTTATTTATATTGAAGTCGGTTGTGCAAGGTTTTTAATTTTGCCACTTGTATCAGTTACCTCAAAATATTACTTGTATGTCATAAAACTGTATGAAATTTAGTAAATTAGTTGTTAATTTTGAAAACTACTTAATATCTCTGCTATAAATCAAACAGCTGGTTTGGTAAAATATTTTAACAAGAAAATACATTACTTTTTACTGTACATAGTACCAGGCATTCATTCCCTTCTCTACTAGAAGAAGTGGTATTGATGATATTGAAAGTGTTAGAAAGACAACAATGTTACATCAAAAACTTTTTCCGTTTATTATAAGAGGCCATTATTAATTAAGAGCATTTGAAATGTATAAAATAAATAAACAATTATTCATAATGGGAAATTATATTATATTATCTAAATTTATATATCATGTTTATTGTTTGTTTTGTTGTAAATTCTTAATTATGATAATTTATGACACTAAATAATTAAAATGAAGCAATCAAATCTTTAAACGTCTACATAGTATTCAAACACAGAGGAGGCGTCGACGAATATAATTATTTGATCAAAGTAACTTACCTGTAAGTGTCCTTCGATCAAAATTATATAAAGTTGACGCCTCCTCTGTGTACAACCCTACCCTGCTGTATATTATCACTCACCCTAAGGGCTTGCTTGCATTTTAAATATTTTTTCCTAATTCTAGTGGATATAAATTCACAATGATATGAGGTGTAAAGTGTTGCCAGTGGGAGTTCATGTAGGTTGATATACCAGTAAAAAATATTATTTTTCCCCAGGAAGGTTAAAACTCGTGTGATTCGGTCCGTCAATTCATGACTACGTAGTATACAAACACAGAGGAGGCGTCAACTTCATATAAATTTGATCGAAAGACACTTACAGGTAAGTTACTTTGATCAAATAATTATATCCCATTTTCTATCTAATTATATCGATACACGTGACCAGTATAAACAAATATGTTTTGATCTTTCCCAATGATCTTTCTTAAGGTTTAATAATAGGCCCTTTGTAATACTCGTATTTTTGTTTGGTAACTTAGTTTTATTTTTTGTCTTTTCACTAGAGCAATTGAAAGTACTTGGTAATGCCTTATATTATTTCAAGTTAAGTTAAGCCCGTTCACAAGGAGAGGGTTGGATAAAGGTTAAGCACATTAAATCGTCCCTATTACATTTGTATCAGGTTTATATTGTAAATTTGTTATTAAATATCCTTTCCCAATTGGAAAAGGCTCATAATATATATAAAAATACCCGATACAAGAGTTTCGCAGCCGACATTTTTTTTAAATTCGGATGCACATGGCTTCACTCAAGGCATGTGCGGTGTGCGCCAACCAACTGACTCGCTCCCCCCGAAAGGGCCTATAAGATGGAAACTGGGCCTTAGTCCACAGCAAAATGACTGGCGAACCAGTAAAAGAGGGCTTGGCCCCTTGGTAGTGCGTAAGCAGAAACATCGACCAAAGTCGCACATGTCAATGCGTGTAAACATCATACAGAATACGATCAAATCCAGCCACCGTGTGAATGTACGTCACATGGTTTAGGCAAATAAGCACAGTGGCCATAGAAAACCCTCCGTGAACGACACCACCTGCCAGACCGTTCCTGCAGACGTGACGTAAGTGTATGGTAGCAAGCTTCTGCTGTGGTGGAGGTTTGCTTTGCAGAGGACAACATTGACCTCGCCCTTATACGAGAGCCTTGGGTTGCCAACGGTCAAGTTCTGGGATTGGCGGCTGCCGGTAAGATTCTTGTCAATACCAAAGGCAGTAGACCCAGAGCTTGTATAATTTATGATAAAAATATTGAACTTTTAGCTGTTCCAGAGTACTGCAACGATGACCTGGTTACAGCCTTCATAAATCTCAAGGGATGCACATGAGCCAGAGTAATCATTTGCTCAGCCTATCTTCCCGGCGAGAACGCAGATCCTACTATCGAGTTAGAGCGAGTGGCGGAGTTCGCCCGAAAACACGACGCCGAACTTGTGGTGGGTTGTGATGCTAATGCTCACCACACAGCCTGGAGAAGCACCAACATCAACGAAAGAGGTGAGTTACTTTATGATTTTCTCATCTCCAACCGCCTGATAAGCCTAAACTTAGGTCGTACACCAACCTTTGTAACGCGTGCTAGGCAAGAAGTGTTAGACATAACCTTTGCTACCAATAACATGTCCAGGCGAATAAATGACTGGCATGTTAGTAGCGAAAACTCGATGTCTGATCACAAGCACATTAAGTTTGTGATTGGAGCATCACCATCCTTTGAAACCGTTACTTTTAGGGATCCGAAAGCGACGTCCTGGGATATCTATAGAGATAGCCTAAGGAGGAATTTGGAAACGTTTCCTAAAAGCATCAAAACAATTGGAGTTAGCGACGGAGACAGTAACCGTAGGTATCTGTGAAGCCTTCGAGGACAGTTGTCCCGTCAAAACCAAGACCTCAACACAAAAAGTTTCTTGGTGGAATTCTAAGCTGAAAGACCTTAGGGAAAAGACCAGGAAACTATTTAATAGGGCTAAGAAAACCAAAGAGTGGGATATTTATAGTGCAGCCCTAACTGAATATAATAAAGAAATTAGGAAAACCAAGAGAGCATCGTGGAGGAAGCTATGCGAGGAAGTTGAGTCTTTGCCTCGCAGTGCAAGACTACACACGATGCTATCGAAAGCTAAAGCTAATAAGATCGGGCTTCTTAAACAGTCACTTCACTAATAGTGAAACAGAATTATTGGAGTTACTAGCGTCAACCCTTTTTCCAGGGTCATACAAGACTTCAGCTTTGAACTCTTTCAGAGCCCTACGAAGGCCTTGCAATGAGGACTGGCGTAGGGCTGCAAAGATAATAAGGCCAAACCTGGTGCAGTGGGCTGTTGACTCCTTTGAACCATTTAAATCAAGCGGGGAGGATGGAATAATTCCCATCCCACTACAGAGGGGTATCGACATCCTTCTTCCCTATCTGGTAAAAATCGTCAGAGCAAGTTTTGTATGGCGATATATTCCAGAACGATGGACAATTGTCAAGGTTCTATTTATACCTAAGGCTGGTAGAAAGGACTACGCTTTACCAAAGTCCTTTAGACCTATAAGCCTATCTTCCTTTCTTCTTTAGACATTGGAAAAGGTTATAGATAGATATATAAGGGATGTAGCTCTAGCTACGAGACCCATACATTACAACCAGCATGCTTACCGCAGAGGCAAATCTACGGAAACAACGCTGATCAGTGTCATTGACAGGGTTGAAAAAGCACTGGAGGATAAAGAAATAGCTCTTTGTGCCTTTCTAGATATTGAGGGCGCCTTCGATAGTAGCCCCACATCACTGCTGATTGGGGGGCCTAACATCTAAAAATGTTGACCCCACAACCATCAGATGGGTGAAGTCGATGCTCTCAAACAGAAAGGCGAAAATAGCGCTGTTTCAAACTTCGATTGAGGTTGCAACCATAAGAGGCTGCCCAGAAGGAGGTGTTTTGTCACCCCTTCTTTGGACTCTTGCGGTTGACCAACTATTGTACAAAATGGCAGGCCTACGCATTGACACATTGGGTTATGCTGATGACCTTGTGATCATTGCAAGGGGCTTTTGCCAAAGTACTTTATCGTCAATAATACAAAGAGCCCTAAACACCATAAATAACTGGTGTAGGGGTAACAGTTTATCAGTTAATGCTGATAAAACTGTTATAAACTGTTACCAAAACTTAATGGTAAAGAAGTACTATTTTCCACGGAAGTTAAGTACTTGGGCGTAACAATCGACCAAAAAATAACGTGGAACTCTCACCTTAGCAACGTATGCCATAAGGCAAAAATTGCTTTAGGTACGTGCAGTCGTTTGGTCGGGAACAACTGGGGCTTGCGTCACAGTATGGTCCTATGGCTGTACAGCAGCATAGTGAGGCCGATTCTCACCTACGCCTGAGTCTCGTCCGGACCGCGCTAGTGAGCGGTCACGTTCGCTGGTCATCGACTCCCGCCTGGGTGGGAGAAGTACAGCGCGTCGCTTCGCAGTGGATGCGCGCGCTGTGGGGCCAACTCGGCTTGCGTCGAGCCTTGAGGACGCCCCCGACCCCAGCCGGGATGAAGATCACCCAACGCTGCGTTTAACCTACACGCTGGGAAGCGAACTCCGAAGGCCCGGCGCGCCCATGTGCGCGCGTCTGTTGGTGACTTCGGCTCCGCGTCGAGATGCTTCTCCGCGGAACCTTGAGGTTGCTGACCCTTCGGCAGATTACCTTCCCAGAGGCGCGAGACACGCCAAACCAGCCTAGGGATACCAGGCCTTCAGCTAGAACCAGGAAGGAGCACTGGAGGTCCGGAGCAGCTGCTGTTGGAGCGCCCCCCTGTCGGCAAGATTGGCCCTGCGTCGACTCCCATCCTCAAGACTCCGCGGGGCTTCGAGACGGCCGACCCTCCGGTAGCATCAACCTGGTGGCGCGCAATACGCCAACCAAGATAACCAACAATGTCGTCTTGTACGGCTCCCAAGACCGGCTCATTGTCATGAGCTGTGAGGATTACCCGGGTAATGGGGGACTCCCCGAGGCCTGATCCTGCATGGGATAAATAAGAGTATTCCCATAGCAGTCGATAATCAACCTACGCCTCTATTGTCTGATGTAACAAGGCCAACCAAAAGACGACTGCGGATAGACTAAATAGTCTACAAAGGACTGCCTGCCTAACGGCAACTGGAGCTATGTGATCATCGCCTGGAGCGGCTCTTAATGCACTTCTATGCCTAACGCCCCTTGATCTCTATCTAGACAAGGAGGCGAGGGCTAGTTTGTATAGGATTAACGCCCAGGGCGGTCTGAGCTTGCTCTCCTACAGATTGAGATCCATGCTCGACTCAATTATGGAATCACCGATCTTATGCATGATCTTAGATATCATGCGTCCACTATACACTTTTGATAAAAAGTATATAGTGGAGTTACCCTCCAGAGAAGACTTGCTGAATGGCCAGGTTATCTGTGAGGTTGGTAGCCTCATATGGTATACCGATGGGTCTAAAATGGGCCTCGACGTAGGCTTTAGAATTTACGGGGAACGCCCCAAATTCAAACTTAGTATGAATTTTCCAGGCAACACCTCTATTTTCCAGGCAGAAATTTTGCCATACTTCGGTGTGCGGAAATCAATATGCAAAAACACTACGTCAACCAAAAAATTTACATAAACTCTGATAGTCAAGCAGCACTCCTAGCGCTGAGATCAAACTTAGTGAACTCAAAGCTAGTTGGAGACTGCGTGAACCGTTTAAACGCCCTGGGTTGTAAAAACAGGGTCGTTTTAAGATGGATTCCGGGTCACGAGGGTATTGTAGGCAATGAATTTGCCGACAAACTTACACGGGAGAGCTCAAAGTGCACACAATTTGGACCCGAGCCATTTTGTGGAATCTTAAGAAGCCTAGCCCGATTGACCCTTGAAACTCTTTATCACAATAAATCACTTAAGATCTGGTCTGATACACCAGGCTTAAAACATTCTAAAACCTTAATCCGGGCTTTTGATCGTAAATTCGCTTCAGAAGCCCTGGGATTAAGTAAAAATAAATTGCGCATTCTGGCAAGAGCCCTAACTGGACACTGTTGTCTTAAAAAGCACATGTCCATCCTGGGACTAAGCAACTCAAGGATGTGTCGGTTCTGTTCCGTGACGGAAGAAACGCCTCTACACATCCTAACCGTTTGCGGACCCTTAATGCGTAAACGTAACACTCATCTGGGACACCAACTACTCCGCCCAGAAGAAGTGAAATTGCTCACGGCTAAGCAACTCCTTCGATTCATTGAAGACATAGTGCTTAGCAGTGAACTATAGCCATAGCAGCGATCACAATAGATCTTATAGGTCGCAGTGATACTGGTCTCTTTAACTAGACCTGCATAGCTGCTCGCACATAATAAAAAAGTGTATGGTATCACTACCGATTGCATGTTCAGCACGTCTACTAGCCGCAGAGAGTGTCATAAATCTACCGCTCACGCCAAGGGAATGGAGTCCCATGTTATGCGGTTTTCAGCCGCAGCCTTGAGAGTCTCCTCAGATTCGGCCTCCAAGTACCACTCGCATGAGTTTGACACATATGCTCCACCAAAACAACGGCAGATGTACCTAAACGCAGTTTAAGGTAATAGTAATAGTTTGCCATCAGAAGGGGTTTGTGTCACCGACGTTGAGTATATGCATTTTTCGATCATGTTTGTCTCAACCACCAACTATTCAAAGGTGGGAAATTTTACAGAGAAATCAGAGATGCCAACGGCTCTATAGCATTCTTTGTTTGAACTTGGCTGCGGGTGAACCCAGACTGCAGTAGCCACTTATACATTACACTTATACATGAACCATAAGTTCGTATATCACTTGAATTTTGTATAAAAATACGAGAAAAAAACGAAAGTAGATTTACCAGCGTAAATCATCTCAAGTGAGAAAATGAAAGAAAAAAAAGCATTACGAAATTATTATTGTTAGTTTCAGCAAAAAGCTTGTAGATTAAATTCTATTAGCATCATTATAGATTCGTGTAAGTAAAAGCCAGCACTTAACAAAATTTGCAAATTCAGTGGAGACGTAGCTTTGTTTATGTTATGCTGAGTTTGATATTTCACAAGCTTAGTAAATAAAAACAATAAATAACATGTCATATTTACGAGTCACGTAGCTTATGAGACTGTTGAGTTATTTAAACAAGAATTGAATATATTAAACCTCATATGTGTATTTTTTAAATATTTTATAATATAATAAACACAATCATCATTACAGTTCATCACCATTCCACTGGTGAACAAACGCCTTCTCCACAGATTTTTGTTAAAGTACGGTCCTAAGCCTGCATCCGTCCTATTTAATTATTTTCATTATTCATTCATTGATTATTGCCTATCAAAAATCCATTGCTGAATGTAAGAGTCTCATGTAGATTGCCACATACTTGCCACGCTCGGCAGGCCAACCACAGTTTTATTATTATACTGAGTACTTACCTGTTTCATACCCCTCTGTCACCTCTTATAATGGGATGGATCCAGGATCCCACGGTATGATATGGTGGAGTGGATTCTCTTTCGCTGCTCTACACGGCAAATTTTTCATGTTCATTATATGTATTTCATTTGATAGGGAAAAAAAAGTAAAGTTAAGTTACGGACTTTATTTTTCCCACAACTGTACACAGACTTCTAACTTCTGGGAGGTTTGCGAAGGAATCGGTCTGCCGCGCTGTACCGATGTGTTTTTTATAGAATTAGAGTGACAAACGAGCACGCAGTCCACCTGATGGTAAGTAGATGGATATAAATTTTAAACCAAAATGCATACACGTTCCGTCCCTTTCCAGTTAAAAGGATCTCCGGTTCTCAATACTCACCATGTGAAACACAGCAGCATTAAATTGCTATTTTGTGTTGGTATTCTGTGAGATCATGGTCTTTTCCCTGTTAAGTAGACCCATTCGTGCTATAACCATAATTAAGCTGCTGCATGGTTCTACCACTTATTAACTACGCATGAATTTGTAAAATTATGACTGCAATAAGGGATTAAAAATTCTGTTCAGGAAGAAAAATGGGCATCACGGTCTGAAATATTCTAAAAAGTAAACATAATTTGCATTTACTGATTTCAATTCGTTACATTTTAGTTTCTTGCTTAATATTTCAAAAGAAAATACTACAATAATTGAGCAATTTTCATGAATAACAGTGGTAGAGCCATGCGGCAGCTTTGCTGTTGCACGTATGGGCCGGCTCAAACCGGGGTGGTACCACGACCTCACAGAATACCGGCGTGAAGTGGAAGTTCTGCTTCCGCGTTTCGTCTGGTGAGTGCAGGTGGCCGGAGGCCCAAATCCCCCCCCCCCCATCGGAAGCGGAATTAAATAAAGATAGACTACCCCAGGAGGGTACCAGCACCCCTGGAGAATCCCTCGCTGAGCATCCACGACCATGTTTCTCCACTTCTGAGCGTGGGTGCTCAGGCTGCCCCGCGTATTCTGGGGGGGGGCGAAATTCCGCTCAAGACTACAACTGCTCGGGGCAAACGGAGCAACAAGACCAAGGCGACCCCTGCCACGCTGTCCGTGAATTTCTGCAATATCAGGGGACTTCACTCCAACCTAAACGCCGTCCACTACCATCTCGAGACGGCGAGGCCGGCTCTGCTCTTTCTGACCGAGACGCAGGTGTCCTCTCCGGCTGATGTTTCGTATCTCTCCTACCCGGGGTACAAACTGGAACACTCCTTTGTGCCTCGGGCTGGAGTTTGCGTTTACGTCAGAGAGGACATCTGTTCTCGACGCCTCGGCAGACTTGAAGGTTCAGACCTGTCCATCCTTTGGCTACGCGTAGACAGCGACGACCATCCGCGCGTCTACGGGTGCCTCTATAGGTCCCACAGCGGTAATGCCGAAACAGACCGACTCTTCGACCACGTCCAAATGGCTGCAGATTCGTTGCTACAGCAGATCCCCTCCGCAGAGATCGTGATCCTCGGCGACTTTAACGCCCATCACGCCGAATGGCTCGGTTCACGTTTAACCGATCATGCGGGGAGATCTGTTCATGATTTTGCCTTGGCATATGGTCTGACACAACTGGTTACTTCGCCTACGCGGATTCCAGATGTGGAGGATCATGCACCTTCCCTGTTGGACCTTCTGCTGACCTCTCACCCGGACGGATATCAGATTTCCGTCGACGCCCCTTTAGGCTCCTCGGACCATTGTCTGATCCGGAGTGTTGTGCCACTCACGCTGAAATCGCGGTTGCATTCTGCAGGCTGCCGCCGTGTTTGGCACTATAGGTCAGCCGATTGGGATGGGATGCGGTCTTTCTTTGCATCCTACCCTTGGGGGCGGGTTTGCTTCTCGCCGGATGATCCCAACGTTGTTGCGGATTCTGTTACTGATGTGGTACTTCAGGGTATGGAACTTTTTATTCCTTCCTCTGTGGTGCCCATTGGAGGCAAATCTCAGCCATGGTTTGGTCGCTCCTGTAAAATAGCATCATGCTATAAGCAGGAGTGCTACCAAGCCTGGGTTGATGCATCAGCGTCCCGGGATGTAAACACCAGCGCTCTAAAAAAGAAGTATAATTCCGCCTCTAGGTCCTTCAAAAGAGTCATTGCCAAGGCAAAGTCAGAGCACATAGGCAGAATTGGCGAGAAAATAGTTCGCCTTCCTTCTGGAACCCGTGCATTCTGGTCTCTCGCCAAGGTTGTCCAGGGGAATTTCTGTCAGCCATCTCTTCCATCTCTGCACAGGGAGGACGACTCACTGGCCCATACTGCAAAGGAGAAAGCCGATCTTCTAGGCTCCTTCTTTGCGTCTAACTCGACTCTCGATGACGGGGGGAGTACGCCGCCGACCATCACGCGGTGTGAGTGCTCCATGCCGGAAGTGCAGTTCACACAGCGCTCGGTTCGCAAAGCACTCCTCTCCCTGGACATCCACAAGTCGAGTGGGCCTGACGGAATCCCCCCAATTGTGCTGAGGACGTGTGCTTCAGAGTTGGCACCGGTTTTAACGCGTCTTTTCCGGTACTCCTACTCCCTAGGCGTAGTCCCAAAATCGTGGAAGACGGCTTTCGTCCGTCCGATCCCTAAAAAAGGCGACCGCTCAGACCCGTCCATCTACCGGCCAATCGCCATCACCTCCTTGTTCTCCAAAACAATGGAGTCCATTGTAAACTGCCAGCTCATGAGGTACCTTGAGGATCACCAGCTGATTAGTGACCGCCAATACGGTTTTCGCCGTGGTCGGTCAGCTGGTGATCTTCTGGTCTACCTCACTCACAGATGGGCGGAGGCAGTAGAGTTCAAGGGGGAGGCATTGGCCGTTAGTTTGGACATTGCGAAGGCCTTCGATCGGGTTTGGCACAAAGCGCTTCTTTCGAAGCTCCCTTCAAATGGGCTTCCCGAGAAATTGTGCAATTGGATCACCAGCTTTCTTGCAGATCGGAGCATCAAGGTCGTTGTAGACGGTGCAAGCTCCGATTGCAAGCCTATTAATGCTGGTGTTCCACAGGACTGCGTGCTATCGCCAACGCTGTTTCTTCTGCATATCAATGATATGTTGCATACCCGTAACATTCATTGCTATGCAGATGACAGCACTGGTGATGCTCTTTACACCGGCCGAGCCAATATTTCTCGGGAAAACGTCTCCGAGTGCCGGGACAAACTTGTGTCTGAAGTCGAGTCTTTGCTGAACAGAGTCTCGGATTGGGGACGACTAAATCTAGTCCAGTTTAACCCCCAGAAGACACAAGTTTGCGCGTTAACCGCTAAAAAGAACCCCTTTGTCGTATCCCCTCAGTTTCAAGGCACTCCCCTTGTTGCCTCAGCCAGTATCGGAATCCTCGGCGTCGACATATCGAGTGACGTGCAGTTTCGTGGTCACTTGGAAGGGAAGGCCAAATTGGCCTCTAAAAAGCTTGGCGTGCTCAGCAGAGCGGGACAGTATTTCATGCCGGCACACCGCCTGCAACTTTACAAGGCGCAGGTTCGGCCGCACATGGAATACTGTTCCCATCTCTGGGCTGGGGCTCCCCAGTACCAGCTCCTTCCACTTGACCGCATCCAGCGCAGAGCGGCTCGAATCGTCGACGACCGAGTGCTTTCCGATCGGCTCGATTCACTGGCGTTGCGAAGAGATGTTGCATCTCTTTGCGTATTTTATCGCATCTATCACGGGGAGTGCTCTGAGGAATTGTTCGGATTAATCCCAGCCGCCAAATTTCGTGAACGCACGACACGGCAAACGTCCCGATACCATCCACACCATCTGGATGCTTGGCGGTCCACCACTGTACGTTTCACAAGGAGTTTTCTTCCACGTACAACCTCTCTGTGAAATAGTTTATCATCGGCGATTTTTCCGGACCGATACGACCTGGGGACCTTCAAGAAAAGAGCTTACTCCTTTCTAAAGGGCCGGCAACGCACCCGCAATTCTCCTGGTGTTGCGGTTGATCATGGGCGGCGGTAGTCACTTAACATCAGGTGAGCCGCATGCTCGTTTGCCCCCTCTTCTATAAAAAAAAAAAAAAAAGAATAAGGAAGGAAAAGTCACAAAAACAAAATGCTATTTTGGGAAGGATCTCTATTAGTACTTTTAGTGCAATAAAATTAAATTGGAGACAGTTAGCTTTATCACTGATTATGAGCGAGAAAACGTAGAACGTAACGGCGCGGCGGTTTAATTCTTAAATACTCGTAGCTTGTTAAATTTATTTCAGTCACTGATTTGCATAAAAATTACTGTTGCAATAATTATAACTAATTATACCAGCCTACTAAAGTCACTGCTAATTAAAGGTCTCCTCTTAGATTGATTTATAAGGAGGTTATTTGCCATAGTTACCGCTCTTGGTAGGCGGTTTCGCAATTGCAGTTTTCCTATTTTTTTTAGTTGTACGAAAAACGTCACCCAACCCGTTTTTTTCGTAGTTTTTTTCTGATCTCTTACGTCACCCCGGTTATGATATGTGGTAGAATTCTTGTGAACTTATAATGCACTCGGTAAAATAATTAAATTAAAATTTATTTTTTAATTTGAGTTTTTTTTTATATAGAAGCGTAGCGGAACAAGAGAGAGAGAACAGATTAAAAATAGTCGTTAGGATGAAAAAAATACAACGGTTTTAATTTTTATTTTATTAACGCACATTTCAATGGTTTTGTTAGTAAACGATTCCTAATCTAAAATAAGACAGGGTGTTTAAGCACTAAGATGTTTTTTTATTTTCATTTAATTTTAACTTTGTTAGGAAAACGTAAAGATTTTTACAATTATTGTTTTTTTTACATTTAAGTAAAAAATAACCATAACAAAACGTTCACGTGTAGAGATACATATACGTATAATCCTAATAAGGCCCTTAAAATTTGATTTGATATTTATTGTCTTTATAACTTAATATCATAGTAATGATAGCCTGTATTAACTAAAAATTAAGATATTCATCAGTTGCTTAGGTATAATCTTAATCCATATATAGGTATATTCAAAGCATTATTGTTACGTGGTCACTGTTAAGTGGTTGCTCAATCAAATGGAACGGATTATTCATTTGAGCAAGTTAACTGGGAAATTCGTTCAATATTAAATCGTCCTGCTTATCGGTTCATGATAGGTAAGTGATGATTCTTAACCTTTAAAAATTAGGAAACTATAAACTATTTTTATGCAACATGATTGCTACGGCGTTAACATATTTAGCCGACTTTTTATTACAAATACTGTAAACTTTCACTATCCACAATTATCGTTCAATTATCCTATACAGTTAAATTAAGATCATATCATTTTATATCATAAACCTAAAATAATATAAACACTCACGCCTGTCACTGAGATGGGTAGGCAGAGACTACTGTCTGGACTTCGCTCAGCGAGCTATGGAGAGGGCTATGCTCGGAGTTTCTCTGTGTGATGGACTCAGAAATGGGGATACCCACAGTAAAACCAGAGTGACCGACATAACCCAACGGATTAGTAAGCTGAAGTGGCAATGGGCCGGTCATATAGCTCGAAGAACCGATAACCGATGGGGAAGAAAGGTTCTCGAGTGGCAGCCTTGTAGCGGTAGGAGTAGTGTAGGGCGATCCCCCACTAGATGGAGTGACGACCTGGTAAGACATGCTGGAAGTCGATGGATGCAGGTGGCTCAGGACCGTGCATACCTTGGGGGAGGCCTATGTTCAGCAGTGGACTTGTGAAGGGCTGTAATGATGATGACTACACCATGATCAGAACTAGTGCTAACGGCCACTAGAACAACGAGGCAGTAAATATGTAAGTCATATAGTAGTACTAAAGATTGAAAAGTTGTAAAGTTTTTAATTACAATTGAGTTTATAGAACTATCGTACGACGATAATACACAAAAGTACAGTTCTCCATGTAATAGAATAGAATAGCGTCGTAATAGAATCCAGTACCCTATATCATCTCTTGGATGTCGTTAGATACTACAGTAGGAAACTGAAACAGGAGATGGGCAGCTACATCTTCCTGATGACAACTTGCATAATTATGGACTATTTTTAAAGGTATTTGTTTTTTTTTTTAATTGGCAAACGTATCGCTTGCTTTGAAAGTCAGTCTTCGCACATCAGTGGGTAATAGGTTCTTGATTGATGGTGACAGGTGTATACGAAGCGGATGTTAAACTTTCTAGGAGATCTTAAGAATGAAAAGAAATTTAAATAAAGTCTTGAATTATGTATTTGTTTGAAATTCAAAAGCATAGCAATTTAGTCTGCTTTAAACGGAGATTATTAAAATTAAACCATCAAAACTACATTTTTTAAACATTTTAAGTATATGTTTATATGAATAATATACAAAAAAAAACAAGCGTTACATAAATTAAGCTAAAACAGAATAAAGATCAGCCATCACCTTTACGACATACAAAAAATTAAGTGTGATGACATATTGTCATAAAAGATATCATAATAATATAATGTGACACAGTTCTGTGTATTTGTAATTTTTGCGGTCATGAATTCATTTATCTCTTTTTATAGCTATATTTCTATCTTCAAAAACCTAATGATGTCTTTAAAGGTCTTTAGTAAAAAAAAAACACGATGAGATTAAGCCTATTCCAACAAATGCTAATACAATACACGATCCTTAACTACGTGTATTTATCGACTTCTTATCTTACCAGGTTACATCTAGTGGCGGCCGCGCTACACTTCTTCTGTTTAGGAATCCATCTGGGTTGCTATTTTCCTTTGAGGAGAGGAAGCGTAATAACTGTACACACAGTTGTTTTACCTCAGTTCTCATCTTTGCACCACGCTCTTGTCACCACATTCTAGTTAGACACAAAACTTAAAGACATTTAAAAAAAAAAGAAAAATTGATAATATAAAAAGTCATTCATTATCTTATCAAATAACTAATCTAAATAACGCCACAGTAACAGATATTACCCAGATGAAGCCGAGACCGTTAGCTAGTAATGTAAATAAATTATGGCTCTATACTATGGTACAAAAGAAACATTTTAAAATTTCGAATGAAGTTCTTAAATCTAATTTTTCAATTTAGACTGCAGACAACATAATTTAAATCTCATTGTTTAAATAATCCCGCAGGTATTGAAAAGAAAATTTATCTACTTTCTGAAGTTAAGGTTTGACTTTCAGGCCTGACTTTATCAATTCTACACAGTCAATCCCCGACAGGATTTTAGCGTTAATAAATTGCTTGCAGTCTCGTATTGTTATATCTGTTTATATAGCTTATTTATTCCGATATACTATATGTTTAGGTAGGTATTAGGAGGTACGCGTTATTTATTTAAATCAATTTAATATTTAGTTTTAAGGAATAAGGTGGCATATGACTTAATCGTGTAACAATGCGTAGCAACTATAGCGAATTATAATATTTACTCTTATGAGTACTCTATACGAGGCCTATGATCAGCAAAGGAGTTTTAGGCTACAATGGATGGATGGATGTACTCATAAGTGTCATGCGCAGTACGTGTTACTATGGCCATAGTAGGTATTTCATTGAAGGAGTAATTTGTAAGAAAATATTTGTATTACAAACTAAATCTAAAGAAGCATTTATAAACCAAGATTCTTAGTGTTTCTAAAAATATTGACAGCTGTATGAATATCAAAAAACTTTAAAACACGAAGTTTTTATCGATTTTAAAAAGATGAACAATAAGTGAGCCACGCCATAAGTAAAACCATAATTTACTTACTGTACTAATTAATATAATACATGTATAATAAATATATGCGCGGGCGGTAAAAATACCTCCTCAAATCACGGTGTTGTTATATTTAAAAAAATGTTTATTTAAAAGTATAATGTTGCAAAAAACTTGGATTTTTATAAAAATTATATATTTATATTTTTTATGGAATAAGTGTTTCAAAGGAGAATCCACATGAAGATCAGTAAATGCTGTGGCTCTAAACATTAACATTTATCCTCGATTAAAAATCAAATTGTTACGTCTGAGGACTATAACAGAATGCCTCATCTCCAGTAAGTAGGGTCTCCGGTTCTCTACACTCACCATACGAAACACTGCGGCGTTTTGCAGCTATAACGCTGGTATTCTGTAAGTAACAAAATATACTCTTATTGCTATTAACATAACTAAGTAACATTACTTTTAACAGCTCAAAGCTTAAAATTCCAGTTTCAAGAGTGTAACAAAAACACCTTCAAATATCTTATGTCTGGTTTCTTTATTAGAGAACCGTTTCCTTATCCCTTTCATTCTATAATGGATGAAAATCTCATTCATAAAACAAAACACTCCTGATCGAACGACTTACAAACGGCTTAAAGTTGTTTCGTTTCAAGTTGTGTCAAATTACCGAACGAATAAAAACTGTTTTAAATGCACTTCGAAGCAACAAAAATGATCGTAACGAATAACGAAACGCTTCAAATATATTTTACGTGGAAGAGCCATGCTGCAGTTATATTAGTGGTATAGCTTTAGCACGAATGAGTCGGTTCAACCGAAGAAGGACCACAGTCTCACAGAATATCAGCGTAAAATAGCAGCTTAATGCTGATATTTTAAACAGAAACTTTTTACTGGAAACGGGACATTAGTCCTCAGGGGTGGCAACGCATCTGAATTTTTATTCTTTATCGAGGTTAGATTTAAATGTTCTCTGGACCAAACCATCCACTTATCATCAGAATGACTGTGTGCTCGTTTGTCACCAATATTCTATAAAAATGTAGTATAACTATATTAGCATCACATTACTGAAAATAAATTGAGCCAAAAATGAATTGGATAAGTGGATAAATATCAACTTCGGAGTTAATAACCACATTTATCTTCCGTGTTTTGCAGTAGCTTTATTAAGCAGCAAGATTGAGCTGATATTCAATGTAAGAGAAAAAATCTATCCAGATTCGTAGTAAACTTAGCAAACCGGATGATTCGCAAGTGCTGAGAATAAATATGACATCTTAAACTAAGGTTAAATGTTCACTTTTCTAGTTAAAGCATCTCTTCATTACGAGCTAGAGAGTACTTGCTTTGTTTGGACGATAAATGGACAACGGTTGTAATTCAATTTCACGGTAAAACCGAATTAATTAAAGGATCCAGCAACACCGGCATTTTAACTCAGAGAAAAGCTTCTCAAATGTCTCTAAGCGTTTCTGTGATTACGAAATAGGGGTTTAACAAAAATTCTTTTTGGTGGAGCCACGTGTCTAAGGCTGCCGAAGTCTAGTTCCCCGATCGAACCTTAAACCTATTACGCGAGATATTAACTAAAGTGGACTGTATATGCGATTGCTTCTACGCTTACGTAAATGCGACTACTATAGCACGCGGTACAATGCACTCGCTCTTCCCTAAAACTAAAACTATTATTTTGCCAAATCGATGAAAAGGAATCCTGCCTGATTAGGAGAAAACAAAATTGGAGCGGGTTAAAACAATTATATCAGGCAGGCAGTATTATTAGGAATATTGACTCACCGGGGTTTGTTCTATTCTGTTGAGCACTATAGCTGCGACTTCTGGAACTTCTTCTGGAACACTCCGGAGAGAGGCGGTGCGCGACTATTTCTCACACGAGGTGAGGCGGGTTTCCTGGAGCTCGACTGCTTCCAGGCTGAAGCGGTTTCAACTAGCGGTGTGGTTCCAACAACGAGCGCGGCGGGAAGAGGCTGCGCGTCGGTCGCGCGTGCCTTATATATCTTCGGTTCCGATGATTTCGTGACATTCTAGAATCATCTTCTTTCCCCTCCCACCCCACCACCCTGATGTGTCGATAGGAGGGTATGAGTGATATCGTTTTGGAAAGGAATAAACGACTTGGCACCTACCGTCAAAATATAAAATAAATACGAATGGGTTTCCGCGCAACCATCTCCACCGCCCTTGAAGGATTTCCTTCAAAATTAACTAAAACAACTAGAGCTAAGATCAACTAACAAAATAACTTTACCTAAATTCAACTACAATTTTTAATCTAGAAAACTAATTTAAATTATGGAAGAGGCAAGGGGCACAAACGGACAACAGGACGCAGGTAAGACCCAACCGTGGTCTTAACGCGAGCTATCCTAATTACTCCGTCGGAACCGGGAAAGACCTCTTCGACAATTCCTAGCGGCCAGTGGAGAGGCGGCGTATTCTCTTTGGTGAGCACAACTACAGTTCCTACAGCTAAAGGCTCAGTTGCTGTGTTCCATTTTTGCCGAGACTGCAAAGTATGCAAGTATTCCATCCTCCATCGTTTCCAAAACGATTGCACTAACCGATCTAATAATTTGTGGCGTGCGGAAATGCTAAGTCTGTTCTCATCCATATCTGCGGCGGGCAAATACTTTAAAGGCGTTAAATTCAAAAAATTTGCTGGAGTTAGAGCCAGCGGCTCCGAGGGGTCACTAGACAACGTACGACAAAATGGGCGGCTATCCATTACGCATTCAATTTGAGCGAGCACCGTACTTAGCTCTTCGAAGGAAAAATTTGATCTCCTATTACTCGGTATAAGTGACTCTTTAGACTCTTAATATTAGTCTCCCAATTGCCTCCAAAATGACTCGCGGCTGGGACGTTCAGAGACCACTCAATGCGGTTCTCGGCTAGAATGTGAGCGAACTCCGAATTATAATACTTGCTAGCTAAGAGCTCATGTATTTCCGATAGAATACGTTTTGCACCGACGTAGTTCGTACCGTTATCCGAATATAATTTACTTACAGGGCCTCTGCGGGTTAGAAATCTTTTAAATGCACCCATAAAGCCTGCTGTGCTTAGATCACCAACGAGTTCTATATGCACCGCTCGAGTAGTTACACATACGAAAATGCAGACAGTAAGCCTTTGTGGATCTTATACTACGCCCGCGAGTGAGCGTGACCTTAAACGGACCGGCGAAATCAGACCCGGTGTGCGTGAAGGGCTTTACCGATTGTATTACTCTACAAGATCTAAGTTCCGCCATTTCCGAAAATGACGGCTTGGGGCGTGCCCGAAAGCAAGCTATACATCTGTGCACCCGATTGCGTATTAAACTACGTGCAGAAAGAATCCAATAATTCTGACGCAAAATCGACATCAACAAGTCGGGGCCAGCGTGCGAGTTCAATTTATGATGGTAATCGACTAATAAGTTCATGATATGGTCTTTACGCGGTAAAGCAATAGGGTGCCGTTGGTCGAAACTCAATTGCGAGTTGGACAAGCGTCCACCTACCCTTACAATCCCATCCTGTAAAAATGGCTTAAGGCGTTGAAAGGTGCGAGTACAAGCTCTATTCGATTGTAATCTTGTAATTTCTTCACAGAAGTGCGCACGTTGAAGTTCACGTAATACTAGCGACTCGGCATAGTTGTAATCGGATGCTAAGACATACGAACGTCGCGGTAAAAGCTTCGCGAATCGACAAACGTAAATTACGCTACGCAATAATTTCGACCAAGAGGACAAGCGGTTCGCCAAAGCAATGATTGGAGAAACCTCGCTCGAAACGTTCGCCACTAGAGCGTGTCTCTTCTCTTCCGGCGGTTGTGACACTGACGAAGGTTTGAAATCGGTTATTGGCCATTGCAAGGGATCCAAGTGAACCCAAGCAGGTCCGTGGAACCAAAGCGGGTGGTCCATTATTTGTATCGGGGTGAGTCCACGGGATAGAAAATCGGCGGGGTTTTCCGTACCGGACACGTGATAAAAGTTCCGCGTTTCTAACTCGTCTTGGATCTTGGCCACTCGGTTCGCGACAAACGTATCCCAACGGTGGGGTGAAGAATTAACCCCGCATAAGGCGACGGTGGAGTCGGAAAAGGCAAATATCCTTTCTATGTGAACTCTATCCTTACATGCGCTGATAACTGCAGTAATAAGCTTGGTGAGTATTAACATTGCGCAAAGCTCCACAGAGACAACCTTACGGGGGGAGACTCTCGACTTAGAACTAATGAGGCTAATCGAATTTCTACCATTATTCTGGACGTGGAAATATACAACGCCCCCGTAAGCCATCTCGCTGGCGTCTGCAAACCCAACGAACGTTATGACGCTATTTCTATCTACGTTTATATGACGCGGTATTTTAATTTCTCTTAATAAAGGAAGTTCCTCTCTAAAACGCTGCCACAACCGAACAATGCTGTCAGGCGGCGAGACATCCCAGTCGCATTCAAATAACCAAAGTTGTTTAATCAAAAGCTTAGCGTATAATACCACCGGAGCTACGAAACCCATGACGTCCCATAATCTAGCAACGCATGACAGTATTGTGCGCTTTGTGCATTTCTCTACGGGCGGATTTACCTTAAGGCTAAACACGTCGGACTCTGGTGACCAACACAGACCGAGCACCTTGTGTCTATCAGAATCGTCGAATTCCTTTATCGCCGAAAGACGGTGTGATAGTGGGATTGTATCTGAAACCGGACGCGAATTACTAGTCCACTTCACAAGATAGAATTGACCCGATTTCGTGAGCTTTATAACCACGGCGGTGGTAAGGGTGGCCTCCTCCACGCTATCGACCGAGTACACAAAATCATCCATATATAATCCGCTCTCAATTGCCCTCTTAGCTTTAGGATAAGAGGGACCTTCATCGTGAGCGAGCTGTCTCACCGTGCGTAACGCATGAAATGGACTCGACTTTAAACCAAAACAAACGCGGTTAAATTCAAACACCATTAGAGGTTCCTTTGGGTTGAAACGATATAAAATGCGTTGGAATCTACGGTCGCATTCACGGACCCCTATGCAAAGAAACATTTGGCGAATATCGGCGGATAGTGCTATACTAAACAAACGAAAATTGGCTATTATATTAAATAAACTGCCCTGTAAATTTTGCCCACTATAGAGGATATCGTTAAGCGACAGGTGAGTGCTAGTTTTAGCACTAGCGTCGAGCACTACACGTAACTTAGATGTAAGTTTGTCCTCTCTAATGACCCCGTGGTGTGGTATGAAATAAGACGGTGTGTCTTCGTAGTTATCTAATTTCGAAGCCACAAGTGATATGTAACCTTCTCTTATATATTTGTTTATGACGCCGTCGTAAGCTTCCTTTAACTGGGGTGAAGCGAGCATCCTACGCTCCAAGCTGTAGAAACGTTTTTCCGCCATTTAACGTGAATCGCCGAGAGATAAAACATCTCCTTTTAAGGGTAGCGCTACACTATATCTACCGTCGCGATCACGAACGGTCGTGCGGACGTAAATTTCCTCGCATAACCTGTCATCTGAGCTAGCTATGGGTGGGACGTTCACCTCCTCCATCTCCCAAAATTTGCGGACTAACGGCTCGAGTGGTTCGACAGCCATACCACAATAAGAGGTTGCCGAAATACTACCTATGATGGGGGCGGAGCCAATGATAACATAGCCCAATACGTAAGGCGCGGTATGCTAGGAGTTGCCCCTGACCTTATTGTTTAACAAAAGATGAGGGAAAAGCGATGCTCCAATGAGCATGTCTATGTTTCCAGGAACGGCATATGTGTCGTCTGCTAGAGTCAAATTTTTAAATTCAATCATTGCCGAGAATCAACCGAAACGGTTGGCAACCGTTCAGTGACCCTATCTACTACTAGTGCATTTATATCAAAGTTAATATTACGATCTATCCGAGAGTAAAATTTTAAATTTATATATCCCTGAGTAGCTTTACTAGTACCTCCGATGCCTTTAACTACAGGACATGAAAGTGACCTATTTATTACTAAGCCTAAGCGCTGACAACATTGTCGCGTTATAAGCTATTTTGGGCTCCGCTGTCCAGCAGTGCACGGACGCTTTGTTCGTTTCCACGCGAATCCCTAACCAAAATACGTGCCGTACCCAGTAACACGGTTGAAGGAGGTTGTGCTCCCATATTTGCCAATGAGCACAGAGCGACATCACCAGGTCGACCGCTAGAATCGTTGACCTTATTAGGGGTGAATTCCTTGTCCGCTTTACTTGACGCCGCTATGTTGCTATTTTCAAAATGTAATAGCGTGTGATGTTTCCTGGCGCACTTGCTACATACGGAACTCGAATTGCATTTTGCAATTAAATGCTTATCGCTTAAGCAGTTCAAATATAGGTTGTTTGTCTTTACTAATTTATAACGTTCACTTGGTGAATATTTGCGAAAAGTCGCACAATTTTATAAATTACCGTGTTTATCTTTACATACGATACAAGTATGCTGAAGTGATGTTGACGTAGCGGTTACGTAAGTTAACGACCCTGCTATTTTATATGGTTGAGTCTGTCTACGGTCGACGCATCTTTTAATCTCCTGTTTAACGTTCGGAGAGCGCTGCATCACCTTTATTTGATCTCGCACGAACGATGCTAATGAATGAAAGGAAGGCATCTCCGAGCTACGATGCTCCATTTCAAACGCACGCACGGTGTCGGTGTCTAATTTCTTTAGTGCAATATGGAGAAACACCACATCCATAAGGTCATTAAATTTCAAATTCTTAAGTGCAGCCACCGATGTCACAAATTTATCTAGAAACTGCTCTAAGCCGTTGATGTTCGCGGATGATATAGGTTTAAGATCGAATATCTGGTTCAAATATTCGGAAGCTAACATTCTCCTATCTTCACATTTTGTTTTAAGCGTTTCGAATATTAATAAGTAATTGTTTGCTGTAGGTGTAAAACCCGAGCAGATCGACTGTGCCCTGCCACTAAGTTTACTAATTAAGTAATATAATTTTTCAGCGTCCGATAACGATGGGTTATTGTGTATATTGTTTTGAAAACTACCGAAGAAGAAGGGCCACGTCTTAATATCACCATTGAATACCGGAATATCTATTGGCGGCAACCTAATTTTGTCACGTGGACGTACCTGCATTTCCGGCCTTGCTTCGTTTTGAGATTGTAGGAATTTCGCAGTTCTTTTCACTCGACACAACATATCTTCGAATAGCAGGAGCGCTTGGTAGTTCACTATTTATTTTGGGTCGATTTGTAATTCCAAATGATTAATTTGGTCTAATATTCTTTCGTAATCCGTCCGCAAAGAATCCACCGTTTCAATTTCGTTTAAAAAGGTTTCCCGCACTGCTTCTACATTAATGTTCTTTATATGATCCCTTATATTTTGCATACGCGAAAAAAGTATGTCCCTCTTGGCATAAAGCGTTTTAATTTTAAGTTCATTTCCACTAACTGCCATTTTAAATTATTATAATAAAGTTATATTAATCACAATTAATCTCACAACGCACAAACAATGAAGGATGGACACTCGGTATACCGTATTACGTAATTAAATCGAACACCTGTTACAGTGAGTCGGAGTGACGCGTTGTTCGCTAAACTCAATATTTTTATCAAAATTGTCGGGTAAGCGTATCAAACGGTTCCTATTACACTGTTTCAATTATTTAATAAGCTTTAAATTTAACCAAATACGAGCGCTATAAAACGAATAATTCTGTTTGCGAGTACCTAATCAAAATTTAAATTTAAACGAACACTATTTAAGTCTATTCCATAAATTAGAGTGCATTATCTAAATAATTAATTTAATAATTCGACCAGAAAATGGTTGGATGACCACTAAACCCAGTCCAAATCCTGCCGAAGTGACCATAAAATGGTGGAGCCACGTGTCTAAGGCTGCCGAAGTCTAGTTCCCCGGTCGAACCTTAAACCTATTACGCGAGATATTAACTAAAGTGGACTGTATATGCGATTGCTTCTACGCTTACGTAAAAGCGACTACTATAGCATGCGGTACAATGCACTCGCTCTTCCCTAAAACTAAAACTATTATTTTGCCAAATCGATGAAAAGGAATCCTGCCTGATTAGGAGAAAACAAAATTGGAGCGGGTTAAAACAATTATATCAGGCAGGCAGTATTATTAGGAATATTGACTCACCGGGGTTTCTTCTATTCTGTTGAGCACTATAGCTACGACTTCTGGAACACTCCGGAGAGAGGTGGTGCGCGACTATTTCTCACACGAGGTGAGGCGGGTTTCCTTGAGCTCGACTGTTTCCAGGCTAAAGCGGTTTCTACTAGCGGTGTGGTTCCAACAACGAGCGCGGCGGGAAGAGGCTGCGCGTCGGTCGCGCGTGCCTTATATATCTTCGGTTCCGATGATTTCGTGACATTCTAGAATCATCTTCTTTCCCCTCCCACCCCACCACCCCGATGTGTCGATAGGGGGGTATGAGTGATATCGTTTTGGAAAGGAATAAACGACTTGGCACCTACCGTCAAAATATAAAATAAATACGAATGGGTTTCCGCGCAACCACTTTTAATTTTTTTTAATATTTATTAAACAATGGTATTGGTCAAATTTTCACATGATGTGAAATTAGTTGAAAAAACTTTAAACGTGTAAAATACGTTTTATTAATATTTTTGTACTTATTTATTGTATAGTTGAAAAGGAACACTCAGCTTTGTAAACGTTCAACTAAGAAACAGAAGGGAGGAATCGAGGCTTCTCTCGATCCGGCCTCCTATCACGCCTACGTTGGGTTCGAAACAACGTATGTGATCTCCGCAAACGGAGTAACACACAAGGGCGATAACCTCTTCCTCTTCAGAAAATAGGTTCAGGCGGGGATTACGAGTCTTCCGAAGTCGTCCCGGTCCCAACGCCTTAATTCTTCGATGTGGACTGTATAATTTTGAGGGATGAATTTCTTGGGAATAAAACAGCAATTATCTTCAAACCGTTCCGTGAGAGAGTAATCACTTTTCCCTATCACTTCCCTACACTTTTTCTTTCTTCTTCTTATTGACTGCTGGTAGGATTCCCGAACTTCCCGAACCTCCCGAACTTCCCGAACGAATTACAAAAAAACTCGTTTACTGAGCTACCCCTGAGCTATACGCGAAAGTTAGCCGCGCCATTTGCGCGCTCGCGCAACTTAATTACATCAATTTGTACTATCACTCTCTCACGGTTTTCTCAATCATTTATTTTGTATAAGACATACATTTATACAATTTACTTATAAAGATAGCACAAAAAAACATCTTTAAAACGATATACGTTACATTCTTATATCACAAGAAACCTTTTATTTATTAAACAAAATGTGCCTATTTTACTCACATTGAACAAGTTGAAATTTCTTAAATATTTAACATAGAAAATTAAAACAATGTTTTCCACTTGAAATTATACATACCTTAACCAACTCAATAGTTTAATTTACAATTTCTCTATACATTTTACTATTAAAACACTTTTAAATTTCTTATACAAAACTATAATTTTTTCACTTATTCACTGGAATTTTCACATAAAAATAACACAGAATTCACCTTTTTTGCACGTACAATCAACCTGAAATGTTTTACAAGTCATTACATATATAAATTGCTGAAAATACAAATATTTCAATTTTACATATTTGGTACGTATGTACCTCCTAAGTACGTGGCTAGCGTGCGTCTATGAGCTCATACTAATTGAACAACTAACTTTGGCACGGCTATCGACTATCAGAAAAAGTGGAAAGTCTAACATACACTAATATCAACAATACTAGGTGAATAAATGCTTCTGCATGATTCTCAAACTGTAGGAAACTATTTCTAATCAGATTCTTATCAGTTATCATGTCTCTTATCAGATAACAGACAAAATATTTCATGAATCAATACATTGAAAATAGGCCTTTGTTTTCGTACAAAACATATCTAACTTACATAAGACAATACTTATGCAATCAATTTCCATTAATTCTACTTATGCGCAGCGATTATCTCGACTGGGGAACAAATCCGGTCTCTAACTTTATTTTAATATTTCTTTAAATTAAGATCGTTGGAAAGATGATTTCAACCGGGGAACAAATTCGGTAACATAATTTATATCTTAAAAATTCCCTATATGAATTTATTAAGAAAATATTACTAAGAAAACGATAAACTATTCCGGCCTGGGAGTCGAACACAAGACCTTCATATCATTAATGCGATATTTCTCTTAGATTCAACTAAGCATTTTCTTATTAGAATATTATTTCTCGATAATTTGCCTTTTAGAAGCTATTCGTAATCGGTTAACTAATAAATTGAAATATTCTTATAGGCGCGTCGCCAAGAATAGTATTGTCCAAAAGATTTATTGTCCATATAATTTAGATAGTATATAATATAGGTCGAGTGTTAGGTATACTTGAAAGTGTATGTTACGTGCCACAAACCTTTCTAATCTCATGGCCGCATTAATGCAATTTTCTAAATTCTCAAGAAACTTCTGTGTTCATATATTATCATAGTGAAAAATCTTAAAAATTACTGAGTGGTGTGAGGACTCCTTCTTATTTCTGGTGCCCAATAACAATCCTTGCTCAGCTGTGTTGTACTCTAAAGCATTATAGAGCCAGTCTAATAACAGGCTATGAAGCAATTCATCTTAGTCTTCAAAAGTGACAACGTATCTGTAGCCTTCTTTGTTTGAAGTTGTCTGCAGATGTCCATGACCTACATTATCCGTTTACTCTGAATTGGAATGTAAATTTGTTTGTCACCTACGTTTGCTTCAGTTTAACATAATGTTGCGCGCCACAGCTTATGGAACTAGCGCCAACTATTATCGAATGGAAGAACTAAGCTTTCTAGATAACTCCACTATCGAATTTTCTACATCTAGTAGGTCGGGACCGGTATTTGCTGGAACATTCTAGATGTTTCGGTGGAAAAGGCCTATATTAATCCATCAGAGCTAAAGTGTTAAGTGTGATTAATTAGTAGTGTGTTTTAAGTTTTAATTGGTGTTCAGTAATTAAAGTGTCAATTTCGGTAATTCAATCGGCGGTTTTTACTGTCACAAACCCTAAGCTCGTAACAATAATTTATACTTAACTTGTGTATTAAGCTGCTATTTTAGCTAATATTTCGTAAGAGCTTGGTTCTTCGCCAG
Source organism: Parnassius smintheus behrii (assembly GCA_036936625.1). NCBI lineage: Eukaryota > Metazoa > Arthropoda > Insecta > Lepidoptera > Papilionidae > Parnassius > Parnassius smintheus. The sequence goes on along the minus strand of JAUPFT010000014.1, from coordinate 40,286,074 downwards.
TCGGAGCCAACACATTCGTACTATGAACATACTGCAGCAGCGTAAATTAAATTAAAATATAACATATTTATAAAAATATTGTTAATCTATCTAACTTTTTAGTGAATATACTTCTCCGGTGGATGCCGTAACACGGAATATGGCGAATGCCAAAAAGATCTCGTAGCTATCGTTACCTTATGATATAATCAAATAAAAGATAATTTGTGAAAGCTTGCCAAATATATTAACTAACGCAGCAGACAATTTATTAGAAACGTAAATGTAAACCCTATTTTTCCTAAATTAGTTACGGGTAAGATTGGCAGCTAATTTGGCAGATTTTTCTAATTAGTTCTCCGACATAATTGTGGCTTAGACATTGGCAAAATTTCTGTGAGTTAGCCTTCGTGGCCATCGTCTTAGCCACCATTTTATTTAATTTTAAAAGCCATTTTAAAATTAAATTAAATAGTGGCTAAAACGATCTAATTATGACTACTTAAGTCTTTTGTTATAAACAGCTAGGTTCAAACCTATTATAGCTAAAAATATATATTTTATTGGGGAAATGAATAATCTTCGTTTACTCGTGTTAAATAATCTGTGACGTACTTTTATAATAAGAACCAATGACTAGGGGAGGCCGATGTACAATTGTAGAATTGTTAACTTGTCGAAGATCAGGAAGAAATTTGATTTCAACTGGAATTAATATTCAGGACTTTAGATCTAAGGGGAAATTCATAATTATATGAACTGGGACAATTATATGTAAGCTATACGGGATTCAAATAAGCTGCTCTCAGAGCTGCAATTTAACGCTAAGCATCCACTCATATTAATGACATAAATTTTTGAAAAACTATCTTAAAAAGAATTTTAAACTACTAACAAACCACGTAGTAAACATTTTCTGAATTTTTGTTATTTTATTTTCTTGACCTAATAGATATACAAAGTTGTTGCGTATATTATTAGAAATATGTATAATAGAGACGTAGAAAAAACTCCAATAACGTTGAATAAGAGTGTTTTTCAGTGTTTTCTATGGAAAATTGAAAATTGCTAAGAAAGTTTTGATCTCGTTTGAAAAAGTTTTTATTTTATTTTGCAAAACCTCTATTGTGTGGCATTTATCAAGATTCTTAGCACCGAGCGATAACATTTATTAGATTTTTTTAACATTTATTAGATTTCTAAGAACTTCCAATTTTATGAATTAAAGAAATGATCGATAGCAATTTCTAAGTATTTTTATGCATAAATGACTTAAGACGAAACTAAAGTTATAGGTAGTATTCGGTATCTTATTTAGCCTCGCTTTTTATCTAAGTGATGACCTTTGCTTTGAGAAAAAATATCGAAATCTAACTTTTAAATCTGAGCATCTGTAGATAAATGTTATTGCTATGTTACAAAAACTTAATTGCCTATAATTATAAAGCCCTTCAGACCGAATTTCGGCAATGGCGATCAGTGTTTGCGAAAACTAACCAACTAATCAAATTTGAGATCAAGAATGTAAATAAAAGAGTTATCATTACAAGAAATAGGTAATTTTTTATCTACCACTTTTTATTCTGTACTGTTTATAAAAATATTTTATGTTAACATTACCAAACCAAAAAATTAATTATGAAGAAGAGGAATGAAACTATATATTTTATTTAAATTTCTCTATGTTATAAATATGGTGCTTAATTATTGTTTAAGCCACAGGCAATAGCCAGATCGTAATATTTGTTTTTTTTTATATTTTTTATAGAATGAGAGTTACAAATGAGCACACAATCCACCTTATGATATGTGCCCATAGTCATATCTATCCTCGACTAAGATAAATAACATATTATTAATATATGCAGGTACCTATGTACAAGACGTGGAGGAAATTTTTATACACTTTTGTTTCATTATTATAAAATAAATATCTTAAGTATACTGCAGAAGTAGTGGCATAGTCGGGATGCTCTAGAGGGAAGTTTGTCGACTAAATTGGTGATTTATTGAAGATTGGCCAAATTAAGGGTATCCCTAACCAATGAGAATCTATGCGTACATATAATATTGACTGTGGAAATGGAAAAATCATCAAGCGTCTTATGATTTTACAGCTGTTATAGTTGGATATTATATATAATTATATATATATATATATATATATATATATATATATATATATATATATATATATATATATATATATATATATATATATATATTAATAATAATAAATAATAATAATAATATTCCAAAACTATCACACAACGCCATCTAGTCCCAAGTAAGCAGAGCTTGTGTTATGGGTACTAGACAACTGATAAACATACTTATATATTTCTAAATACATAAATATTATAGATAAATTACACCCAGACACAGAACAAATGATCGTGCTCATCACACAAACATTTGTTCTGGGTGGGAATCGAACCCACGACCTCCGGCATAGCAGTCAGGGTCACTAACCACTATACCAACAAGCCTGTCATATATATATATGTATATTTATATATATGGTACTCAATAACCTATCGGAATGATCCTTAGGACTCTTTATTAGGTAAGTTCCCGTTCTGCTTACCATTTCCGAAGTTAGTGGAACTTAGTAAAAAAAAATCACGAACAGAAAAAATCCATCTACCGACAAGCGACTCTTGATGACTTGACTCTTGACTCTTGATCTTGATCTTAAGGGCTGAAAAAGGTTATAATCAAATATTTTTGAAGAATTTGAGCATGGATAAAATACCTACATAATATATAATAATATAATAATAATAATATAATATAATAATAATAATATAATATAATAATAATATAATAAATACATAATACATATACACAAGAACATTTCTATGATTAGGTTACTTACCATTTTCTGTCTGGGATATTTTTACCAGAGGACAAATTAAAATAAGATCTTGCCCCTTATAATTCAATGAGGACTTTAAGTTTAACAAAGAAAAACACTAGTATTTGCTTATTATACATCAACTTTTTCTTTAACAATCAAGTTTCAAATTTACGAAAGAAACACTACATAATACCTTCTAACATAAAATTAAAAGTACCTCCCTTCTCAAATTATAAATATCGTCAGAGATCTTCGGTTTTATAAACATAAAAAAGAATTTACAAGTATATTGTAACGCTGAACACTTAGTATTATTCAACAAACTATATTTTTTTTTACCTAAAGGAGAGGCAAACGAGCATACGGCTCACCTGATGGATGATTCCACAAGGAAGTTGTGGCAAGGAAGAAAGGTCGACACATCATATGCTCTACCAATCAAAACAACAAAGATTTATTTATTCATTTATTTATTCACAAATTGCGTTACATGTGACTTAGAGACTAAACAAAACATGCAAGTTCTCACAATCACGTGCACCTCGAAAGGCAATACAATGAACAGGAGAGGGGAGACACTTAAAAATTCTTTTCCTCAATGTATTCATTCATTGAATAATAACTTTTTTTAAAAAGTATCTCTTTTAAAGATCTTATGAATTTTTTAATATTTGTTTCGGCTTTTATGTATTCCGGCAATTTATTATAAATTTTTATTGACATCGAGTAAGGACCTGTACTGTGTAATTTTAATTTAGATTTTGGTTGCAAAACGTTATTCATGAAGGTTATGATATGTCTAGGTCACATCGGTTAGCGAATCCACGTTTATTTCAGCCTCGGAGGCTGTGATGCAGTCTACACGCCACTATAATAATCCTTTTCAAGTCCCATTTCTATTACTATAATGCTTTTACATATTTGGTACCTTCCACATATTTGCTTTATTTCATAAACCTTACTATTATATGTCTTTATTATATGGAACTTCAACCCACAACTCTACTATTGTAATGCTTATGCATCGTAGAGACATTCTATATTAATTCTTTTGTATCATAGTCCTTACTATCATAAGTCCCTAATATAGGACATTGTGCAACAGTACTATAGTAGTCAGTCACCCGACCACATCATATATATGTAGACCCTTGGGTATGCGTCTACGGCAGCTCCCTTATATAAGCAATCTCTATGAATACCTTTCATGTATACAAGAACATGCTGATTCTCTACATGAACATGCACATTAACTGAGACAATTTTGACCAATGGGCTAGTGAGTCGTTCTCCCTGTGCAGAGATGGAAGGCTGACAAAAGATGCCCCAGGACCCGATGGCTTGCCTGGCAAAGCCTGGGTCCTGGCCTCGGAGGCTCTCGGGCCCCGACTGGAGGGGCTCCTAAGCGCATGCTTGGAGAGAGGCCAATTCCCGCTTCGTTGGAAGACGGGGAAGCTGGTCCTCATTCGGAAGCCGGGGCGCCCTGCGGACTCTCCGTCCGCATACCGGCCCGTGGTGCTGCTCGACGAGGTGGGCAAGCTCTTTGAAAGAGTCATTGCAAACCGCCTCGCCGAGCACCTTGCGAGGACGGGGCCGGATCTTGCGGAACACCAGTTTGGTTTCCGCAAGAGGCGCTCTACGGTGGACGTCATCATGCGCGTGAGAGCCCTAACGACGGGGGATGCAGTGGCCAGAGGGGGGGTTGTCTTGGCGGTGTCTCTCGACATCGCCAACGCCTTCAACTCCATGCCCTGGAGCTGCATTAGGGAGGCACTCCGGTATCACCGGGTGCCGACCTATCTCCGTCGTATAGTCGGGGACTACCTGACGGACAGGGCCGTCATCTACCCCGGTCGCAACGGTGAGTGGAACCGGCGAGAGATGTCGTGCGGTGTCCCACAGGGTTCGGTTCTGGGGCCACCTCTGTGGAACATCGGTTACGACTGGGTGCTGCGCGCCGACTTCCCTACCGGCGTCAGCGTAGTTTGCTACGCTGACGACACGCTGGTACTGGCACAAGGGGGGTCGTACGAGGCGGCGGCGGAAAATATGACACGCGGGGTTGCGATAGTCGTTGAGAGGATTCGGCAACTGGGTCTCGAGGTGGCTCTGCACAAGTCCGAGGCCATGCACTTCCATGGTCCTCGGAACAGGCCACCACCGGGATCCTCAGTGATGGTAGGAGGGGTATCCATCGACGTCGAGTCGACGCTGAAGTACCTAGGACTCGTCCTCGACGGCCGATGGAACTTCGTTGAGCACTTCCGACGTTTGGCTCCCAAACTGGAACGGACCGGGGCTGCCTTCAGGCGGCTCCTGCCGAACCTGGGAGGGCCAAACGTCTCCTGCCGGAAGCTCTACGCGGGGATCGTGCGGTCCATGGCCCTTTACGGGGCCCCGGTGTGGGCGCGTGGTTTGGCGCGGCTTACCGTCCACCACCTGAACGCGCCCCAAAGGGTGATAGCCGTGAAAATGGTTCGCGGCTACCGCACGATCTCCCGCGAGGCGGCGAGCCTCCTTGCCGGATTGCCGCCATGGGATTTGGAGGCGATAGTCCTCGCGCGCCTGCACGAATGGCGTGCGGAGGCACTATGCCGTGGGGAAACCCCGCTGCCGCGGCAAGTTGTCGCGCAGCGGACAGACTTCCGGCACGATCTCATGGCGACATGGAGACAGCGACTGTCGCAACCCCGTGCTGGGCACGCCACTATAGCGGCGATAAGACCCCTCTTTGAGGAGTGGCTTGAGAGACGCCACGGCATCCTCACCTTCCGCCTGACGCAGGTCCTCACCGGACACGGTGTGTTTGGGAGGTTCCTGCACTGAATCGGGCGGGAGGAAACGCCCGGGTGCTCCCACTGCGAGGATGGACCGGAGGACACGGTGGAACACACCGTGGAGGTGTGCCCTGCTTGGGCGGAGCACCGCCGTGTCCTCGTAGCGGCGATAGGCGGCGGCGACTTCTCGCGTCCGGCCCTGGTCGAAGCCATGGTCCGGAGCGAGACGGAATGGGATGCCGTCACCACCTTCTGCGAAGCAGTGATGCTAGCGAAGGAGGTGGCGGAGCGGGAGAAGGAGAGAGCAGCAGCTTTCCTCCCCGGCCGTCGCGGGAGACGCCCCGGGCATCGGGGGCTACGTCGTGGCCCCCGGCCACCGTAGGCGCGGGCCTGTGGACGGCGAGCAATGGGTAGCTCGTCGTCCGTCCGTCTAATGACGACAGGCCGTGTCGACGGCGCGTTTTGTTCCACGCGCGCCTCAAAGAGCTGTCAGCAGCGTGAAGGGGCCCACAAGGGCCGACGCCTGCCGGGGCTGCGGGCTGTTCGAAAGAGATACCGCGGCTCCGGAACGTAAGGGCACTGAAGGAACACGGATGGTTTTTAGTCAGTAAAAGTCTGACACTCCCTTACGCTCCACCCAGAGCGAAAGGGGTCATGAGATGATTTTCCATCCGCAAAAAAAAAAAAAAAAAAAAAAAGGCTGACAAAAGATCCCTTGGACTATTTAACTATCTCGCCAATTTTGTCGATCTTCACTGCCTTGCGTTAGCAATGATTTTTTGAAGGACCCGGAAGCGGAATTATACTTATTAATGATACTTTTTTTTTCTTGGTGTTTGCGTCCCGGAACATCGACGCGTCAGCCCAGGCCCGGTAGCACTCCTGTCAGAATCCGGGCAGAAATAACTGAAATACTTTAAAATAATGAAAAATGTTTCTTAATATTACACGACCTTATTTTTATGGATAAGAAGTCTTTCAAAGAAAAACAAAAATTGTTATCATCAAAATAAAAATTTATTATATTTAATAAAAACTTACCCTTGGTATATTATCTTCTTTTTTTAACATACGTTACCCCCACACTATGATGTCACCTGTATCGTGGAGGCAGTTTACATACATAAATTGCACAAGAACAAACATCCAGACCCGGAACAATTACTTGTAAGCCATACAAATACTTGTTGCTTGCGGGATTCGAACCCGCGGCCCTCAGCGCTATAACTCATGGCTAAGCAACTGCGCCACGGAGCCGTCAAGGTACTTGGAACTAATACCTGCATTTATTAAAGTTATTAATTTCGATAAACGCAGTTTCTTTTGAAATACGAGTAATTCAAACATTTTCACAACAGAAGGATAAGTAACACTTAAATGAAAATAATTACCGCTTCTCTAGACAAGCAACGAGTCACTGGGACGCAGTGTCATACACCTATTCACGAAGCGCCAGCTTGCAGCGCAGTGATTCAATTTTTGTTCCTAACGTCCACTCCAATAATAACAGCCTAGTTACAGAACGGTTTAAGATCAACGCGAAGGGTTCAACTGACGTTTTATTAAATTATTACATTCTATGTGAGTCATCAGAAATGCCAAAGGCTTTGTACCCTTTTTTGTTTGAACTTGGCTGCGGGTGTACCCAAACTTCAGTAGTCATTTACCATCAAATTAACCATAAGTTCGTATGTCCCTTCAATTTTATATAAAAGTACGGAAAAAATGAAACAATCTCTCTCAATGGATCTCAAGTGACAAATAGAAAGAAATCAAGCATTACGAAATTATTTTTGTTAGTTTGAGTAAAAAGCTTATAGATTAAATTCTGTTAGCATCATTATATATTCGTGTAAATAAAAGTCAGCACTTTACAAAATTTTCAAATGCAGTGTAGACGCAGTTTTGTTTATGGAGCAATGTATCATTAAACGTGATTCTGAGTTTGATATTTTAACAAGCTAAGTAAATAGAAACAATAAATAACATGTCATACTTATGAGTCACGTAGCTTATGAGACTGTTGAATTATTTAAACAAGAATTGAATATATAAAACGTAATGTGTGTATTTTTTTAATAATTTATAATATTATAAACACAATCTTCACTACAGTCCATCACCATTCCACTGGTGAACAAAGGTCTTCCCCACAGATTAACAGTAACAGACAGTCCTAAACCCGCATCCGCCTATTAAATGATTTTCATATCATTTGTTTATACGTGGTAGATCCAGTTATATTAGTAGTATAGCTGTTGTAGCACGAATGGGTCGGCTCGACCGCGGAAGTACTACGCTCTCACAGAATACCAGCGTAAAATAGTAGCTTAATGCTGCTCTGTTTCGTATGGTGGTGAGTGTAGAGAACCGGAGACCCCTTTTACTGGAAACGAGGCATTTCATCTTAGTCCGCACGGGTGACAACGCATTTGCGTTTTGATTCGTAATCGAGGATAGATGTAGATGGCATGGACCACAGCAACCACTTACCATCAGGACTGTGTGCTCGTTTGTCACCATATCTTATAAAAAAAATTCATTCATTGAAGTCTATTGAAAGTCCATTGCTGAATTTAAGAGTCCGACATATTATATTGCCACATACTTACCGCGCTTGACAGATGGGTAGGTAACCACAGTTTAATTGTTATTTTGAGTGGTTACCTGTTTCTTTTTTCTCTGTCGCCGCTTATAATACCCACGGGATAATATGGGAGACTGGATTCTCTTTCGCTGCCTCTACACTAGAAATTTTTTATGATCATTATTTTGCATTTGTTCAGAAAAAAAGTAAATTAAAGTTAAGTTACAGCCTTTATTTTTCTCACAACTATACACAGACTTCTAATCCCTGAGAGGTTTGTGAAGGAATCGGTCTGCCGCGCTGCACCGATGTGTTTTTTATATAATCAGGGTGACAGACGAGCACACAGTCCACCTGATGGTAAGTGGATGCAGTAGCCCATAGACATTAATATCTATCCTCGATTAATATACAACATGTAACAAAAACCCCGTGATTCCCGTTAAGCGCGTTATCAGAATCAATATAACGTATAGAAAATACTTTTTTCAGAAAACTTACCATAAAAAATTTTTACTGATTTAATTAAAATAAAAATTTATTTGCAAAATTTATGTTGTTTTATTTATCGAGTTTTCTAAAATAAGTTATTTCTATACGTTTGAATACTGATTCTGATAACGCCCTTAACGGGAACCACAGGATTTTTGTTACATATTGTATATATAAAAATTACCTGTTACATTGTTTGTCCGCGATGAATTTCTAAACTACTGAACTGATTTCAATTAAATTTTGCACCCTGTTTGAAGTTTTTCAACTTGAGAGATAAGTAACCCCTAATTGTTTTATTGTGTATTTAAGGTTTTTTTTACAGGAAAGTCGTTAAAAGGGCAGAACATCGTCTACCTGGCCAGCTAGTACAGTATAAATATAAATTTTGAATCAATCTGCAGACGCGTTGCCATCCCTAAGGACTAAGATTTATTTCCTCGCTTTCAGTTCAGAAAGATTCTCCGGTTCTCTACACTCGCCATTCGAAACACAGCAGTATTGAACTGCTATTTTATGTTGGTATTCTGTGAGAGCGTGGTTCTTCCCCAGTTGAGAATAATTATGAATGAATTTGTAAGACTATGACTGCAATAAGGGATAAAAATTCTGTTCAAGAAGGAAAATGAGCATCATAGTCTAAAATATTCTAAATTGTAAACATAATTTACATTTACTGCTTCCAATTGATTACATTTTAGTTTCTTACTTATTACTTCAAAAGGATATACTACAATAAAGTAAAGTAAAAGTAAAGTTACAGCCTATATACGTCCCACTGCTGGGCTCAGGCCTCCCCTCATTTCTGAGAGGATTTTAGGGCAAGGAAGTGTCCGCCGCGCTGCCCAAATGCGTGTTGACGAACTTCACATGTCTTCGAAATATTTTTTTTTCTTATTCCTCAGACATGTAGGTTTCCACACGATGTTTTCCTTCACCGCCGAGCACGTGGTAAACCAGCACTTAACATTGCAATTAACAATTTCGTTGGTGCCGGCGGGTATCGAATACTACAATAATTGAGCAAATTTCAAGAATAAGGAAGGGAAATTCACAAAAACCAAAATGCCATTTTAAAAGGATCTCTATTAGGACTTTCAGTGCAATAAAATTAAATTGGAGACAGTTAACTTTATCTAACAGTAATTATGAGCGAGAAAGCGTTGAACGTAACGGTGGTTTAATTCTTAAATACTCGTAGCTTGTTAAATAAAATACAACGGTTTTAGTTTTTAAAATTATTAACGCACATTTTAAATGGTTTTGTTACTAAACGATGCCTAATCTAAAATAACACAGCGTGTTTAAGAACTAAGATGTTTCTTATTTTCATTTTATTTTAAATTTGTTACGACAAGCATAGATATTTACTAAGTGTTGATTCTCAACCTTTATAAAATTAGGAAACTATAAAATCAATTGCATTTGTTATGCAACATAATTGCTACGAGGTTGACAGATTTAGCTGACTTTTTATTACAAATACAGTAAAGTATTACAATTATTCTACACAGTTAAATTAAGAGCATATCATTTTATATCATGAAAATAAAATAACATAAACACTCACGCGTGTCAACGAGATGGGTAGGTAGAGACTAGGGACTTCCATTTGGCACGATCCTGACACACCTGTCTCGCCTTTTTATATGAATGTGATTTACCTCCTACCCATATATGCTGGTCGTTAAAAAAAGGTTTATATTTTAACTAAAATTTAATTACTACGTCGATGTGTATCAAATTCATAACTTAATTATTATCTTAAAATCTGTTGTAGATAAGAGAGTGGGAGCATATACTTTACAGTAGGCAAACAACCCGAGTCCAATCTCCGATATTGGCAAGACTGATATTAAATTGATTTTACGCACTGATTATAACGTACCCCTATATGAGAAAATGAAACCCTGAATAGTATAATATATTTCTATGTTTATAGTACGCCTAAATTTACTAAAGCAATTTTGATTCCCTAGACTAAGAAATAATTATAGAAAACTACGTAACTATATTTCAAGTAACGCTGAAACTATGCTCAATTACCTGGCATTACGAACTTACAGCCTATCTGATGGTGAGTTGCTACTAGAGCCCATGGACACTTGCAACCAGCTTCAAATAAAGAATCTTGCATATTTGTCGTTAGCTCTGAGGAAGATGGAATGTCTACAGTTATACTGCCTCTCCATACCGTACAAATGGAACAAAGCAGTGGTGCCGCCTAGGCAAAAGTGCAGTCCTATTTCCTAGAAAAATATTTACTGCGATACGTATTTATATGATCAAAGAAGCGGCGGGTAAGAGTTGGTTTGTGATATTGGAGCGACAAAAAGCTCAAAATAAGATAAAAGCAATCGAGTTTAAAATTAATAGGTCATATATGCATTTCCCCTAATCAGGGTTAAGATGAAATGCTACGCACTGTAGTTTTATTTTATTTTAACAACAGTAGGTACTTTCATCCCAACCTAATTACGTTAGTTATCACCTAACTCACTTCTTTCTTACGCCTATCATCACTGCCACACTCCGTTCATCCTTTTTTACGCCTCTAGGCCTCCCCCTTATCATATATTTATCCACTTACATAGCCAGCATTCTTCTTGGTATATGGTTTACTTTCCTTCGCAATATATGCCCGTGCCACGCTTACATACCTCTTCTCTACATTCCCATTTATTTCGACAACATAATACTAACGTGAATAACTACTTTTAATTTTTTTTGTCTGTATGTCTAGTCTTCGGTAAGGCTCAACTGATCGTGATAAAAGTTCACGAACTGATTGAGGACAATGCCACATGAGTAAATAAACCGACGCAGTGCCTATAGTTATCTATCCTATATTTAATTTCAAAAACGTGCAGGATTTTTTTTGTAAAAATCGAGAAACTGTTAAAATAAATGAATAATGATTATCTCATAAACTATAAGTTATATTAAAAAAACTTTTGAACAGAATTATTTGGTTTTAATTGTGCACAAAAAATATATTAATACTTTGGCTTCTATCTCTGTTCTGTTCAAATGAAAAAACGATTTTAAATTTTTTCAAGAGATCTTTGAGTGTTAAAGGATACAACGATCTTTTCAACGTGAAATTAATGGATATTCACTTTTAGTTTTTTTTTGTTGCACCAAATACATATATATATATATATATATATATATATATATATATATATATATATATATATATATATACTTGCTCCATACAGTGATAAAATACACATTTATATTAAAATTGTAAAAGTCTATGTAAAAATAATACATTATCAATAATACATTTTTATAAGATAGGGTGACAAACGAGCACACAGTCCACCCGATGGTAAGTGGTTGTTGTGTCCCATAGACATCTACATCTATATTCGATACATTTTCACCCGTGAGGACTAAGATGGAATACCTCGTTTCCAGTAAAAAGGGTATCCGGTCCTCTACACTCACCTTACGAAACATAGCAGCATTAAGCTACTATTTCACGCTGGTATTCTGTGAGAGCGTGGTCCTTCCCCGGTCGAGCCGACCCATTCGTGCTACAACTATACTACTAATATAACTGCAGCGTGGCTCTACCACGTATAAAATTTTGCAAAATCACTTTGTTTTACTTGTTGTCTTCAGACAAAAGATATCGCTTAGATCTCTTGTCAGTCTATTGCACAAAACAATTACATATATATAAGACAATTTAAATAAAACCGGCCAAGAGCGTGTCGGGCCACGCTCAGTGTAGGGTTCCGTAGTTTCCCGTCCGTCACAATAAGTGTTCCCACTTATGAGTTTAAAGGTGGGTATCCATTATGTTCGCGCTCCAGCAGCGCTCCGCGCTCCTGCAACTGCTCCCGGAAACATTTTTTTCCAATTTTTATTTAACCACTTTGTCGGCGTGATTGATACACATATTGGTACCAAATTTCAGTTTTCTAGTGCTAACGGTCACAGAGATTAAGCGAGGACGGACAGACGGACAGACAGACATGGCGAAACTATAAGGGTTCCTAGTTGACTACGGAACCCTAAAAATTAAACGGATCTGCTTAATTACTGAAACAGCAAAACTTTTACTTGCATTATTTTTATAAATGTTTAAAAGGGATACTTTATCGTTTAGATAAATAAAATCCTCTGTTTTAATATCACAGCGACAGAAACAACTTCCCAGTTACATTTTAACGAGAGTAAAGATGCTAAGTAGCGCTATTGGTTTATTTAGGGTACAAAGGGTTGATGGTCTTTGAATAATGCTTAGTTTGGCGGATTAATATTATACTCTCGACCAAATTTCGTTTATGTCGGCTAGCTAACTGCGCACAACAAGATTATAGTGCAAGCACAAATATACTTTCTTTTCCTCCATAGTCATAGTTTGATGGAATGGCATTCTAACACGATTGCAATGACATCAGACGTGGGACGTGTTTTCAGAGGCCTGCGGTGAAACACTGCGAGCTTAGTGACATCGGGCTGCTACTGTGAAATTTATGTAACTGTTACGACGATAATACACAAAGTACAGTCCGCCATGTAGTGGTAGTGTAATAGAATCCAGTACCCTATATCATCTCTTGGATGTCGTTAGAGACTACAGTAGGAAACTGAAACAGTAGATGGGCAGCTACATCTTCCTGATAACAAATGTAGAGGATCATAACTTGCATATGGACTATCATCCAGACTTGAAACGGATATTGTAAGTTGTACTAACACCGAGTTTGAATCACGCTCAGAATAAGCCCTCAAACATAGAAACATTATTTTGAATAGCTGGAAGTTTAATTCGCAAATCGATAGTTGCTAGTGTAACTGTGACGTTCGTAATGCACGTTATGAGTAAAGTACGCTATATGCTAACCAAATAGTATAGTAAAAGTAGAAGTAAGCTATCTTGGCAGTATTATCTTCATCATCGTCATCATATTTAGTTCCTCCTTTTTTTTTATAAAACTAAAGTAACAAAAATTAATGGATATCTTAACCTTCAACTATAAACAAAGGAGACATCATAGCCTGTTATTAAATTGACTTTCCATTCCCTTTGAAACTAGAACACAATATAAGCGCTGCTGCTTTGTTACAAAAATAGGTAAGAGGGTTCAACTTAAGACGAACTTCTAAGCACAAAAGTAGTCCTATCACCCACAAAATACTATATTTCAATTTAACTATTTAATTAAATGACGAGAGTTCAGACTCCGAATCATAAGACTCAATTAGAGAAATAGTTCAAGCTGGCAGCTTACATAATTTATTATTAAACACTAAGGCTGTATTAGAATTTAAGTATATCTTAATTTTTTAAAGGCATCTGGTGATTTTTCTTAAATTTGCAAATGTATCGCTTGCTTTGAAAGTTCGTCTTCGCACATCAGTGGGTATTAGGTTCTTGATTGATGGTGACAGGTATTTACGAAGCGGCTCTTAAACTTTCTAGGAGATCTTATGAATAAAAATAAATTGTAGTAAAGTTTTGAATTATGTGTTTGTTTGAAATTCAAAAGCATAGCGACTTTAGTCTGCTTTAAAGGGAGATTATTAAAATTAAATCATCAAAATTACATTTTTTAAACATTTTAAGTATAGGTTTGTATGTATAATATACAAAAAAACAAGCGTTACATAAATTAAGCTTAAACAGAATAAAGATCAGCCATCACCTTTACGACATACAAAAAATTAAGTGTGATGACATATTGTCATAAAAGATATCATAATAATATAATATGACACAGTTCTTTGTATTTGTAATTTTTGCAGTCATGAATTCATTTATCTCTTTTTATAGCTATATTTCTGTCTTCAAAAACCTAATGATGTCTTTAAAGGTCTTTAGCAAAAAAAAACACGATGAGATTAAGCCTATTCCAAAAAATGCTAATACAATACACGATCCTTAACTTTCTACGTGTATTTATTGACTTCTTATTTTATCAGGTTACATCTAGTGAGGGCCGCGCTACACGTTATCTGTCTAGAAATCTGTCGGAGTTGCTGTTTTCGCTTTGAGCAGAGACAGCGTAATAACAGTACACACAGTTGTTTTACCTCAGCTTTGCACCACGCTCTTGTCACCACCTCCTAATTAAACACATGGCTTAAAGACATTTTAAAAATAAAGAAAAATTGATAAAATAAATGGTCATTCATTATCATATCAAATTACTAATCTCAATAACGCCACAGTAACAGATCTTCATCCAGACGAAGGGATCCATCCAGGGACCGTTCGCTAGTAACGTAAATAAATTATGGCTAAAACCATCACTATGGTACAAAAGAAAGGTTTTATAAATGTGAACGAAGCTCTTAAACCTAATTATTCAATTTAGACTACAGACAACATAATTTAAATATCACTGTTTAAATAATCCCGCAGGTATCGAAAAGAAAATTTATCTACTTTCTAAAGTTAAGGTTTGACTTTCAGACCTGACTTTATCAATTCTACACTGTCAATCCCCGACAGGATTTTAGCGTTAATAAGTAAATTGCCAGCAGCCTCTTTTTGTTACATCTGTTTATATAGCTTATTTATCCCAATATGTTTAGAGATACGCGTTATTCATATGTTTAGAGGTACGCGTTATTTATTTAAATCAATTTAATGTTTTGTTTTAAAGAACAAGGTGACATACAGGCCACTTGTCGTGTATCCATGCGTAGCAACTATAGCGAATTATAATATTTACCCTTATGAGGTAGTCTATACGAGGTCTATGATCAGCAAAGGAGATTTAGGCTACAATGGATGGATGGATGTACTCATAAGTGTCATGCGCAGTACGTATTACTATCGCCATATTAGGTATTTCATTCAAGGAGTATTTTATACGAAAGTATTAGTATTACAAACGAAATCTAAAGAATCATTTATAAACCAAAATTCTTAGTATTTCTCAATACAGCTGTACGAATATTTAAGAGTTTTAAAACACGAAGGTTTTATCGATTTTAAAAAGATGAACTATAAGTGAGCCACGCCATAAGTAAAACCATAATTTACTTACTGTACTAATCCTATACTATTAAACGAGCAATTCTTGTATATATGTATATATATATATATAATCGGGATCTCGGAAACGGCTCCAACGATTTTCATAAAATTTTGTGTGCAGGGAGTTTCGGGGGCAATAAATCGATCTAGCTAGGATTTATTTTTAGAAAATGTCTTTTTGTCCGTGTTTTTAGGCAATGAAAAACTGCTATAATATCGTTAGAATAAGAAGGTAAATTTTGACGGCTTATTAATGATTACAAATAGCTTAAGGGTATATTGGGCGGTCGCAAAATCGTAATACCATGGTTCGAGCCCTGACCGACCGACCGACTTTTTTTAAATTTTTTTTCAAGTTCTTTTTTGAGAAAATCTATTTTTTCGAGCCCTTTTTTTAGTATTTTTTAAACACACGAAAATTTAAATTAAACTAATTGCACTCATGATTTTTTAAGCACTCATGATTTTTAATCAAATAACCAGTTCAGTTTTTTCTATTATGTCGCTACGATCAAAAAAATATTATTCGTATTTCATCAGTATGTAATTTGTATCTAAATATTATTTCCAAAAGACACGAATCAAAAAAAAACCGAGCGAAAATTACCGAGCAAAGCTCGGTCAACCGGGTACTTAATATAATACATGTATAATAAATACATGCGCGGGCGGTAAAAATACCTTCTTAAGTCACGGTGTTGTTATATTTAAAAAAAAGTTTATTTAAAAGTAAATTGTTGTAAAAACTTTAATTTAAAAAAAATTATATTTTTTTTATTTTTTATGGAATGGAGTTTCAAAAGAGCACACAATCAACATGAAGATAAGTGAATGCTGTGGCCCTAAACATTGATTGTGGCGCTATCCTTGATTAAAAATCAAATTGTTACGTCTGAGGACTAAGATAGAATGCCTCATCTCCAGTAAGTAGGGTCTCCGTTTCTCTACACTCACCATACGAAACACTGCGGCGTTTTGTAGCTATAACGCTGGTATTCTGTAAGTAACAAAATATACTCTTATTGCTATTAACATAACTAAGTAACATTACTGTTAACAGCTCAAAGCTTAAAATGCCAGTTTCAAGAGTGTAACAAAAACACCTTCAAATATCTTATGTCTGGTTTCTTTATTAGAGAACCGTTTCCTTATCCCTTTCGTTCTATAATGGATGAAAATCTCATTCATAAAACAAAACACTCCTGATCGAACGACTTACAAACGGCTTAAAGTTGTTTCGTTTCAATTTGTGTCAAATTACCGAACGAATAAAAACTGTTTTAAATGCACTTCGAAGCAACAAAAACGATCGTAATGAATAACGAAACGCTTCAAATATATTTTAGATGGTAGAAGAGTCATGCTGCAGTTATATTAGTCGTATAGCTTTAGTACGAATGAGTCGGCTCAACCGAAGAAGGACCACGGTCTCACAGAATACCAGCGTAGAATAGCAGATTAATGCTGATATTTTAAACAGAAACTTTTTTACTGGAAACGGGACAATCCATCTGAGTCGTCAGGGAATTTTTGTCCTTTATCGAGGTTAGATTTAAATCTTCTATGGGCCAAACCATCCACTTTTCGTCAAAATAACTGTATGCGCGTTCGTCACCCTTATTCTATAAAAATGTAGTATAACTTTATTAGCATGACATTACTGAAAATAAATTAAGCCAAAAGAGAATTTGATAAGTGGATAAATATCAACTTCGGAGTTAATAACCATATCTATCTTCCGTGTTTTGCTGTAGCTTTATTAAGCAGCATAAGAGAGAAAATCTATAAAGTTTCGTAGTAAACTTAGCAAACTGGATAATCCGCAAGTGCTGAGAATAAATATGACATATTAAACTAAGGTTGTAGAGAGTACTTGCTTTGTTTGGAAGATAAATGGAAAACGGTTGTAATTCAATTTCGCGGTAAAACCGAATAAATTAAAGGATCCGGGAACACCAGCTTTTTAACTCAGAGAAAAGCTTCTCAAATATTTCTAAGCGTTTCTAGGATTACGAAAAAGGGGTTTAACAAAAATTCATTTAATTTTTTTAAAAATATACAATATTGGTCAAATTTTTACATGATGTGAAATTAGTTGAAAAATGTTTAAACGTGTCAAATATGTTTTATTAGTATTTTTGTACTTATTTTTTGTATAGTGTTGTCCAAAAGATTTACTGTCTATAATTTTACAATTTAGGTCGAGTGTTAGGTATACTTGAAAGTGTGTGTTCCATGCCACAAATATTTCTAATCTCATGGCTGCATTAATGCACTATTCTAAATTTTCAGAAACTTCTGTGTTCATATATTATTATTAGATTATCAGAATGAAGAATGTTATTTCTTTTGAACAAATAAAAATTACTGAGTGGTGCTAGAACTCGCTTTACGTCTTGGAGTCCGCCTGGGTAGGTCACCATACTCCTCCTTATTTCTGATGCCCAATAACAATCATTGCTCATCTGTGTTGCGGTCTAAAGCATTATAGAACCCGTCTAATAACAGGTCCATCTTAGTCTTCAAAAGTGATAAAGTAGCCTTCGTTGTGGAATGTAAGTTCTTTTGTCACCTAAGTTTTGCTTCAGTTTAACATAATTTATGCTTAACTTATGTATTAAGCTGCTAATTTAGCTGATATTTTGTGAGAGCTCGGTTCTTCGCTGGACGAAGCCAACACATTCGTACTACGAACCTTAAATTACTAATATAATATATTTATAAAAAATATTGTTAAACTAATTTTTTAGTCTAATTAGTCTAATTTTCACTAAAAAATAATCTAATTTTTTAGTGAATATACTTCTCCGGTGGATGTGGTAACACGGAATATGGCGAACGCCAAAAAGATCTCGTGGCTATCGTAACGTGATGATATAATCAAATTAAAGAGAATTTGTGAAAGCTTGCCAAATTTATTAACTAACGCAGCAGACAATTTATTAGAAACGTAAATGTAAACCCTATTTTTCCTAAATTAGTTACGGGTAACATTGGCAGCTAATTTGGCAGATTATTCTAATTAGTTCTCCGACTTAATTGCGGCTTAGACATTGGCAAAATTTCTGTGACATAACCACGAAATCGTGGCTAACTCTAAAAATAGTGGCTAAAACTAATTATGACTACTTGAGTCTTAAGTTATAAATAGTTAGGTTTAAACCTATTATAGCTAAAAATATATTTTTGATTTGGGAAATGAATAATCTCCATTTATTTGTATTAGCTAACCAAAAAGGACGGCACTAGAAAATTTTGTTTAATCATAACAAATATAAAGCTGTGAAGTACTTTATATCATAGATACCAATGACTAGGAGAGGCCGATGTCCAATTGTAGAATTATTGACTTATCGATGAGAAGAAGAGGAAGAAATTTTATTTCAACTAGGATTGAAATCCAGGACTTTAGGCTTAAGGGGTAAATCATAATTTTATGAACTGGAACAATTATATGTAAGCTATACCTACAAATTCTTTTTGTGAACTGGATTCAAATCAGTTGCTCTCAGAGCTGCAATTTAACGCTAAGCCAAAAACTTACATTTTTAATAAGAAATTGTTTAGTTTCTAATTTAGATTTGCTCATGGTATTTGTTTTTATGTGTTATTTTTAAGATTAGGGGAGACAAATTAGAACACAGTCAACCAGCAAATTCAGCTCCGATGTCACCAGCCACGATGCCACCGAGATGGAATATATCATTTCCATAAAAAAAGTCTCCGGTACTACTTCCGGTACACTACCATGATCGAGCCTACCCCGGTCGAACCGATTCATTCTTACGACGCTCGCTTCAACTATGATATAGTTGCAGGGTGGCTTAACACGTATGTTTTACAAAATAACTGCAATTTATGTCTGTTTCTCCAGACCGAATTTTTGTCAAGGACGTATACTAGCCATCTGCGTATGACAGGATTAAAATTCCCAAGTGTACTAGAGAGAAAATGATATCTGCGTAGTGGCGCTGTCGTCGCGCCGCAAGCGAAACACACCGAAGCCTAAATCACGCTATCAAAATTACGAATCATAAACAGTATATATATAACATCTCCTTAATAAACTTTATATTTGGAAATTTTATTAATATTCAATCTTCCTAGTGAAACTGTAATTGATGAGATTGACCAAGTAAACGAGGTAAGGTGTAATAACCTTGACAAGTCCTTCCCTATGTTAAGATGTAGAAAACCATAATGATAAAAACTTTTTTCTTTTTGTGTATTATATGTTAATATACGAAGTCTCAACTGTAACTTAGACGCTTTCCTATAAATGGAAATAGATACCTACACGTCATACTATATTAAATGTTTATTTAATCAGAATGACGGTATAGTAGCATAAATTAAAAATAACATAAGCGTCACTTCACATGAACCAATAGTTGATGGCGGCAATGTACTAATACTGACTATTGAAACAGACACCACGGTCATCTGTACATATAGATCACCAAGTTTTCGCAATCCAACGAAGTATATCAAATCACTTGATAAAATACTTAATAGCATAAATGCAAGTATCGTAGTCCTAACTGGAGATGTAAACTTAGATGTTATGCCTTGTGGTATAAAAGGGTATTCTGCAGAATATCTTAATATGCTATCTATGCATGGCTTAAACAATGCGTTTATCTACCAACAAGGATGGAAGCGTGCTTAGATCATTTTATGGTACGAGCCCAATATAGCATTACATATATTGTTTTTGATAAATTTACTGACCATCACCCTATTTTATTACTTATTGACAGAGTAGAAATTGGTACAAACAAAACTAAATTTTATAAAGAAAAAAATGACTTTGACAAGATACGAGAGATGTAGGTATGAATGACCTTAACTGGGAAGAATATTACAGAATCGACAACGTACATCACAAATATTATAAAATATTTAATACAAGCTAATACAATTAGAATAACTCTATCTAAAAGAAATAAGCCATTAAAACCTTGGATAACACCGGGAGTTGTAAGATCAATAAGAAAGAGGGACAAATTACATAAACAATTAAAAAAGGATAACACTAATGAAGATTTAGCATCACACTATAGAAAATACAGAAACACATGCAGTAACATAATAAAAACTTAAAAGGACAGTATTACAAACACGAACTTCACACCGGTACTGGAAACGTTACAAAGACATGGAAGATAATTAAAGAAATTTGTCATCATTCATCATTACAGCCCTTCACAAGTCCACTGCTGAACATAGGCCTCCCCCAAGTAATGCCACAAAGCACGGTCCTGAGCCATCTGCATCCATCGACTTCCTGCATATCTTACCAGGTCGTCACTCCATCTAGTGGGGGGTCGCCCTACACTACGCCTACCGGTACGAGGCTGCCACTCGAGAACCTTTCTTCCCCATCGGTTATCGGTTCTTCGAGCCATATGGCCGGCCCATTGCCACTTCAGCTTACTAATCCGTTGGGCTATGTCGGTCACTCTGGTTCTACTGCGGATATCCTCATTTCTGAGTCTATCACGCAGAGAAACTCCGAGCATAGCCCTCTCCATAGCTCGCTGAGCGACCTTGAGCATCCTCATACGGCCAGCAGTGAAGGACCACGTCTCAGATCCGTAAGTCATCACTGGCAACACGCACTGGTTGTACACTTTAGTCTTCAGAGGTTGAGGTATACATGACAAGAAGATGTGTCGTAATTTCCCGAACGCTGCCCAGCCGAGTTGAATCCGTCGATTGACCTCTCGGTCGAAGTTGGACTTACCTAGTCGGACTATTTGTCCCAGGTAAACGTACTCGTCAACAACTTCGAGCATAGTGCTCCCAACAACTACCGGCATAGGTGTGACATGGACATTAAACATGATCTTTGTTTTGTCCATGTTCATCTTAAGACCTATCCGTTGGGAGGCACTATTGAGGTCATTGAGCATAGTGCTTAAGTCCTCCAGCGATTCTGCCATAAGGACTATATCGTCGGCAAATCGAAGGTGAGTGATGTACTCGCCATTGATGTTAATACCGTATCCTTTCCAGTCCAGTAGCTTGAAAACGTCTTCCAAAGCAGCGGTGAAGAGTTTCGGGGATATAACGTCACCCTGTCTTACACCTCTCTGCAGTTGGATAGGTTTCGAGCTCTGGTTCTGTACTCGGATAGCCATCGTAGCCCTACTGTACAAACACTTCAGCACTTCGATATAGCGACAGTCAACTTGGCACCGCTGAAGGGACTGCAGCACCGCCCGAATTTCGACGGAATCAAACGCTTTCTCATTGTCCACATACGCCAGGCAAAGTGGCAAATTGTACTCTTCAGTCTTCTGTACAATCTGCCGCAGGGTATGTATGTGGTCTATGGTACTGAAGCCTTTTCGGAAACCGGCTTCTTCGGGAGGCTGGAACTCGTCGAGTCTGCGTGCAAGACGATTCGTAATGACTCTCGAAAACAGCACGTAGACGCGGCTCAGAAGGAAAATCGGTCTGTAGTTCTTCAAGAGAGCGTTGTCGCCTTTCTTAAAGAACAAGACCACCGCACTTCTGCTCCACGCCTCTGGAGTAGTGCCACCATGGAGGACGGAGTTGAAGAGCTTCTGAAGGACTTCAAGTACCGGTGTTCCACCCGCTTTCAGAAGCTCCGCTGTAATTCCATCCTCGCCTGGGGCCCTGCCGTTTTTAAGGTGCTGGAGCGTCATTCTAATCTCGCTTAGACTGACGTCCGGTATATCATCGGAATAGTGTTGGATAAGACTTGCTCTTGGATCGTTACTCACACTTGCGTGTGGCTCCAACGATGATGTGTACAGCTGCCCATAGAACCTCTCAATCTCACTCAAAATCTCAGGTGTCCCGGAAACGATGCTGCCACACTCAGTCTTCAGCTTTGACAGTTGGCTCTTACGGGCAGACAGATCTCTGGCAAAGACTTTGGAGCCCTGGTTCCGCTCGATCGCTTCTTTAATACGAGCAGTATTAAAGTTGCGTAAGTCTCGCCGCATGCATTTGGAGATCTGTCTGTTCAGTTGCCTGTATGCTGTCAAATCTGTTGACGATTGCAGCCTCATCTCCCGTCTAACAGCCATGAGATTAAGAGTGTGATCGGAGAGTTTTTGTGTTCTTCTGCGGCGGGTCTTGCAGAACTTAGCTCCGACCGCATGGACAGTTTCCACGAGCTTGTCATTCATATCGTCCACTGCATTGCAATCTTGTAGGCACTGAAAGCGGTTGTGTAACTCGAGCTGAAAGTTTTCGGGATTCTGGATTAGAGCACGAGGGGGACGGAGCGTTGACTTCATTAGACGAGACCTCTCCAACTTAACGTTTAGGTTCAGTGTGCCTCTAACCATTCGGTGATCGCTGCCAGTTTTCACCCTTGCGATCACTGAGACATCACTGAACAGCTGGCGTCTGGTCGTCATAATGAAGTCAATCTCATTTTTTTGTCGAACCGTCGGGGCTCGACCAGGTCCACTTCCTGTGGGGCCGCTTCCGGAAGAAAGAGTTCATCATAAAGAGTCCCTCTTTCTCCATAAAGTCGGCCAGCTGCTGGCCCCTTCGGTTCCGTTGCCCTACTCCAAATTTCCCTAACTTCAGCTCACCGCTTTCTCTTGTGCCTAGTTTTGCGTTGAAGTCTCCCATCAACACCGTGTAGTGGGTTCTGGAGGAATGCATGGCCTTGGAAATATCCTCATACATTTCCTCCACCTCCTCATCGGGATGTGCCGAGGTTGGTGCGTAAACCTGTATGACCTTCAGCGAATACCGTTTGGTGATTCTGAGTATCAGGTACGCGACCCTCGTCGACACACTCCCAATCTTTACAATGTTGTTGACGAGAGACTTGTGGACGATAAATCCGACACCTCAAGAAAGAAAAGAATTTTTTAATCTAAGCCAATCCAAACAAACAACGACAGAATTATTAACAATTAAAGATACTCCAAAAGCTTCACTTAATCTAGTAAACACCTATTTCACTACAATTGGTTCACAGCTAGCAAATTATACTCTGAACACCATTGGCAAATCAGTTCCAGAATTTGCTGATAATGTCAAACAGATAGGCCAAACAATTCGATGGCGTTTTTCCTAACCGATTCTGAGGAAGTAGAAACTACCATTAACGAACTTAAATCAAATAGCTCCCCTGGCTGAGACAAAATTACTGTCAATTTCGTTAAAAGGTATAGTCAAATTCTTTGCGTACCTATAGCACATCTATGTAATACTAGTTTTCAAACAGAGCAATTTCCGTCATCCTTCAAACAGGCCATAGTAACACCAATATACAAATCTGGCAATTAGACCGCTCCTTCAAATTACAGGCCGATTTCATTGTTACCAACTTTTTCAAAAATAATTGAGAAGCTCGTGAATAAAAGATTGACGAAATATTTAGAGCGCTACGGATATGTTGATGCGGATTGTGGACATGCGCTATATGCGCTATGGTTTTAGAGCAGATCGTTCAACAGAAGACGCAGTTTTAGAACTGACTTCAAAAATAACATCTTATGTAGACAAAGGTGATAAATGCATATGTGTTTTCTTAGACTTGCAAAAAGCATTCGATACTGTGTCTATTCCTATACTTTTCGGACGTCTCGAAAATCTAGGTATAAGAGGTATGCCATATGCATGGTTTTGTAACTGTCTTATCACAGACACACACACGCGCGCGCGCACGCACGCACGCACACACGCACGCACGCACGCACGCACGCAGTTTTTTTTATTTGACTCCACATTAACTCAATTGGGTTCAATATGCCTCTATATATATACCTCTATACCTCTATAGCTTCTTGTGCTAATTCATCGACCATATATTTTTTTTCAAAATAATTGTTTTTGACGACTTCCAACAAACTTTTAATTGTTGATTTCTCTGGCACAGAAATGTTATGACTTCTTAAAAAACTTATTATGTCACTTTTCCTATTGTTTGTGCTGGAAATTTTTTCTATATGTCGGCTGTGGTATGATGCGTTATCCATAACAATCACACTGCTACTGGGAATATTAGGCAAAAGCTGATCAGTGAACCATTTGTCGAATAATCCAGAATCCATATCTTCATGGTAGTCTGCACTAGAGCTTTTCAAATGTTTGCTAGAGATCAGTAAAGCCCCTGGTATCCAGCCCTGTTCACCGCCTGCGTGTAATATTATTAAACGTTTACCCCTAGAACATGGAGCTTTAGTTGTACAACTTGGTGAATTGTCTGTGTACCCTTTTTTTAGAGTATCGTGAGTGTCAAACCAAGTTTCGTCTAAATATATTATATTTTTTCCTGCCGACCTTCGTAAACGTATTTCATTAATAAATTTTTCCCTTAGTAATAAAAGTCGGGGACTTTCCATTACAGTTCTTCTTTCATCTAATTTTCCATACTTGAATCCAAGTTTTTTTAATAATCTCCAGAGTATAGTTTCTGAATATTCAAAACCAGCTTCACTTCTCATCAATGATTGATAAATCTCACGTAACGTTGGAATCTCATTGTTGAGGTAAAAATTGTAAATAGTCCTCCTCACATGTTCCTCTGTAAAATTATCAATTCTTTTAAAACTTATCTTGGTCCGTTTACGAGGAAGATGATTAGATCCTGCTGACACTATTCTACAAACAGTTCTTATAGGCACGTTTGTTAATTCCGATGTCTCTTTAATCACTCCCTTATCACCCATGCGTTTCAAAAGCTTATTGTAAACACTCAAAACTATGTCTTGAGCGTCTGAACTTAAATGTCTTTTTCTACGCTGAACACTATTTTCATCACTTGTAGATGCACTATTTGATATTTCCCATGGTCGAAACATGTTTATTTGTACGTCTGTGTAATAACGAAGTTACAAAACGACTGAATTTTTGACAACAATGTCATCGTGTATTTAACAAAAGCATCAAAACTTGTTTGCTGCCACAAAAATACCACGTCAGGATAAGGTCTTCCCAGGTATCGGTTGTAAATACCACTTCTTTTGTTATCGCCTAATGACCGCTTCAAGTACAATCCTGCCATGCTATTTGAAATGAACTATACGAAACCATAATACAACATAGTCCTAAATCAGGTAGCACTGATCAACATCCGTGTTGTTTTTAACAAATTATATTGTCATCAACACCACTAAGGGTTGCTTACGTGTTACTTTGACACTATATAATTAAGACAAAGCTTGATAATAAATATATGAATGGAACTACAACACAGTCCACAGTAGCTGGATGGCTGATGATAAGTAAGTCGTTCACCTTGTGAATTACTTATCCTGTTACGTTTATATGTATAATATATAATAAACAGACGTTATATAAATTAAGCTAAACACATAAAAAAATTAAGTGTGATGACAAATTATCATAAAAGATACCGTAGTAAAATATGACACAGTTCAGTGTATTTGTAATTTTTGCGGTCATGAATTTATTTATCTCTATATCTTTTTTATAGCTATATTTCTGTCTTCAATAACCTAATTATGTCTTTAAAGGTCTTAAGTAAAAAAAACACGTTAAGGTTAAGCAAATTACAACAAATGCAACAATACACGGTCCTTAACCACGGTTATTTATCGACTTCTTATCTTATCAGGTTACATCTAGTGGGGGCCGTGCTACACCTTTTCTGTCTAGAAATCCGTCTGGGTTACTGTTTTCGCTTTGAGGAGAGACAGCGTAATAACAATACACACAGTTGTTTTGCCTCAGTTCTCAGTATTGCGCCACACTTTTGTCGCCACCTCCTAATTAGACACCATACTTACAAGAAAAAAAAGCTTAGACTCTTTTTGAATAAAATATGTAAGACAAATGGTCATTCATTATCCTATCAAATAACTAATCTAAATAACGCCACAGTAACAGGTCTACACCAGATGAAGCCGAGACCGTTCGCTAGTAATGTAAATAAATTATGGCTAAAACCATTACTATGGTACGAAAGAAAGGTTTTAAAATTGTGAATGAAGTTCTTCAATCTAATTTTTCAATTTAGACTGCAGACAACACAATTTAAATCTCATTGTTTAAATAATCCCGCAGATATCGAAAAGAAAATTTATCTACTTTCTAAAGTCAGGTTCTAAGGTAAGGTTTGACTTTCAGGCCTGACTTTATCAATTCTACACCGTCAATCCCCGACAGGATTTTAGCGTTAATAAATTGCTAGCAGCCTCGTTTTGTTTTATTTATTTAAATTGCTTATTTATTCTAATATACTATTTGTTTAGAGGTATGCGTTATTTATTTAAATGAAATTAATGTTTTGTTTTAAAGAATAAGGTGACATACAGGCCACTTGATCGTGTATACATGCGTAGCGACTATAGCGAATTACCCCCTTATGAGGTAGTCTATAGGAGGCCTATGATCAGGAAAGGAGATTTAGGCTACAATGGATGGATGGATGGATGTACTCATAAATGTCATGCGCAGTACGTGTTACTATGGCCATAGTAGGTATTTCATTGAAGGAGTAATTTATACGTATGTATTAGTATTACAAACGAAATCTAAAGAATCATTTATAAACGATTCTTTAGGTTTCGTTTGTAATACTAATACACGATCAATATTATACATATATAATACAAGATAGATATAATACAAGATAGATAGATAATACAAGATCCTTAGTATTTCTCAAAACATTGACAGCTGTATGAATATTTAAAATGTTTAAAACACGAAGGTTTCATCGATTTTAAAAAAAAAACTATAAGTGAGCCACGCCATAAGTAAAACCATAATTTACTTACTGTACTAATTAATATAATACATGTATAATAAATACATGCGCGGGCGGTAGAAATAACTTCTCAAGTTACGGTTTTGTTATATTTAAAAAAAGTTTATTTAAAAGTAAATTGTTGCAAAAACTTGAATTTTAATTAAAAAAAAATTTATGGAATAAGTGTTTCAAAGGAGCACACAATCAACATGAAGATAAGTGAATGCTGTGGCCCTAAACATTGATTGTGGCTCAATCCTTGATTAAAAATCAAATTTTTACGTCTGAGGACTAAGATAAAATGCCTCACTCCAGTAAGTAGGGTCTCCGGTTCTCTACACTCGCCATACAAAATACTGTGGAGGTTTTGCAGCTATAACGCTGGTATTCTGTGAGTAACAAAATATACTCTTATTGCTATTAACATAACTAAGTAGTATTACTGTTAACAACTCAAAGCTCAAAATGCCTGTTTGAAGAGTGTAACAAAAACACCTTCAAATGTTTTATGTCTGGTTTCTTTATTAGAAAACCGTTTCCTTTTCGCTTTCGTTCTATAATGAACGAAAATCTCATTCATAAAACAAAACACTGATCGAACGAACACTTTCAAATGGCTTAAAGTTGTTTCGTTTCAAGTTGTGTCAAATTTCCAAACGAATGAAAACGGGTTTAAATGCACATGCACGCGGAAGAAAACTCCCAGTGGAATATACAGTAGTGGACCGCCAAGCATCCAGATGGTGTGGATGGTATCGAGAGGTTTGCCGCGTAGTGCGTTCATGAAATTTGGCGGCTGGGATTATTCCGAACAAAAAATTCCTCAAAGCACTCCCCATGATAGATGCGATAAAATACGCAAAGAGATGCAACATCTCGTCGTAGCGCCAGTAAATCGAGCCGATCAGAGCACTCGATCGTCAACGATTCGAGCCGTTCTGCGCTGGATGCCGTCAAGTGGAAGGAGCTAGTACTGGGAAGCCCCGGCCCAGAGATGGAAATAGTATTCCATGTACTGCCGATCCCGCGCCTTGTAAAGTTGCAGGCCGTGTACCGGCATGAAATACTGTCCAGCTCGGCTGAGCTCGCCAAGCTTCTTAGAGGCCTTCTATTCCAAGTGACCACGAAACTGCACGTCACTCTATAGAGTCGTCGACGCCAAGGATTCTGATACTGGCTTATGCAATAAGGGAAGTGCCTTGAAACTGATGAGATACGACTAAGGGGTTCTTTTTAGCGGTTGACGCGCAAACTTGTGTCTTCTGGGGGTTAAACTGGACTATATTTAGTCGCCCCCAATCCGAGACTTTGTTCAGCAAAGACTCGACTTTAGGCACAAGTTTGCCCCGGTACACGGAGACGTTTTCGCGAGAAATATTGGCACGGTCGGAGTACAGAGCATCATCAGTGCTGTCATCTGCATAGCAATGAATGTTGCATGTTTACGTGGTAGAGTCGTGCTGCAGTTATATTAGTCATATAGCTGTAGCACGAATGAGTCGGTTCGACCGAAGAAGGACCACGGTCTCATAGAATACTAGCGTAAAGTATGAGCTTAATGCTGATATTTTAAACAAAAATTTTTTACTGGAAACGGGACATTCCATCTGAGTCCTCAGGGGTGGCAACGCATCTGAATTAACATTTTTTATTGAGGATAGATTTAGATATTCTATGGGCCAAACCATCTATTTATCATCAGAATGACTATGTGCTCGTTTGTCACCATTATTCTATAAAAATGTAGTATAACTATATTAGCATGACATTACTGAAAATAAATTAATCCAAAAAAGAATGGGTTCAGTAGATAAATATCAACTTCGTAGTTAATAACCACATATATCTTCCGTGTTTTGCAGTAGCTTTATTAAGCGGCAAGATTGAGCTGATATTCAATGTAAGAGAAAAAATCTATCCAGTTTCGTAGTAAACTTAGCAAACCGGATGATTCGCAAGTGCTGAGATTAAATACGACACCTTAAACTATGATTGAATGTTCACTTTTCTCATTAAAGCTTCTCTTCATTTCGAGCTAGAGAGTACTTGCTTTGTTTGGAAGATAAATGGACAACGATTGTAATTAAATTTCGCGGTAAAACCGAATAAATTAAAGGATCCCGTAACACCAGCATTTTAACTCCGAGAAAAGCTTCTCAAATATTTGTAAGCGTTTCTAGGATTACGAAATAGGGGTTCAACAAAAATATTTTTAATTTTTTTAAATATTTATTAAACAATGGTATTGGTCAAGTTTTGGTATAATGTGAAATTAGCTAAAAAAGTTTAAACGTGTAAAATATGTTTAATTAGTATTTTTGTACTTATTTATTGTATAGTGTTGTCCACAAGATTTATTGTCTTTAATTTTATAATTTAGGTCGAGTGTTAGGTATACTTGAAATGGAGTGTTCCGTGACACAAACCTTTCTATATGATTAGATTGTTCATAAAATTTCATCAAACTCATGGCCGCATCAATGCAATATTCTAAATTCTCTGAAACTTCTGTGTTCATATATTATCGTAATGAAAAATGTTATTTCTCTTAAAAATAGTTAAAAATTATTGAGTGATGTTAGGACTCGCTTTACGTCGTGGATTCCGCCTGGGTAGGTCACCATACTCCTTATTTCTGGTGCCCAATAACAATCCTTGCTCAGCTGTGTTACGCTCTAAAGCATTATAGAGACAGTCTAATAACAGCTTATGAGGTAATCCAACTTAGTCTTCAGAAGTGACAACGTATCTGTAATCTTCGTTGTTTGAAATTGTCCGCAGTTGTCCATGGCCTGCAGTAGCCATTTTCTACGAATTCGAAGTTAGAAAGTTCGTTTGTCACCTAAGTTTTGCTTCAGTTTAACATGATTTATACTTAACTTATGTATTAAGCTGCTATTTTAGCTGATATTTTGTGAGAGCTTGGTTCTTCGCCGGTCGAAGCCGACACATTTGTACTACGAACATACAGCAGCAGCGTAAATTAAATTAAAATATATTATATTTATAAAAAGTATTGTTAAACTATCTAATTTCTTAGTGAATATACTTCTCCGATGGATGCCGTAACGCGGAATATGGCTAATGCCAAAAAAATCTCGTGGCTATCGTTACGTGATGATATAAACAAATAAAAGAGAATTTGTGGAAGCTTACCCAATTTATTAACTGACGTAACAGACAATTTATTAGAAACGTAAAAGTAAACATTATTTTTCCTAAATTAGTTACGGGTAAGATTGGCAGCTAATTTGGCAGATTTTTCTAATTAGTTCTCCGACAAAATTGTGGCTTAGACATTGGCAACATTTCTGTGACATAGCCACGAAATCAAAAGCTATTAAGCTTAAAACTAAATAAAATAGTGACTAAATGATCTAATTATGACTACTTAAGTCTTAAGTTATAAACAGCTAGTTTCAAACCTATTATAGCTAAAAATATATTTTTGATTGGGGAAATGAATAATATCCATTTATTCGTGCTAAATAACCTATGAAGGACTTTTATCATAAGTACCAAAAACTAGGAGAGGGCGATGTCCAATTGTAGAATTGTTAAGTTTTCGATGAGAAGAAGAGGAAAACATTTGATTTAACTAGAATTGAAATCCAGGACATTAGACTTAAGGGGAAAAATCATAATTTTATGAACTGGAACAATTATATGTAAGCTATACATACAAATCCTTTTTCTGAACGGGATTCAAGTCAGCTGCTCTTTTGATGATTGCATTTTTTAATAGTAATAAAAATATTGAATAATCAATTGTATCGTGAATTATCTGATAAATAATTTCAAATTGATCATATGTTAAACACAGAATATTTAATATTTAACTTAAAAAACATAATAACAAAAAGAATATAAAAATATATCAATTTGAGATTATTTTTATATTCTTTTTGTATGTATGTAATAAGGCTTTAAATAGAATTAAAATCACTATTTAAATTTTATTTCCCGCCTTTTAACTAGGCCCGGTAGTGCGCGTGCATTGTAGCAGCGCACCGCCAGACAGAGTCGCCATGTAATGAAGGAAAAGGTGTCAATGAAGTAGACGTGTTATTGGTACTAAAACTTTAATTATTCTGCCTACTTAAGAGCTACAATTTACATTAATATATACTGTCGCGGGGGCTACACTACTACTAGATTTAGTGTTTGCACATGTAAAAAAACGTATGATAAACTGACATTCAACATATCAAAATCTACCAAAATTTAAGCAAAATACATACTTAAATTTAATATTCGGATTCTGAATGTACATAAATGAAAACCGCGAATGTAAATAGTACAAATAGAAAACCGTCAAATCAAATCCGCAATTGTGACATCAATTATTAAAACTGAAGCACATACACATACACATACACATGCACATACACATACACATACACATACACATACACATACACATACACATACACATACATACACATACATACATACACATACGTACATACACATACATACATACACATACATACATACACATACATACATACACATACATACATACACATACATACATACATACACATACATACATACATACACATACACATACATACACATACACATACATACACATACACATATATACACATACACATACATACATACACACACACGCACACAAAATTGATTTTCGAAAATCTGAGTAAAACCAATAACTTCCCAATTTTTGAAAATTTTCAATTCTCTTAGCGGGAAGTGAAAAATGTGGTGTACTTGGATATCCGGTAAAGGTGGGTTAAAGAAGAGGGAGTGTGTTTCAAATATCTGGGCAGCAAGCATCGGCGTCTGATATGCAAATCGAAGAAATGTGTCGTCAATGGCTGCACCGCCCCCGACCGCACGTTGCTCCACGCCAAAAAGACCCTAATACTGAAAGCGTTTGTGACTGCAGACGAAACAGTGCTAATAGTGAGACTCGGCTAACAGTGAGAAAATTTTATTGAAAGTGTGTCCTATTGTTGTGCGCAGTTCGCGATTAAAACGCGCTCCTCGACGAAGAGTCCACGATCTCGCTTATCGACGACGAATTAGCTCGTGAATCAGGTGCGGAAGGACCGACGAAGGCATTAAACATCCAAGTCATATCGAATAACCAATGAGAAGCTAATAGCCGTGTAGTGAAAATAGGAATACGTGGTAGTACGAAAAGCGATACGTACGTATTTAGTGTTCGGACAATTAACAACTTAACGGTAGGTTCGCGGTCCGTCGGTAGAGAGTGTTTACAGTTGAAACAGTTACATGGTTTACCGAGCGGAATTTGTTACGAAAATACGTAACCTAAAGTGCTAATCGGATCGGACAACTGACACTAACACGTAATTTTATTAGTCGTATGCAAACCATCGGCGCGAGAACGTTACTGGGTCATACAGGGAACCGTGCCGCGAGTTATATACAAGCAAGATAATGAAACGGTGCTAGATACAATGAACTTTAACGGGCGGAAAGAGGAAGACGTCAAGACATTCGTGGGTCCAGACGAGGAGTTGACGGATCTTCTAAAAAGGCAATACGAGATCGACTCCATTGGTA
The DNA here is from genome assembly GCA_036936625.1 of Parnassius smintheus behrii. Lineage (NCBI taxonomy): Eukaryota > Metazoa > Arthropoda > Insecta > Lepidoptera > Papilionidae > Parnassius > Parnassius smintheus. Next base: position 40,253,104 of record JAUPFT010000014.1, on the reverse strand, counting down.
TCTCGCTCAGAAGCAGACCAAGGCGGAAGGAGGAACGCGCAGTCAAGAAGGTCGGCGAACAGTACCAGGTCGAATTGCCGTGGAGGAACGACGATACCAAGATGCCCCAAGCATTGAAATGGTAGCACTAATGCTCCAAGCGATCGAGAGAAAGATGGACTGGTCACCGGAGCTTAGGAACACGTGTTAAGCCGCCTCGGGGGAGTGATAGGTAACCGACCTCACGATAATTAGGACCTCACGAAAACTTTTACAAAACACGTGTACGTGCGTACGTACGTCTTAAGCTGCTTTAGTGTCTTTAAATCCTTTTATTATCTTATTTATTAAAATTCCTCGCAAATGTATTTATATGAAAAGTTTCACAGAAGTGCCATTTTTACTAATTCTATGTTATTTGTTTTTGATTTTACAAAACGTTTCACAGTTTTTATTTCATAATGCTGCACTCGTTCATACACGGCTTGTCGAATGCCTAGTATGAACGACGCGGCGCTTTGTGCCCCTCTTCTATAAAAAAAAACCAAATAGGAACGATATATGTACATACCTGTACTATTATGTATTCTGTAGTATAGGATAGAATTTTGTTAATTACGCGGGACTTTTATGGATACAGGTGGTCGTGAACGTGTTTTGTAGCATTCCATGGGGATGTTTCTCACAGTTTTATCTTGTCAGGCGATTTGGCAACCGTAATATTTCTAAAATTATTTTTGTTAATAGAAAGACGATGTTGCCCATCGCCTGGTTTGTTACCCTCTATCCCTTATTAATAATGTCCTCCAGACCACATTTTGGTCACAGCGGCCAGTCTCAACTGAGATTTACCATCTGCGCTGGGCAGAATTAAAGTGTCTGAGTATATGCTGATGCTGTTTGTTGGCCCTTCTTCATGAAGAGCAACGGCGTTTACGACCAATAAGACAGTCAATTACAACACCCACGGGACGATTTAAGGTAGTTGATATTCTTACACTTTCGCTTTACGTTCATATAGTAGAAGTTGTAGTGGGATACAAGCAGTGAGGCTATGAAATATTTTCACTGTTTTGTATCATTTGTATCCCTTACCTCACCTCGTTTTCTAAATGTAACACAACCAGTGAAGCTATGGCATTATTTCACTGTATGCATTCCTAATACTTAATAAAAAATAAATAAAATAAATAACAAGACAGCGTTATCAACAATTTACCTTTCTTTGAATTTTATTTGCTAAAATATTTTCATGACATTGGTATATAAATTAAAAGGATTCGTATATAATATTTTAGCGTTGCCGTTATTTGCAATTCAATTTGGTTTCGATGCCGTATTTGAAGAATCACATTTTTCCTAGCAATAATAATACGTTGTTCCCTTTATCAATAAAGTGCTTCCATTATATGAGCAAAGTTCAATTAATCGTGTGTTTTTTAATTTACTCGTGATCATCATCATCATAATCATTGTTAAATCTCTTCACAAGTTCACTGCTGAACATTAGCCTCCCCAAGGAATATCACAAATCACGGTCCTGAGCCACCTGCATCCATCAACTTCCTGCATGTCTTTCTTACCAGGGGCTCACCCTAAACTTCGCGTACCGGTACGAGGCTGCCACTCGAGAAACTTTTTTTTTCCATAGGTTGTCGGTTCTTTGAGCTATATGGCCGACCCATTGCCACTTCAACTTACTACTCCGTTGGGCTATGTCGGTCACTTTAGTTCTACTGCGGATATCGTCATTTCTAAGTTTATCACGCAGAGAAACTCTGAGCATAGCTCTCTCCATAGCTCGTCGATCGACCTTGAGGGTCTATATATGGCCTACAGTGAAGGCAACACGCACTGGTTTTACAGTCACGTTTTCAGGTTTTAAGGTATAGCTGACGAGAAGATGTGTCGTAATTTACTGAATGCTGCCCAGCCGAGTTGAATCTGTCGATTGACCTCTCGGCTTGGACTTACCTAGTCGGGCTATTTCTCCCCCGTAAATATACTTGTCAACAACTTCGAGCTTATTGCTCCCAACAACTACCGGCATATGTGTGACAAGGACGTTACATATGATCTTCGTTTTGTCCATCTTAAGACCCATCCGTTGGGAGGCACTATTGAGGTCATTAAGCATAGTGCTTAGGTCCTCCAGCGATTCGGCCATAAGCACTTTATCGTCAGCAAATCAAAGGTAAGTAATGTACTCGCCATTGATGTTAATACCGTGTCCTTTCCAGTACAATAGCTTGAAAAGGTCTTCCAATGCCGTGGTGAAGAGCTACGGGGATATAACGTCACCCTGTCTTACACCTCTCTGCAGTTGGATAGGTTTCGTACTCTGGTTCTGTACTCGGATAGCCATCGTATTCCTATTGCACAAACATTTCAGCACTTCAATATACCGTCAGTCAATTTAGCACCGCTGAAGAGAATGTAGCAAAAAATCAAATAAAAAAAGAATGAAAGGCTTTCTCATAGCCCACATACGCCAAGCAAAGTGGCCGATTGTACTATTTGGTCTTCTATACAATTTGACAAAGGGTATGTATGTGGGGTGATGGAGAACTATTCTAATATCACTCATACAGATGTCCGGAATATCATCAGAATAATGTCAGATAAGACTTGTCTTGGATCGTTACTCACAATGACATTCGAGGTGCCCATAGAAACTCTCAACCTCACTCAAAATATCTTGTATGCCGGAAACGATTCTGCAACACTCGGTCTTCAACTTCGACAGTTGGCACTAGTTTTTACGGAATTTATCGCGTATATTGAACTTTTTAAATACCCGAAGTTTCGAGAGCTTTACAGCACCCATGGTCACGGGAAGGACTGAGATGTTCAACGTCCAGCTGTCATAGTTAACCGCGGTTACCATAGATTAAAATTTAACTTTTGTTCCGATCTACACAAAAGTTAAATTTTAATCTAGCCCTGCCTGCCCAGCCCTGCTTCCGCTCAATTGCTTCTTAAATATGAGCTGTATTGAAGTTGCGTAAGTCCCGCCACATGCATTTAGAGATCTGTCTGCTGAAAACTAGAGCTTCATTTCCTATCTAACAGCCACGAGATTAAGAGTGTGATCGGACAGTTTTTGTTTTTTCCGTGGCAGGTCTTGCAGAACTTTGCTTCGTCCGCATGAACAATATCCACAGGCTTGTCATTCATATCGTTCACTGTATTGCAGTCTTGAAGGTACTGAAAACGATTTTGTAATTCGTGCTGAAAGTTTTTGGGATATTGAGATGGGTATTAGCGCAGGAGGAGGACCTCTTTAACTTAACGTTTAGGTTCAGTGTGCCTCTAACCATTCGGTGATTGCCGCCAGTTTTATCCTCGCGATCACTGAGACATCACTGAACAGTTGGCGTTTGTGCCATCATAATGAATTCAATCTCATTTTTTGTCGAACTGTAGGAACTCGACCAGTTCCACTGCCTGTGTGGCCGCTTCTAGAAGAAAGAGTTCATCATAAAGAGTCCCTCTTTCTCCATGAAGTCAGCCAGCTGCTGGCCCCTTGGGTTTCGTTACCCTATTCAAAATTTCCCTACCTTCAGCTCACCGTTTTTTTCTTCTTTTGAAGAAAGCATGTCTCTAGAGATATCCTCATACGTTTCCTCCACCTCCTCATCGGAATGTGCCGAAGTTGATGCGTAAACCTGTATGACCTTCAGCGAAAACTTTGGTGATTCTGAGTTTCAGGTCGTCAACAACCTTTGTCGACACACTCTCAATCTTTACAAAATTGTTGCCGGGAGACTTCTGGACGGTAAATCCGACACCTCCTTGGGACAGATTTTTGCCCTCTCGGTGATAGAACAAGTTGCCGGATTCAACAATTTACCGTAGCCAGGAATAGCGAGGCCGACGGGGACAGGGGCCGTTTGTGTCGTTGCTCATTGTGGAGTGTTTGCCATAGTTGTCACGCTTGGCGAGCGGGTTGGCAATCGCAGTTTTTATTGTATAATTGCTATTATCAGGAAGATGCTGCTGCCCATCTCCTGCCTGCCTCGTAGTGTTACGAAAGTACGTAATGTGACTTTTTTTTAAATAAGTATTTAATTTATATTTATTTCTGCTACCAAATTGCTGTGTCTCGGTGTAAAGATTATAAAGAGGTAGTATAATTAAAGGATGTAAGCCCACCTCCCCCCTCCCGAGTGACCATTGGTACTATAAAGCAGCCAAGTAGGGATTTAAAAATAAGTAAATAAAACCTGATAAAATCCGTTAAAAATAGTTGTTGGCTTTCCGTCACTTTTTGGTAGGACTCCTTTTCTGACTAGCATTCCTTTTGAGAAGGTTTCACGCTCTTAATAATAATACTTACTATTATTTCCGCCACTAAAACGCACTGCTTGCCATTTTGTGTGTCGGGCTGAAGGATATAGAGAGACAGAATAATTACCGTCTGTGAGTTATTCTGTCTTAATCCTCAGAAGTGAAACCCCATTTTTATGTACTTTGTTTGAACTTAGCCATCTTTGAGTTCGTTTGTCTTTTCAATTTTCTTATATCAGGAAGCGTAGAAACTTCTTTAATGTTATTACAGAAATAGCATTGCTAGACATTGATAAGCAGGTTAATTCTCGGGGATGTTGTTCGATAACTTAACTTTGTATTCGTAACATTGTTTCCCCATGACGTAATCTCTTCGTGTTTGGAGTATCTGCTGTTTAATGCTGTAAAGTTTGAAATAATTCGTTTTAGTTGCGGTGGATAATAAGAGATAAGGTGAAGGCGATATTTCACAACATTGCAGACACTAATGTTTGTTGCAAAAATTATATATATATATATATATATATATATATATATATATATATATATATATACTATTTAGCTGTAACAAGTGGTAGCACATCGTTACTGTTCCTTTCCCTTTTTTTTAATTTAGCTGACATTTAAAAATTGTTCAAATATACACGGGGTATATCGGTAGCAAAAACACTACGAAACCTGCTGCAGTACTGAGGAATAAAAATATTTCGAGAATATGTGAAGGCTGCCAACACAAGCTTTTATGGGCTGTAGCAATCACTCACTCATTTACAAATGCTTTTGCTACTTCAATTGTTTAAAAAAAATTTCAAAATATATATCCGTTATTATGCGTTGTATATATATATATATATATATATATATATATATATATATATATATATATATATATATATATATATATATATATATATATATATATGCTATAATATGCGTTGTAACTTGACTTAAGTGTTATTCCCGATGTCGCAGTTAACCCCATCGAACAACTGCATCTAGTGAACCATGATGAAGGCAACAATTCTTTTCTCGTCAGTTTCGTCTAATGGCATAACCATGTTTAAACACACAACTTAAGCCTTAAGTGGTTTAAGCCACGGCAATAAATTTTACTTGTTTTTATTTTAAGCGAATGGGCGAATTTTAAGGACGTCTTAAATTAAAACCTTAGCAGTATGCATAATATGCCTACATGTCATGATAATGGATTCAGATTAGCTTATTTTAGTGCTAGGTGCTTATCCAAGGAAATATTTTGTCATCTGTAAGGGTAAAAATGTTGTACTTCAGGTTTTTTACGTAAATTATTTATTATGTTTTTTAAAAACTTAAAATACAAACATATTAAGTAGCTATGGCGTGTGTGTTGTGACGTCATAGACCCACGTCCACAAAGCCAGATACGTCTATATTTGACTTTATTTGTGATTAAAACTACTTTTACGGATTTTATCGCGTTTATTTTTACTTTTTATTTTTAATTCCCGACGTTTCGGGCGCTTTCCAGCACCCATGGTCACGGGGGACTGAGATGACTGACGTCCCGATGTCATTGTTAAACCCGGAGTACCTTCAGCTTTTTTAATTATTGTTTATGGTCCGATCTATGCAAAATGAACTAACTCTGTCTTGAGGTCTTGCAGTGGTATGCTTGGGTTTAGTTTTAATTTTATTGATTATAGGATCCCAAGCAGGTGGTAGTACCCAGCCTCCTTCTCTATTGAAATTAGGATGTTTTTTAATTTCAATAGCCTCACGTATCATCCTTGGTAGGAATCGGTGTTCTTTCGCGAGGATTTGTGGTCTATCAAATCTGATGTAATGGTTGGGGCCGTTTAGGATATGATCACAAACTGCAGACTTCTTTTTTTGACTTTATTTTATTATATTTCATGTTTGAATGATGTGTAAAAATGGCTGCTGGCAGCCTCGTCTACAATATTTGTGGTAGTCTTATGTAATATTATAAGTTTTGTAATTTTACATTGTAGACCCACGTTTCACGTGTAGAAAGAACAGATCGACTCCATTGGGAAAGATGTAACCATGTTCTAACAGAATACCAGCGTAAAAAAATCAAATAAAATATTGATGTATTTCGTATGGTGAGTGACGAGAACTGAAATTTCTCTTTACCGATACTTTTTGTACCTTAATTAAGAAAAGATTGGTTTCATGGGACAACAGTAGCCATATTCCATTACACGAACCGCGTGCTTTGGCATTCTTGAGTTGAAAATATTTTTTAAGGTGATTACAAAGAATTCCTTGTGTAAAAGGAATAGGCCCATGTCCATCAGTGGCTTATGTAGATGATGAGATGATTGCAGCGAGTAAATTTCATAAATATTATCATTGCGAACTAGGAATATACAATTCATCATCATCATCATCATCATCTATACAGCCCTTTACAAGTCCGCTGCTTAACATAGGCCTCCCCTAAGGAATGGCACAAAGCTCGGTCCTGAGTCACCTGCGTCCTGCATGTCTTACTAGGTTGTCACTCCATTTTGTGGGGGGGCACCCTACACTTCACCTGCCTATACATACCTACGCGTCTCTGTATGTAGTTAACACCCGTAACAGTTTGTAACAGTTTGCTACGCATATAAAGAAGTGCATTGTAAGTAAAAGTAATTGACTAGTGCCTATTTTTCAATTATCTTAAAGCTTTTGATCTGGACTATCTAGTGGTGAAATCAGTATTTCATTTCGCGTTGTAACATTCAAGTTATAGGCAATTACATTTCAAAAAAATTAAACGGCCGTTACGTACTGACCTACGACAACCCGCAGCTTTCCCTCGGGATGGCGTGGAGCAAAAAGACCTGGAAGAGAGGATACAGCTGAGACGTAAATCTGGAGGCGCATTGTTCGCAGCATTGCAGTGCTGGGATTGACGAAACTGAGTGCACCTGAGAGGTGGAGGTACTTGCATCTCTACTATGTTCAAGAGGGTACCACGGTGAAAGAGATGCGTGCTCATCTCCACTTTATTAGTGGAAAAACTAAAACCAAGGGGGCGTTACTCATCGTTTAAGCTGGGAGTCCTGTCGAAGATTACCGACAGTGTTATGTCACCAAATAACCAATCCAAACCCAATCCAATAGTATGGCGAGTAGTGAGCGCTTACGCGCGATACTATTGGAGATATGTACTATATTAAAATGTCAACCCATAATGCTTGCGCATGATTACGAGATTGACATATTTGCTGATAGCTTTGGGCAACTATATAACAAAGCCCTTCTATTTTTGCCATCCAAAGAATCATGCCCACTTTCCATACATTTAAAAACCTGATAATGAAAGTTTATGTAGTATAATTTGTAGTAGAAAAACTACATGTAAGTTTAAAAAATAATGTCATATAGTCACTTTTACGATGTAAACGCTACTAAGCCAAAAAAATAATAATGGCACTTTTTAAGTTACAATTTGCCGTTACCATACAGGTAATAAAGAAATAAATGTTCTAGAACTTATTATTATCGCTCTAAGATAGAAATACATACCTATAGCTAAGTCTAAACGTCTTTTTTACTTTGTAAATTCCATGAAACCAACTGTCCCTAAGTCACCGCTTATACTCGATGATTGTCACCATAAATTGAGTGTCGAGCACTATCTGCTGTTTTTTCAGCACTCATAAGTACTTAATAACTACATTTTTAGTAAAAAAACGATAGACAGTTTCAATATCTTCGAAGTCTAACTTAGTTCTTGTATTGTAAAAATATACCCTAAATAACTATCGTAATAATAACCACAGAACGATTAATGGAACCAGAAGAGTCAATACATCAATGTTCGTGTATGATGGACTCATTATACTTTTTTCGTACAAACCTAAAGCTTCGAAAATGGTTTACAAGTTTTCTTCTTGTGATGAGGAGGCCTAAGTCAATCCAGAAACAAACAAGCCACGCTTGATTGTATTCTATAATAAGACAAAAGGTGTTGTAGACACATTTGACCAAATGTGCTCAGTAATGTCATGCAGTAGAAAAACCAATCGTTGGCCAATATGCTTCTTCTATGGAATGATGAATATAGCATGTGTCAATAGTTACATAATTTACTGCCTTTGACAGGGTCAAAAACTTATGAACCATCGTGAATTTATGAAGAAAATGCACTCGCAACTTGTAGAACCTTGGCTGAAAATCCGACTGGAAATTCGTACCATGCTGATGCACATCAAGCATAAAATAACAAATATATTGGGTTCAGGGCACGATGAAGGTCAAGGTCAGAGTCAGCCACAATCTAGCAACGACCTTCAACCAACAGAGGCACCAAATAGTAGAAAAATAAAATCTGTGGTATATGTTCATACACAAAAAGGCGCATGACAAAGTCATCATACGCTAAATATAATTCAGCCATATGTGGATGAACATAAGGTTGATTTTTATTCAAAATGCGCTTTAAAAACTTAGTTTTTTTTTTTCAATTTTTCTAAATAGTTTATAATGTTATAATTTGGGTACGCCAAAGAAGAAAAGGCTATTGTTTGTTGATTTCTATATTTTAATTTTTATGAATATGTTGTCTACAGTGATCTCATAAAAGCTAGTGCCTTTCTATAAAAGAGATAAAATAAATATAATTAGTAATAATACAGAAATTCCTTGTTTCATTTTGTAGAATAATAGTTGAACCAAGTATATGTGCAATACATATACCGAAAAGTTATATTATAACTTGAAATTAAAACACCCCTAAAAGGTTGAAGGAATGGTTAGGGTTTATAGGGGGCAGGCAACCGTTAGGTGTCTAGGGTTAAATATGGCAAGCCATCGTCTTAGACAGCATTTTTGCTACTCGTTGTTTGTACTGCAATATAAGTTTTTGCATATATTATTTTGCGGGGTATTTTATCAATTCCCTAAAAACAACCTTATAAACTGATTATGCTAAAATGATTCAGCCCACACTACAACTTATCGCTTTCCACACAAGACAGTAAGATTTTAAGTCTATTCTAGTATTTATAATCTAGAATGTATTATAATCTAGAATTTGATATCTCCTCCATTATTCGTTTATTTTAGAATTTTTGCTCCAATGTTTACGTGCCACACCGGGTAATAGCCTACTTGATTAAAAAAAGAATCATAAAAATTGGTTCACAATTGCAACGAATTAAAAACAAATTAAAACAATATGCATAAAAAATGTACAGTCGAATTGAGAACCGGCTCTTTTTAAAATCGGCGAATACTTGTTTGATATTTAATGTGTCATTAAATATCAAACAAGCATTAAAAACATCCAAATAAATGACACAGTTGAATAAAAGTACTTATTCCCAAAAATATTTTTTTTACTTTGTTATATGATTAACCGCATTATTGACAAGATTTAAAGAGCTGTAGCAATTTTAATTTAGTTTTAATTACTTATTATTTAAAATATTTTATCTCTGATTAATAAAGATTAAAAATACTTAATTCACGATTTAAGAGCAGATATTATGCTCATCTTCTATTAACTTAATGCATTGTAAATGATTAATTGGTATTATAAAGGTCGTTGACACCCTAATGATATTATTAAAATTAAATTACAGAAATTTGACGTTGTGAGTGAATGTTCAAAAACACACTATCAACAAATCAAGCTTCTTTATCTAAATAATACATTGTCGAGGAAACACTTAAAAAGCCACTACAATTGCTCCGAATATGTCATTCCCATCGAAACTGAGCCTATTCACAATCCACAAAAAAGACACAAATAAAAATAAACATTCTTTAAGACTACTGTCTATATATAACCAAATCATTAAACACAATATCTTTGACGGACGTCAAAATATTAATTTTTCAATGTTCGAAAAAACTAAATTTTGGTGATTGAATTTCAATAATCTCGCTTTAAAGCAGACTAAAGTTGCTAAGCTTTCCAATTTCATACAAAAACTTTATTTCAGAAACTTTACTTGTATTTCTTTTATTTATAAGACCTCGTAGAAAGTTGAAGTGCCACTTCGTAAACATCTGTCACCATCTATCAAGAAACTAATACCAATTAATGTGCGAAGACGAACTTTCAAGAACGTGATACATTTGCCAATATAAGAAAAAGCACCTGATGCCTTTAAAAAATCAAGATATATTAATTCTAATACAGCCTCAGTTTGTAATGTGGAAAGTATGTTAGCTGCCGGATTTTGTCTCTTTGAATCTTGTAATTCAGGCTATAAACACTCCTCGTAAGTATAATAGTATAATTGAAATATCGCATTTTGTGAGTGACGGGACTACTTTTATAGAAGTGCGTAGAAGTTCGCCCGGGGTAACTATCTAATCTATTTTTGTTGTAAAACAGCATCCCTTACACTTTTCAGAGAGACAGAGAGTCAGTTTAATAACAAGCCATGCTGCCTCCTTTGTTTAAAATTTAAAGTAAAATATCCATGGACTACAATAGCCACTTACCATCAGGTGGGCTGTAAGTTGGTTTGTTAACTTAGTTTAATAAAAAAGGAGGAACTGAATGTGACGATGATGAGGACAATAATGGTGACAAGCAGGTGACAGACCAATTTGATCATTAGGATATTTCCGTAAAGACAGCTTACTTATTATGGTAATATTGGGTTAGCATAAAGCGTGCCTTACTCATAATATGTCATATGAACGTCACTGTTACGCTAGCAATTACCGATCTGAGAATTAAAATTCTTGTTATTTGAACTAATGTTTCTATGTCTAATAGCTTGTTTCGAGCGGGATTCCCACTCGTTATTAGTATGACCTGCAATATCTGTTCCAATTCTGACTGGCAGTCTATTATGCAATTTATTATCAACATGACAGCAGCAACTTCCTGATTACAAGTGGAGGAGCCACTTGTTATCAGGAAGTTGCTGCTGTCCATCTCCTGTTTCAATTTCCTACTGTAGTCCCTGACGACATCCGCGGGATAATTTGGGATAATTCTATCTATGAAACTCAATTTGCATTAAAAACTTCAGAACTTTGAAATCTTTAGTACTACTATATGACTTACTTATTCACTGCCTCGTTGATCTAGTGGCCGTAAGCGCTAATTCTGATCATCTTGTGTTCTTGGCTTCAAATCCCAAAAAAATCACAGTAGCAGTCCGAAATCTCTAAGCTGGCAGTGTTTCACACCGGACCTCGGAAAGCACGTGAATCCATTAGTACTGCATCTGTTCTCTCTCCGATCGTGTCAGATTGCCGTCTAGTCAAAACCTATGACTGTGAGCAGAAAGTACCTTTATTGAGACTGACCGACGTATGTGAAATTTGGCCAGGAAAGTATTATTAAAATGTAATTAATGATTCTAATTTTATATAGATTATTACATAATGCATATTGAAAGTATTATTTTTTATTTACCACTGGTTCGGAAAATACCTCTGTCCTGGGAATAAACAGCAAGAAACCCAGCAGGACTTTTTTTAAACATATTTAATTCACTTTACGATAATTTTGTTTGTACAATATTTCAGCGGCATGGGAATCACCTCATTCACAGGGATTATTTTTATTTATGTACTCTTTCATTATGTATGTTTTCAAAAGAGCACCAAAGTTTAAAGGTTTATTAAAAAGTGAAATAGCTATAATGTTATATCTCTTGGCAAATACTCGTATTTCCTTGAGTAGTTAGTGTTTAGTAGGACGGTTGTAGACGTACTGTCGATTGTAAGATTGCAATAATTTATGTAAGATTAAATACACGCGACGCGCGGCTAAAAGTAGGTTGCAGCGATTACTAAATAAAAATGTGTGGTGGAACCATACAATATTAATTCTAGTTTTAACTAATTTTTGCGCTTTCCTTATATATTTGTTGATTTTTATACATTTTCTAAATTTCCTTCTACTGAGAGTAATCCTTTCTGCTGTTCTTGATGTGGCAGAATCATCAGACATGTCTATCGTTGTGGAGGTTGCAACGTTCCAAAAGATTTACATTATACGAGCTAATTGAATAGACTCTGAGTTTGAAATGCTCGCAAATTATAAATGTATTGTTTAAATTGTGAAATCTGCTGATTAGCTTCACTTAACCATTACCGCAATGCAGTAAATAATCTGAGGGCTTCCTAATATTCTTTGTTGCATCGGTCAAACTCATCGACTGTCCCCTGGAGCTGATCCCTTTTCTTTAATAGACTTGTATATTGTCTATGCAACTTCACCATATCACATTGTATTTTTAGAAATTAAACTTATTATTTTTTTCATTGTCACTCCTTTCTTTAAGCAACAGCCCACACTGCTCCTTAGACGCCTTGATTACTTGGAGCCCAAGATGAAGTTGGTTTTCCAACTATTGTGTCTTGGCGTTTCTGGCATTGTATGTAGTTTATTATTTTACTATGTTTTTTAAATAGTAAAAGAATCAAAGGTGGAAAATTTCATTGTTAGACTTGAATTACCGATTTCAAATTAAATTATCAAGAAAAAAATTAAAAATGATATCCGAAAACAACAACAACACTTAAGAGATATATAATAAATTTTAAAAGGGATAACAAGAATTACACTAACTTTAGACTTTATACGAAGTTCATTACCTGCTGTCACTTTAAGTTGAGACACTAAAAATGTATTTTTAGATATTTACCACTGTTATTTATTACACACTAATTGTTCTTAATTAACAACTATGACTTAAATTTGAGGTGAAAATTATCAATTATAATATTGTTACGAGCTTTAGGTTCGTGACCATAAAAATTGCCGATAGAATTACCCAAATTAACTCTTTAATTCACTTTACACTAAATAAAACTTAGAACATAATAATTAATCCCGCTGATTCACTTCAATACTACCCCGATCGCATCTTGCAGCGCCTTTAAATACACATTATCAACGAAACATCCAGAATATTCAAGTAAATACGCGCGCCAATCGACTAGGCGTCGAAAGTTCGAGGGTCTGACTTCTAGAAGCTTAGTTCTTCGTTTCGATACTAGATGGCGCTGTCGGTTGAATGATTAGTGATGTCATTTTCTGGGAAGCTCCCCTCGCTCTCGTCCCTGACACTAGATGGCGCTACTGCCGGGTACATGACGTCAACTTAGGCGCGCAACAATATTTAATTGCATGAAATTTTTTAACTAATTGTCACCGGTGTGCCGCAGAGGTAAATAAATTAATCAGGCAAACTAAGCATTTTTCAAAGACCATCAACCCTTTGTATCCTAAGTAAACGAAAAGCGCTACTTTGCATCTTTGCTCTCGTTAAAATATATCTGATAAGTTATTTCTGTCACTGTGACATTTAAACGGAGAGAATTTTATTTATCTGAACGATAAAGTATCCCTTTGGAACATTTATAAAATAACGCAAGAAAATGTTTTGCTGTTTCAGTAATACAGCAGATCAGTTTAAATATATGAATTTATTCAGCAGTGGACTTTGATAGGCTGTTATAATTAATTTTAATGACTTCAACAATAACTTTTATGCAAATCAGTAACTTAAATAAACTTAAAGAGCTACGAGTGTTTAAGAATTAAACCGCAGTTGCGTTTTACGTTTTCTCGCTTATAATTACTGTAAAATTAAGTTGTCTCCAATTTCATTTTATTGCACTAAGAGTCCAAATTGAGATCCTCCTTCAATGGCATTTTGGATTTTGTGACTTTTTCTTACTTATTCATGAAACTTGCTCGATTATGATAGTATTTCTTTTTTTAATAACTATTTTTCGAAGCAAAAAAAAAACAAAAATTTAATCAATTAAAAGCAGTCAGTGGACTTTTTTTATTTCACTACTTTTTTTTTAGACTACAGTGCCCATTTTTCTTCTGGACAGAATTTTTAATCCATTAGTACAGTCATACTCTTACAAATTTTTACATAATTATTGAGTGGTAAAACCATGCTTGTGTGGCACGAATGGGTCTGCTCGATCGGAGAAGGACCACGCTCGCACAGAATACTAACGCAAAATAGCAGCTTACTGCTACTGTGTTTCGTATGCTGATTGTTGGTATCTTAATTTCGATCCTTTTTACTGGAAACGTGACATTCATCTAATACTTTAATAGTGACAAGGCATATGCATTTTTGTTCTTAGTTTAAGATAGATGTAAATGCCTACAGACTACATCATCGAATTACCATTACAATCTGTGGTGGACCATGGGTTCGTTCGTCATCCATATTCTATAAAAATCACTAGTTGTCATATATAAGTTGTAACACTTGCATTTTTATCTATCATAAAAGACACGCTAAGTAGAAGTATTTGTGACCGGTACTCAAATATTAGTAGAGTTGTTCTTTACCAGCCAAGGTAAGGATTTGTGGCAAGTATTTGTGGCAAGTTGGTGAGATACTTATTTTACTTTATCGTTGTTAAAAGCTTTTTTTAAATGGTAATATTTCTCAATAAAACAAACACCAAAAATCATTCAGTTTTTAACTTTTACCGATGCTTTTTATTATTTATTAGCGTAATATGTAAAACAGAAGCCGTGGTAGTCCAGAGGCTAAGGAATCGCTATAAATTATTTCACAGTATTTTAGCAATCCGTGTTCGATTACCACCACTACCAATGATTAGTTAAAATTTTAAGAGCTGATTTACTACGAGCTTTGCAGTAACGGAAAGTATCGTGAGGAAGTCTAGACGTTTAAGGTATAAAACATTTCGAATACAAGTGAACTCCGCCAACACACATCGGTGCAGCGCAGCAGACCGATTCCTTCATAAACCTCTCAGAAATTAGTAATCTGTGCCCAGTCGTAGGACAAATAAAAGCTGTAACTTAATTTCTCTCTTATGTCCGATCAATTGAAAAATAATGACCTTGAAAAATTTCCCGTGTAGTGGCAGTGAAAAAGAATTCACTCCACCATATCATCCCGTGGGTATTATAAGAGGCGACAGGGAAATTAAACGGGTAACGGCTCAGACTAATAATTAAACTATGGTTACCATCCCGCCCGCCAAGCGTGACATATATGTGGCAACCTATGTGGGTAAGTTACGCTCTGCAATTGACATTTAATAGGCTATATTGAATGAATGGATAATGAAAATCAATAAATAGGACGGATACAGGCTTAGGACCATACGTTAAGAAAATCTGTGGGGAAGGCCTTTGTTCACTAGTGAACCGGTGATGGACTGTAATTATGATTTTGTTTACGATATTAGAAATTGTTAAAAAAAATACACACATCACGTTTCAAATATTCAATTCTTGTTTAAATAATTCAACAGTCTCAAAGCTACTTTAATCACAAATATTGTATGACATTGTTGTGTAAACTAATTCTATTTACAAAATGTATACCGTTATTTATTGTTCGTATTTACTTAGCTAGTGAAATATCATACTCAGCATAATGTTTAAAGATACCTTGGTCCATAAACAATTCCACGCCTACACTGATTTTGCTAATTTTGTAAAGTGCTGGCTTTTGTTTTTACGAATCTATAATGATGATGCTAACAAAATTTAATCTTAAAGCTTTTTATCAGACTCACAAAAATTAAAAAAAATATTAAATAATTATCACAATCTCTTTTTTTATATTTTGTCACTCTTATTTATTTCGTGTTTTTATATAAAATTGAAGTTATAATTTACGAACTTTCTGACGGTAAGTAGCTACTGCACTCTGTATACACCTGCAGACAACTTCAAACAGAGGAGGCTGCAGATGCGTTGTCACATCTGAGGATTAAGTTGAAATGTCATACAGCATGTTATCATACTAGCTCTTTTTACCCTCGGCGCAAAACACAGCAGTGCAAGCACTGCTATGCGGCGACATAACTAGGTAACAGGTTGGTTTTGATTCGGGGGGACTCCGATTTTCTTTACAGCCTCTTCTCCAGTTATCTACCTCTTCTTCCAGCTCCAGTATCTTCTCGTCAATCCTCAGGGTGTGTGTGTTATACGTTGCCAGGTCGAGTCGTCGTAGGTGGCAACCGAACCTCCACCGGAGATTCTTAGCACCCCCTACCCCACCGTTACCTTGGTCGCCACCGTAGCCAGGAATAGCGGGGCCGCCGGGGACTGGGGGCCGTTTGTTTGCGTCGTTGCTCATGGGGGGGATATTTTCCATAGTTGCCACGCTTGGCGAGCGGGTTGACAACCGCAGTTTTTATTATGTTATTGTTGTTATCAGGAAGATGCTGCTGCCCATCTCCTTTCTGTGTCCCTCTGTCGCGTCTTACGACACCCCCGAGAAGATATGGGGTAGTGGATATTCTCAACCGCCACTACACGGCACTCTTTATTAATTGCAACATAACGGATTATTTGCCATATTTGCCACATTTAGAAGGTGAGTTAGCAACCACAGTTTTAAAGCAATTCAACGCGTTCAAAACTCGTATTCGTTCCTGCTTTAACGTCACAAAAAAACTCATATCGCTTTATTATATGTTAATTAAAACAATATTTTTAACCCTAGAACCGTACCCTGGGGTACAACTGAAAAAATATATTTAAAATTGGCTATAACTTTTTTGTTTTAAAACGGATCTTTTCGCACCGGTGCGTATTTTCGCACCGGCGACGGGGGGTCGTGTCGAAGCATCAGTAGGGCGCGAGTTCTGTTAGCGTGCGGTCGTGGCAACGCGTGTGTGGGATACTCCAGCACCCCTGGGTACAGTTAAGGTAATTATATTAGTTACTAATTAGTGGATGTTTTTTATGAAATAGTCTACGCAATTTTTTTGTTTGATTCATGATTTTCATTTTAACATTTCAATATTACCTTAGAAGTAACTTTGTCTGAATACAATGTGTTTGTACTTAATATTTATTAACCATATTTATACATTTTTATTTACGTTATTTTGTTTAGTAACGAATTTTTTGTAATTCTTTTTAGATGGCGTCAAGAAAAAACCTTCCAGAAAATGAAATTCAAAACCTCCTTCTGGACGTTCGTGATTAAGATGAAGTGTTTCTTGGGGATGAATTAGAAGATGAACTGGATGAAATTATTCCCGATTTTCGTGATGAACATGTTCCTGTCGAAGAGGATGGCTCTAACCATGAAACAGATCTTAAAAGTTCGGAAGAAGAAATTGAAGAGGATATTGTCCAGGTTAGAATCAGAAATTCTCCAGTAACAGTTCCTACAGTACCCGAAGTTTTGCGAGGTAAAGGAACAAAAAAGCAAAGAACTAGCGAAAAATGTCTATGGTATTGGACTCATCGCCGTTCCTCGCGTACTCCACAAAGAAATATAATATTTCATGCACCAGGAAATAAAGGTCTTACTAAATTCATAACCAGTGCCTTAGATAGTTGGAAATTATTTTTTACGGATGAGATTTTGCATATGATAGTAACTAATACTAATCTTGAGATATCTGAACAGCGCAAAAAGTATAAGTCAGACAAGCCAATAGCATCTTAAATTAATGATGATGATGATAATTCTGTTCCTACGAGTATACGACCTTCTTTTGTCCGAGATGTAACAGTAACCGAATTAAAAGCTCTCTTTGGCTTATACTATTTAGCTGAAGTTTTAAAAATTAATCACTTGTCTGTCAAAGAAATATTTGATAAAAATACGGACATCAACTATTTTCGGTCTACTATAAGTGAGAAAAGATTCGAATTTTTGACGAATTGTCTTCGATTTGATGATCTTTCGACCAGAGCTGAAAGAAGACAACATAGTATTTTGGTACCAATAAAAGAACTGTTCGATCACATTGTTGAAACTTCAAAAAGTATTTATTCACCTTCAGATTGCACAACGATTGAGACGAGCAATTACTTGGGTTTCGCGGTAGATGCCCATTCCGTGTGTATATTCCGTCAAAACCCGATAAATATGGAATAAAACTGTTAATGTTTTGTGATACAAAATCTTATTATATGATAAATAGTATAATATACACTGGAAAAGATTCTACACCACGTGAATTACCAGTGGCTGAGTATTACGCATTGGAGCTTTCAACTTCTATTCATGGGTCTAATAGAAATATCACGTACGATAACTAGTTTACTGCAATACCTGCTGCCGAAAAACTCTTAACCAAAAATGTTACAACAGTTGGAACAGTGAAAAAAATAAAACAGAAATCCCTACTCATTTTTTGGAAACCAAAAACGGCCTCAAGAACACATCAATGTTTGCTTTTCATGACAAACTTACTTTGTTATCATATGTGCCTCCAAAGCTAAGTAAAGGAAAAAAGAAAAACGTGATTATGCTTTCTACTATGCACTATCAACCAGACGAAGACAAATCTCTTGATTTACCAGAAATAATAAGTTTTTATAATCAAACGAAAGGAGGAGTGGATACTTTTGATCAGCTTTGTCATACATACAGTGTTTCCTGTGTGAGCCTTTGTGTATTTCTACGGAATTTTGAACATTGTGGGAATTAACTATGTAATGATATCACTGCATTCATCAAAAGCCAATGGTAAACAAGTTTTCAAGAACATACGGAATTATCTGAAAATCTTAGCTTTTGACCTTATAAAACCTTATTTGGAGGACCGATTTTTATATAAAACTTTGCCTATGCATCTACAAATAAGTATTGGCGGTGTTTTCGAAAAAACATGACCTTCTAGTGCTCCATCCTCTTCAGATTCAAAATCTGGTAGATGTTCATTTTGTCCCAGGTCAAAGGACCGTAAATCACGCACTCGATGTGAAAAATGTAAAAGTTTTATATGTTTAGAACACCAAAAAAGATTTGCTAAAATTGTTAATTTGAGTTTGTTAATATTTGTTTAATTATGTAACTTGAGACTTTAATAAGTGCCATAAAAGTCTATGTGTGTTGATTATTAATAAATGTCTATTCTTTTATAAAAATATGTTTTCTTTAACGGGGTACACTAGAACCCCTGGGTACTGTTATTTAAAGTCTATTATGGGTACGGTTCTAGGGTTAAAATGAACGCACGTAGGAAGCACTTTTTGGCTTGCTCTGTTCGCAAAATTGTTATTAACAAAAATCCACTTTATGTATATAACAATAAATTAGATTGGAGTAAGAATGCTCAAGAAGTAAATACATGTAACAGAGCCAAAAACATGAGGAATACTCCATTATGTAAGACAATGAATTTCAAGGGATTTTTAAATTTTTAATTATTCTTATCACCATTTACTAGATTTACCACCGCCAAAATAAGTCCTATGCGGAACATTCCGCAAAGCACAGCCCTTAGCCACCTGCATCTATCGACTTCCTGCTTCTCACATTACATTACTGTACAGTAATAAAACGATATTATGCTATAACGTATAATAAATATGCTTAAAAAATATCAACAATATTAAGGCTATAGAAAACCGAAATAATCAATAATATTACCATTCATTTTTATGGTTTTCTATAGCGTTTACGATCGTAGAAGAATATTTACTTGCTTGTTGCTACTACTTGCAACCCCGTGTAATCACTTATTAGTTTTGATATATAGGAATGATTATATACATATAATTGAAGTAGCTATCCGCAAAAACAAAATAAATAGCTTCCATTACGGTCAGAGGGCTATTTTCATACTGACAGGCATAGCATATACTCCCTTTCGGACACTAAAACTGGCTGATTGCCTAGTATTTTCGATTCGCTATTAAAATAAAAAGAAAACGCTGTTTAATCTTTGAACAAAATAGATTAAAGTCAAGGCCGTAATAATATCTAAATCTAATTTTATAGCATATTAATTTCGATTACATTAACCTCGGAGTATTTAGTATCACAGAGGGAGTCATGAAATAAAGCTGAACTCTGTATATATATATATATATATATATATATATATATATATATATATATATATATATATATATATGACGTTTAACGTGATACAAAATAAGATAGCTATATTATTCTCACCTTCTTTCTTTTACGAGCTTGCCACCATTTTGTTATTCCATAGGCACCTCCATTATCATACAACAATTTACGTTATCGATAAATTCATTTAGTCTATGATTTAGTAAAAGGACTTCTATTAATTCTGTTCGTAATACTTAAAATATCAATGACAATTTATGGAAGCTTCATCTGGCATATTACAACAAAACATAGTCAAATAATGTTGAATTTTGAACAATTATATATATAGTATAATTTAAAATATATCGTGAATACCTTATGAAATCTACTCAAATTTTTATCTGGGTTTCGCAGAGAATAACTACTAACTGTGTTTGTTTAATCGACACTGGGTTTGCTTCACGTAACGTACACTGAGAGGCTGCTTTTCTCCAATAGTACAATAAAAGCAGCACGATTGCGGTCTACTTTCTCTTTTTTCGCTAGATAACAATTACCAATAAATCGGCTACCAACGTGTTACCTATTTTTCTCTCTGCTCGCTCAAGTAATTATCCACCATTCATTCAATAATTACAGCCTATCCTATAAAAGTCCACTAATGAAACGAAATGGTATGAGATCTTAGACCTTTTATATAATAATTTTATTTTTATAGTTACTATTTAGTAGAATGTAGTCGATTCTTTTACGCCACCGCTATATAGCATTATCTAGATCCCGCTTTAACTTCAGGATTTCGAAATATTTTCATCCAAGAAGATAAAGGTTTGTTGAATATATTCGCTTGTTTTGTTTCTGCTTAGCTAAAACCTAAACGTGTTCACAGACTGCAGACTTCCGACTTCCCTGTGAACACGTACAGTATCGCCCCCGTCACTACATCAGATTTGATAGACCGCAGATCCTCGCTAAAGAACACCGATTCCTTCCAAGAATGATTCGCGAGGCTGTTGAAATCAAAAAACATCCTAATTTCAATAGAGAAGATGGCTGGGTGCTACCGTCTGCTTGGGATCCTATAATAAATAAAATTAAATCCCAACCCAAGCATACAACTGCAAGACTTCAAGATACCATAAGTTCATGCTGCATAGATCGGAACAAAAGTTAAATTTTAATCTATGGTAACCGCGGTTAACTATGACATATCGACGCTGAACATCTCAGTCCCGCCCGTGACCATGAGTGCTGTAAAGCGTTCGAAACGTCGGGTATTTAAAAAGTCAAATATACGCGATAAATTCCGTAAAAACTAGTATTATTTCAATGTGTAGTGTTCGCGTAAATATAAGAAATCATTATGTAAACCCTTTTTAATTTGTCTGTCTGTTTGTCTGTCCGTTTTTATCTTCTGAATAGCTAAACTGATAGAAATGAAACTTTGCTAACAGAAAGGGAGTAATAATGCCAAGATTGATCTAGTATATAGGTTATATTTTATCTGAAAACCATGAACATTAAAAAACACGAAATATTTATACATTATTAATATACGATATTAATAGATCGACCTACTTTTCCTCAAGATTATTACAAAATTCGACTACGGGATATGCCAAAAAGATCAAATAATCTCCGCCAATTAATGAAGTAATAATCAGGACTATCCGACATATATAACCCCGACGGGTTGATCCGGACCTAATTGTGCGAAAAGGACCTTAATTTTCCAGTAAAGTAAACCTTTATTAAATTACCGTTCTTAAGCTTGGCAATTAGGGTTTCATATGTTTTATACTTAAAATTAAATAATTTTAAACGTGTCTGCGGAAACGATACCTGTGTTGTTCCTTTAAATTTAAACTGATTGCGTATCTTAAAACACATACATTTGTATAGAGTATATAATAAGGGTGACAAAAAACACACAGTCACGTAAATTAAAGTAAATGGATACTGAGGCTCATAGACATATACATTTATCCTCTATTAATTATTGTTAAAATGTAAATCCCTCGTCATCTCTGAGAACTAAGATATTGAATGCCTCATTTCTAGCAAAAAAGATTACTGGTTCTCTAACCTTACTATACTGAACACAGCAGTATTAGGCTGCTATTTTACGTTGGTATTCTTTGAGAGTGTAGTTCTTCGCTGGTGGCACCGACCCATTTGTGCTTTTACCTTAATATAACTACATGAACAAAATAATAAATCTATAATCATAAATGTTAAATTAAATAAGCTTTTAAAAAGTTTAACCAGGTGACAGCATTGTCTATGACTTTTTTTTTCTATTATCATTGTACATCGTGTTCTCGTTCGTTCTCGTTTATTCTTCAACTGCACAGCAAGTGCAGTTGAAGAATAAAAGTTTTCATATTAAATTAATTAACATCTTTTAATTGATAAAAATACCCATAACCCTTTAGGTTATGGGCCCAGGTAGACTCTGTAATTGAAATCTCGTAGAAAACAGCAAAAAGAAAAGTTACAATCGTTGTTAGAACAAATTGACAAGATAACCTCAAAATGGATTCCCGCGCGACAATGAATTTAGACAAATTCGATGGACAGAACTTTAGGCAATGGAAATTTCAGATAAAGTGTGCACTAATAGCAAAAGGGATTGACATTTCAGTGCCTAGACCATCTGTAAACAGTGTTGAGTGGACGAAAAATGACGGCATGGCAATGTATATTATGACCTCTTCGATGGATTACAAACAAATTACCTTGATAGAAAACTGTGAAACTGCCATGGAAATAATGTCAAAACTAGAATCAATATATGAACAGAAGAGTGAACTATGTAAAATGTTAGTTCATGAGAGATTCTATCAATACAAAATGTCTGCAAGTGACAGTGTCGCTCAGCACATTTCTAAAGTCGAATCTTTAGCCAAGCAGTTAAAAGAAAGTGGAGAAAACATCAGTGAAATGGCTGTGATAACAAAAATACTTGGAACATTGCCTCCCAAGTATAGATCACTCCGTCAAGCCTGGATGTCATTGGATCCAGCGAATCAGACTCTTGTCAATTTAACTGCTCGTTTATTGGACGAAGAAGCCAGTTTGCAGTGTGAAGACGAGCAGGAAACGGCTCTCCTTGTGGCTAACAAAAGTTGGAAGAATAACCCAAAACAAAATGATCAGAATAAAGGTGCTGGTGGCTCAAATCAAAATAAACCCACCAAACACAGGTTCGAGTGTTATAATTGTGGAAGGCGAGGACATTTTGCTCGAGAATGTCGTGCTCCAAAAAAATCCAAGCCCAGAAAACCTCAACAGGAAGGTGCAGATTTATTAGCGTTCAATATAGAAACCAGTTTTAATACAACTGAAGAGAATGCTTGGATTTTAGACAGCGGTGCCTCTGCACATATGACATACAGAAAGGAGTTCTTTTTAAATCTTTTTGAATGCAGCCAGAAAACATTGACGCTAGGAAACGAACAATCAGTTGAAGTGGCCGGCATCGGCAAAGTGTTAATAAAGAGATATGTCAATGGACAGTGGGAGAATAGTGAGCTGCATAATGTCTTATATGTTCCGAATTTAAGAAGGAATTTATTTTCAGAAGGTGTAATAATGCGTCAATCCTATACGATTATAAAGAAAAATTCTAGTGCACTAATTTATAAAGGTAATGATTTGGTAATGTGTGCAAGAATAACAGAAAACAACTTATATGAGTTAAAGATAAAAGCAGTGGTCGCAAACACCTGTAACTTAGTCCAAAGTAATCAAAATAATATTAAAATATGGCATGAAAGACTGGGACATCTTAACCTAAAACAAATCAAGAATATGAGTGCTAACAATGTTGTAGAAGGTTTGACACTAAGTGACAGTGATCAAACTGACTTTGTGTGTGAAGCATGTGCATATGGGAAACAATGCAGATTCCCTTTTCACAAGTCTGTACGTGGAGAACTACAGCCAGGTACCTGGTGTATAGTGACATCTGTGGCCCTATGAGTCATTTATCTATTCAAGGTATGAGATATTTTGTTTTATTCAAAGATGCTGCTACAAGTTACAGACATGTATATTTTATCAAACAGAAAAGTGATGTGATGGAAGTATTTAAGAAATACAATGCTATGATCAAAAATAAGTATATGCACAGTGTAAGGATATTGCATACTGATAATGGAAGGGAGTATGTCAACAAATCTTTCGAGGACTACCTGAACAAAGAAGGTATAGTACATGAACGTACTGCAACTTATACGCCTGAACAAAATGGGCGTGTAGAGAGAGAAAACCGCACGATTGTGGAAAGTGCACGCTCAATGTTGTATGCTAGGGATGTACCACTGGACCTATGGGCAGAGGCTATCAATTGTGCAGTATACTTACTAAACAGGACTTCCTCCAGCCAGACTCCTCAGAAAACACCATTTGAACTATGGAATGGTATCAAACCTCATTTAGGCCATGTCAAGATATTTGGAAGCATAGGGTATGTACACATTCCTGATCAACTTAGAACTAAACTTGAAAAGAAGAGTGAGAAAATGATATTAGTTGGGTATGATAACAACTATTATAGGATGTTCAGTCTAGAAACCAAAAGGGTGAAAATATCAAGAAATGTCATCTTTGATGAACAGCATGTTCCAGATATAAGGAAAAATATTACACAAATATGCTTGGATGATGAAGAGAGAGTAGAGCAAGAAAATGAAACGCAAGGAACTAATGCAGAGGATACTCTCATAGAATCTACATCATCGGAGAACGAGGGCAGCTTGCAGAGTTGTAATAGTGATGACCCAACATATGAACCCTCTCAAGAGATAGATGATGACACAATCCAGAGCAATATAAATTTGAGACCAAGACATAATAGGATCTTTGAAGCTAACCTAGTAGAATTTTCAGTGCCACAAACATATAATGAAGCAATGAAGAGTCCACAAAGAGATGACTGGTTGCGAGCTATAGATGAAGAATTGCTTGCACATAAAGAGAATAATACTTGGACTTCAGTTGAAAGGTCTGGTCAACGTACTCTTACTACAAAGTGGGTTTTCAATATCAAGAGGGATGAGAATAACCAGGTTAAGCGGTTTAAAGCTCGTTTATGTGCACGTGGTTTTAGTCAAATTAAAGATATAGATTACCAAGAAATATTCTCTCCGACAACGAGATATGACTCTATAAGAATTATCCTTTCTATTGCAGCTAGGTATGATTTAGAAATTCAACAATTTGATGTAAAAACTGCCTTTTTGAATGGGTATTTAGATGAGGACATTTTTATAGAAATACCAGAGGGTGTGTCAATGAAAAATGATTGTGTTTTAAAACTTAATAAGTCTTTGTATGGTCTTAAGCAGGCATCTCGTTGTTGGAATAGAAGATTTACTGAGTTCTTGGTAAAACATGGTTTTAAACAATCTCAGGCTGACAATTGTATTTATATAGGTATATTTGATGAAGTAAAAGTATTTATAATAATTTATGTTGATGATGGGCTTATAGTCTCTTCCAGCTCCTCATTGATTAAAAGGATTATAGAATATTTAAAACAAGCATTTAAAATTAAAGAACTAAATTTGAAATATTTTGTGGGGATAGAAATAATAAAAAGAAATAATTGTATCTATATTCATCAAAGAGACTATATAGAACAAATTATAGACAAATTTTGTATGAGTGATTCAAATTCTGCTAGTACTCCAGCAGATGCAAATGTAGTTATTACAAAGAAATTGGATGAAAGTATTGTTAACTTTCCTTACAGAGAAGCTATAGGCTCCTTATTATTTTTGAGCTCTGTATCAAGACCTGATATTTATTTATTTATTTATTTATATTTCCTACTTACATTTAACATTACAGGGAAAACCTAAATCGATAAATGTAGCATCTCAATTACAACACAATAATTAATTTAAATAACAATACATAATAATTAATTTCAATGACAATACATTACAATCAATTGTATACTACAATTTAAGAATAACATATTGTAAATAATGTCACTTTTGCGAATTCACTCCGTGAACACGAAAATAAGTCCAACTTCTCAGCTACCAAATTTAGTATGTGTATCGTTCGCGTGAGGGGGGTATTGCGAACCAGTTTAGTCCTGCCGCGTGGCATCGCAAGCAAGCTCGGCCGTCGTCGCCGCTGTACATACCTATCAGGCACGCATAAGCCTATCCACTGCAGCACACCCGGGTTGCTGATGTAACCACGGAACACCCTTAAAATGTAGATTACCAGCGCTAGATTTCTTCTAGTTTCCAACTTGTTGTATCCAACCATACCTAAAACAAACAAGGTTGGATACATCAAGGGGTAGGATGGATAAACCCCATAAAGCTTATGATATATAAATCGCGTGAATTTATTCTGAATGCGCTCCAGCATAAGATTGTATTTATTTTCGTGTGGAGCCCATATTGCTGAGTTACACTCCAGCTGACTTCTTACTAGAGCATCATACAGCACTGAGATTGCTTTAATGTTGGTAAATTTTACTGCTCTGCGAATGATAAACCCTAGTCGTTTATAAGCTTTCTTACATATATTCATGATGTGCTCCCGGAATGTCAATTTGACATCCATCTGGACTCCAAGATCCCGGACTGATTCCTCCCTCTTCATTAGCTCGCCATTCACCTTATAGTTGTAATGGAGTGGTGCCCTTGCACGACTAAATGATAGAATAGAGCATTTTGAAATATTAAACTGCAGTTTATTTTTATGGCTCCATTCAACTACTTGGTCGATATCTTGTTGAAGGTGCCGACAATCTTCCTCAGTCTTGATGGCTAAAAGCAACTTTAGGTCGTCTGCAAATAACAGACATTTAGCCTCTCTTACTACTTCGGGTAGATCATTAATCATTATGTTGAACTCTAACGGCCCTAAATTACTACCTTGACTCACGCCAGACCTAGTAAAATAAGGCTCCGACCGGTACCCGCTATACTCCACATACTGTTTTCTATCTCTCATGTAACTTGCAAAAAAATGAAGCAGTTTAGGTGTGCAGCCAGCTTTCGCCATCTTTGACAGTAGGATATCGTTATCTACCAAGTCGAACGCCTTCCTAAAATCAAAGTAGGCGGCATCTACCTGCAACCCTGCATCAACATGAGGAACCAAATACGTCATGGCATTTAAGAGGTTACTAGTTGTGCTCCTCTCTAGCCGGAAGCCGTGCTGGGCGTCCGATAATTGCGGTGCAACTTGTTCCTGTACACTTCGCTGAATGGCTCCCTCAAACACCTTCGCAGGTGCTGAGAGAATCGCCACTGGTCTGAAGGATTCAACTGTAGGTTTGTTACCTCCCTTAGGTATCGGAATAACACGCGTGATTTTCCAACTTTCTGGAAAATATGAATTCTTCAGACACAAGTTGAAAATATGTAATAACGGTTCTGCCAGCACTGAGCGGCAGTCTCGTATCACAAACGCCGGTATACCGTCCGGGCCCGCCGAGCGCTTCGGCTTGAGTCGGGCGAGCGCCGCGCGCACCTCACCTAGCTGCAGTTGCGGCACGTGTACGCGCGCGCTGCCCGCACCGCCCGCCAACACCGCCTCGTCTACGTTCAAACGCGCTGGTTCGCTGTTGTACACTGAATAGAAGTATTGGGCAAATTTAGTCGCACTTTCTTGATCTGACAATGTTACTCCATCTTTCAATATTTGTTTACGCTTAACGGTCCTTTTTTTCGCCCTAATATGATCCCAAAAAGACTTAGGATCTTTTGTCAAGTTACTTTGCACACGATTTTGATAGTTTAGGTATGCGCTATCAATAGTTTTCTTAATTCGCGTCCTGCAAGCAGAAAAAGCTTTGTAATGAGCACGAGATCCGGTTGATTTATATAACTTGTGAAGTTTAGCCTTTAATTTTATGTCCCTGATTAAATCACTAGTATACCACTCGGGGTAGTGTCTTTGAACTACTTTATTTTCCCGCTTTTTCGGTACACATTTATCTAAAACACCGTAAAAAATATTATAAAAAAACTCTAAAGCTTCCTCTGGTTCTTGTGTCTCGTTAATCAAACTCCAATCGGCGCAAGCTAAATAAGAATAAAGTAAGTAAAAATCAGCTTTATAAAAATTCCATTGCGATTTAATTTGGTTTGCTGATGTCTCAAGGTTTAAAGCAACGGGCTCGGTCCCCACGGGTAGCAACGTCACACCGCCAGTGCTGAGCTCCAGAGTCACCGCGAGCGGTGGATGATACGGGTCCACAGGCACTAATGGTTCGTCAGCTTCGCATACTTGTACGCCATCACTTAATCCTAACGAACACAACACTAAATCTAGTTGACTCCTATTACAATTAAGGACTTTATTCATCTGAGCCAATTCGCAAAAGGACACAAAATATTCAAAATAATTTTTAACATTATATATATTATTATGATTCATTAGATATTTCATTTGCTGTCAATGTCTTAAGTAGATATGTTAATAATCCAAGTCAGCAACATGTGAATGCTATATAACGTGTTATTAGATACCTAATAAATACTAAAGATTTGTGTATAAAGTATGGAGAAAGCAGTGATCTCACTGGCTATTCAGACTCAGATTTTGCAGGTGATGTGGACACGCGTAAGTCTACTACAGGGTACATTTTCAATATGAATGGAGGACCTATAACATGGTGTAGTCAGAAGCAGAAGACTACTGCCCTCTCCACTACTGAGGCTGAGTTTGTATCAGCTTGTGAAGCTGCGAAAGAGATATTGTGGTTACAGCAACTATTGTCAGATTTAGGTGAAAATATTAAATGTGTTCAATTGTATGTTGATAATCAGAGCGCAATTAAATTAATTAGCAATCCTGTTTATCATAAAAAAACTAAGCACATAGATGTGAAATACAATTTTGTAAGGGAAAAGGTTGAGTTAGGTATAATTAAATTAAATTATATTCCTAGTAACAGTCAATTAGCAGACATGTTGACAAAAGCGTTACCAGTTCAATCTTTTGCCTACTTTAGAGATCAAATTTTTTATAACTTATATGATTAAATTTCAATGGGAGATATATGGTTAAACTTTTAGTGGGAGTGTTAAATTAAATAAGCTTTTAAAAAGTTTAACCAGGTGACAGCATTGTCTATGACTTTTTTTTTCTATTATCATTGTACATCGTGTTCTTGCTGTGCAGTTGAAGAATAAAAGTTTTCATATTAAATTAATTAACATCTTTTAATTGATAAAAACACCCATAACCCTTTAATAAAATTACACAAATCATCAAATACAAATCCTTTTAGTTCTTTTTTTTTATAGGATAGGGTGACAAACGAGCACACAGTCCACCTGATGGTAAGTGGTTGCTGTGTCATCATCTACATCTATCCTCGATTACGAATCAAAATGCAGATGCGTTGTCACCCATGAGGACTAAGAAGGAATGCCTCGTTTCCAGTAAAAAGGGTCTCCGGTTCTCTACACTCACCATACGAAATACAGCAGCATTAAGCTACTATTTCACGCTGGTATTCTGTGAGAGCGTGGTCCTTCCCCGGTCGAGCCGACCCATTCGTGCTACAACCTACTACTAATAGAACTGCAGCATGGCTCTACCACGTAGTTCCTCCTATTTCCTTCATATTTTTTCATCAGCAGTCTTTAATAGCCAACTGTCCTCTCTCGTGTAAGGAGAATTTGCTGTAATTGTCAGTTTTGTCAGGTGGAGAGATGATCGCAATACCAGAATTCTTCAATGCTGCTCCTCATCGCCATGTTTTGTATTTTACGCCATAATTGTCGTCATCAATTGGAAGCCACAAGATCTTTCTAACATATTCGTCCGACTCTTAAGTCGACTCTTAAGATCTACGGAACAAAATGTTCCAGTGTTCCAGTTCCAGATCGATAAAGCTGAGCTAACTAATTTTAATGAAATTGCAAATTAATATAATCTCTGTGAATTAAACTAAAGTGTCTGTAATATAAAAATACCTGCATTGAAATTTAACTTAGGGTTTATATACGTGTTATTTTAGTCATACTTGGACAGGTGGACTGTGAGCTCGTTTATCACCAGTTGTCTATAAAAAAAACATAAATAACTATTTTCAACATGTTTGTCTACCTGTCTATCTACTTGTCGTTCTTAACTAATCTCTGGAATACTTAAATCGATTGTAAAGAGAAGTAAAATAGAAGAACATTACGAAAACAATGTTAAGAAATGATTAAGGGCTATATGACACCACTTAAAAAACAAGTAGGATATTTTTGTAAAATCAAAAAACCGTAATAAATACTGCTTTTTTTCTCATAAATTCTAAGAGATGTATAGAAAGTTTCGTTGAAAACCTTTTTGTTGGCAATTTAACAGAAAAACTTCTATCTCTTAAAAATTTAATGCATAATCGTTCTTTTTTTACATTTCTTACTTCAACACAATTCTTCTATAAAAGTAAGATTTTATTTTGATCCTATAATATAAATAATGTAACAATACATCATATATATCTATATAATAAATAATATTAGTTCGAAAGTTAACGACACATCTTTTCGTTATAAACAAGATATCCGCAGTCAAACTAGAGTTTCTGACATTGTTCAACGGATCAGTGAGCTGAAGTGGCAATGAATCAGCCATATAGCTTGTAAAATCAACAACCGTTGGGGAAGAACCCTTATGCAAAGTGTATGGTAACCCCCATCTACATAGAATAACAACCTAATTACACTAGTAGGAAGTCCTTAGATGCAGGAAATCTCAGCGATAGAAAATTGTTGAATTATATCATACTTGATGAAAATTAATTTTTTAATAAAAAGTAAAAGCCAATTTTAGACAACTAAAAGAAATATTTTCACATACTGAAGTCGGTGTTAATTCATAGTATATACTCGTAGAATAATTAACGCCAAAGCAATTTTACAAAATGACTTCAGTTTTTAAAAAATAATTTATTAGTTTTTAGTGGTCAAAGTCAGCTTTTACTTAGACACTTACATTTATTTTTTACGTGGTAGAGCCACGCTACAGCTATATTATGGTTGTAGCATGAATGGGTCGGCTTGACCGAAGAAGTACCACGCTCTCACAGAAAACCAGCGTAAAATAGCAGCTTAATGCAAATTGTATGGTGAGTGTAATATATAACAAATAACCAGAGACCCGTTTTACTGGGATCGAGGCATTCCATCTTAGTCCTCAGGGGTGACAACGCGTCTGCATTTTGATTCTTAATCGAATGTAGATGTCTATGGGCTACAGCTTCCTTGTACCATTAGATGGACTGTGTGCTCATTTGTCACCCTTATCCTATAAAAAAATATCTATTAAGTATCAAGATACAAATACTTTTGGACTAATTACTAATTCACAGCGCGTCACATCCTTACAGAAATAAGAGAATACCTGTACCCAGCACTAGGAAATATATGCTGTCACTTTACTTTTTAATTTAAGGAGGATATTACTCTCTTTTTTCACTTTTAACAGATGGTGTTATTAAACAAATACTATATCATAAATTATTTACTGTAAATATGTAAGAAATACATCCATATAATAAAGTAAATGAAGTATTGGTATAAGAGCTATGAGTAATATAAATATGAACAGTAACATTGAAAATACATCATAAGTTTAGGAAAGGAAAACAATCCGCTCTCTCCTTTGCATCATGGCTGTTGGATAAAGGTAAGAAAATTATACTGTAGTAAAAAAAAACATTGCAGTATATTTATATTTACTGATACTAGTTTTTGTGCTGTTAGTGCTCTTAGCCATTTGGCTTTTACAGCTTCATCGGACTATTTACTGATGTTTTGGACGTGTCATAAATCATAACTCGTGTTTAATAAAACCATGCAGTGCTTTAAAATACCTTGAGCGCCATATGGGTAAGAGTATATTTATTATTAGTTGATTATTACACTAACATAAAATTATGATATTTTAAATATAATAGGTAGAAAATTTATATAAACAATTCAAAATTACATAATGTAATTTTAAAAAGTTTTTGTAGATGTGGAAACGAAGCATAAGCCTACTGCCCTGCGTCTATGACAGACAGCGAGATGAATTATACTTATTCTCACGATGCAATCACTACACAATACTATAGTGAAAGTCCCATCCAAAAACCGTCTTTTAGTTTTTGTGTGATACGAGTTTAGACAGAGCCAAAGTTTCAAATAAAAATTCAAATTAGAGTTTTATTATAATATAGACTAGCTACGCCCCAGGCGTAGATCGCGTATATAGCTACTTTACTAAAAAAATTGATGTTTAAGTAAGAGAATATTAAACAATTTACATCTGTATTAAAGAAAAGGAAAAGAGCTAAGCCGGTAACGCACCTGTATTTCCCCTCGTGTTGCGGTTATTCATGGGAGGCGCATTAGGTGAGCCACATGCTCGTTTGCCCCGTCTTCTATAAAAAAGTGGTAACAAAAGTTCTATATCGTTTATCAGAGGCTTTATCCTCTGTATAAACGGCGTTAGAAGTATACTTTGCAGGAGCGTACACAAAAAGGTTACGAGGGCTACTAACGCGAGAAAAAGCAACATAGAATGGGCCATGTGCAAAACAGTCAGAACTGAGGTCCACTCTTGCAACGCGTAAAGTTTGACTTTGTGCTTTATTTACGCTCATCAGATAACACACGAAACGTTAAAACTGAAAGAAAAGTTTTTTGGTATAAGAGGGATATAAAAACAATATCCCGGCACCGCATCCTGTTAAATTGTTTGTGGCAATTTTATTACTTTTAGTAGTGTTCCGTTACAAAGGTTAGTTCGACATAAATTTCTGAGCAATATTATGGGGCGGACACCCGCTTTTAAAGTAATTTTTTGTGTTGGAATACCAGGCGTGCTTAGGAAATTTAAAAATATACTGGGTAGTTGGTAGCGTCATCTTCTTGAGTGACATTGTCAATAGACGTGTATTCAGAACGTTCACCATGAACGTGTGAATATTTCAGAAGCCACCGCTTGGTCGACCTGAGGGGCCAAAATAGCTCTTTCACATAGTGAAACTGCTTGATAAGTTATTTCTATAATATTGCCATACACAGATGAAATTAAATATTGCGGTGATGGAACTGAACAACATAATTTGTCTATCAAAATTATTCTATTTCCTTCACGTGGAAAAGTGCCATCTCCAATTTTCAAATGTAGGTCGGAGAATTCTTGTGCGTTAAAGGTCCCTCCTAATTGCGCAAGCATATTGACACTTAACTAAATTGGAACTGCACTGCACCATAAAATTGAACTGACAGGTTCTAATTTTATCCGACCGTGTTGCCCCCAGCATAACTGGAAGAGTCTGCCTGAAATATCTACAGAAAAGCACCGTTATGCCACCCATTGAGCTGTCCTTTTGCCTTATATCCTGTAAATTTCTTTCAACTGCACTCATCCCAAATTATAACGCAACAATCACGTAGAACTGTAGCTCTATCGCTATTCCTTAAAATATTACACACCGGGCTTTCTGTGTGATCCAAATTGGTAGGTATTTTAAACACAGAACGTGCAGTTTTGCCACCAGATAACAAAGTAGCTGCAATGCCCGATAAGGCAACAGTAAGAGCAGTTTTACTTTGGTTTCGTATCTGAGTCAAGATAACGTTGGTCACCTGTTCCTCCTTGGGCGTCTAAAACCTTAACGGTTAACTCAAAAACCCTTTCCCAGGCTGAAACATATCGATACCTGGGTATGTCACAAAACATCGGTATCGATCAGACGGGTATGAAACAGTCAGTTTGTCATCGACCGACACGAGTCATCGACCGACACGAGCCATCAACCAACACGAGCTGAGCAGTCAGAGACGGGGGTCTCCGCTCCCCCCTCGGTTTGCGGTTAGATAGCTCAAAAAACGCCTAAGTAGGCGACATGATGATTGGTAACAATACCAAAACATAAACATAAACAAGTTATTATAATTTGGCAAAATTTTTCATGTTTAAATCTGCTATTTTATTTTTAGGTTTCCACATGAAAGTCAAAGTGGTATAAATTCGTCCATTTTTGACTCTCGCGTGCCCAGCATTTATGAACGACTTTTCATCATTACAGCCCTTCACAAGTCCACTGCTGAACATAGGCCTCCCCCAAGTAATGCCACAAAGCACGGTCCTGAGCCACCTGCATCCATCGACTTCCTGCATATCTTACCAGGTCGTCACTCCATCTAGTGGGGGGTCGCCCTACACTACGCCTACCGGTACGAGGCTGCCACTCGAGAACCTTTCTTCCCCATCGGTTATCGGTTCTTCGAGCTATATGGCCGGCCCATTGCCACTTCAGCTTACTAATCCGTTGGGCTATGTCGGTCACTCTGGTTTTACTGCGGATATCCTCATTTCTGTGTCTACCACGCAGAGAAACTCCGAGCATAGCCCTCTCCATAGCTCGCTGAGCAACCTTGAGCGTCCTCATACGGCCAGCAGTGAAGGACCACGTCTCAGATCCGTAAGTCATCACTGGCAACACGCACTGGTTGTACAATCTAGTTTTTAGAGATTGAGGTATACCTGACGAGAAGATATGTCGTAATTTCCCGAACGCTGCCCAGCCGAGTTGAATCCGTCGATTGACCTCTCGGTCGAAGTTGGACTTACCTAGTCGGACTATTTGTCCCAGGTAAACGTACTCGTCAACAACTTCGAACATAGTGCTCCCAACAACTACCGGCATAGGTGTGACATGGACATTAAACATGATCTTTGTTTTGTCCATGTTCATCTTAAGACCTATCCGTTGGGAGGCACTATTGAGGTCATTGAGCATAGTGCTTAAGTCCTCCAGCGATTCTGCCATAAGGACTATATCGTCGGCAAATCGAAGGTGAGTGATGTACTCGCCATTGATGTTAATACCGTATCCTTTCCAGTCCAGTAGCTTGAAAACGTCTTCCAAAGCAGCGGTGAAGAGTTTCGGGGATATAACGTCACCCTGTCTTACACCTCTCTGCAGTTGGATAGGTTTCGAGCTCTGGTTCTGTACTCGGATAGCCATCGTAGCCCTACTGTACAAACACTTCAGCACTTCGATATACCGACAGTCAACTTGGCACCGCTGAAGGGACTGCAGCACCGCCCAAATTTCGACGGAATCAAAGGCTTTCTCATAGTCCACATACGCCAGGCAAAGTGGCAAATTGTACTCTTCAGTCTTCTGTACAATCTGCCGCAGGGTATGTATGTGGTCTATGGTACTGAAGCCTTTTCGGAAACCGGCTTGTTCGGGAGGCTGGAAGTCGTCGAGTCTGCGTGCGAGACGATTCGTAATGACTCTCGAAAACAGCACGTAGACGCGGCTCAGAAGGGAAATCGGTCTGTAGTTCTTCAAGAGAGCGTTGTCGCCTTTCTTAAAGAACAAGACCACCGCACTTCTGCTCCACGCCTCTGGAGTAGTGCCACCATGGAGGACGGAATTGAAGAGCTTCTGAAGGACTTCAAGTACCGGTGTTCCACCCGCTTTCAGAAGCTCCGCTGTAATTCCAGCCTCGCCTGGGGCCCTGCCGTTTTTAAGGTGCTGGAGAGCCATTCTAATCTCGCTTAGACTGACGTCCGGGATATCATCGGAATAGTACTAGAAACGACTTTTATTCTAATTTAAATAAATATATTTCTAATTTAAATGTTATATTAATAAAACTACCTTTACGGATTTTATCGCGTTTTATTTATATTAATTTTAATATAAATAAAACGCGATAAAATCCGTAAATATAGTTTTAATCAATGTATAGTGTTCGCGTTAATATAAGAAATCATTATATTAATAAGTTTTGTCAAACATACATTTAGTATGTTTTTTTTTATATTTGACTTAGATACCTTTTAAAATATTCAGATAAAATATCATTAAAATGTAATTGTGATATAATATTATGTAATATTATATTAAACAAGCAAATACAATATACAAAATAAATGACAAAATTTAAATATTGTTCTCGATATAGTTTACCTATTTAACAATACAATCTACTATTACCTACGGGTCATTCTACCTATATTTATTCTGTGATAAAAAAAACAACCGCGCTAACATAGAGTAGCGCACATTTTTAATATACACAATTATAATATTTGAGATAGCTGTTCTAGTACGTAAGTACATATTACTTCAATTATTTAACTAAGTATAATCTTTTTCAGCCTTTCGGAAAATAGAATACGTCTATAAAAATTACGCAGTAGTCGTTTTTCCTAAAATTTATTATTTTTTAATCAAATTGCTAATAAGCTGTAATATTCTACAATTAGAAAAGTAGTGGCATATCTCAGTATTCAAAAATGTATCCTCAGCAATAATACCTTGTTAGTTTTATTGGCACTTATAATGCTTTTTTTTCTGACATGTTTCAATTTAATGTTCGGTGTTTCCTTTGATTTAACTTTATTATCTTGTTGGGTGATCGTAGGGTTAGTCATCGGTTTTTGACTAATTGATGTAATAGGAATTTTTTTAAGCCTGTTTTGTGACTTTTTAATGGATCTATTGAGTGGAGTGGATATTTTAAAACTTTTTTTCGGAGTATCCGTCTGGATCCTCCGAAAAAAGTTTCAAAATAAACCGCCACCAAAAAATTTACGAACGATGTTGTTCGTAAATTTTTGGTGGCTTTTTTTAGAACTTCATGTTTTTATCCTAAATCCTGGACGGCTTTTTTAGCTCGTGATTTTCTATGGGCCAATTATTTATTTCTTCGTGAGTTGAATTAAGTTGTAGGGTGAGATGTTCTATTAGTTCTTTAAGTTTTTGAATTAGTATGCTATTTTCATCACCTGATAAGTTCGGTAAACTACAAGTAGTACCATCTAGTTTTGAGTCATCTGAACTACTTTCACCACAAGTAAAATCTTCTGACATAGATTGAGTGCGTGTTTTCCGAAATTTTATGATATCGCAGAAATTCATATTGCAATTTTAATTAATAAATTTTAAAATTAACAAAAAGAATAGTATTTTTGAAGTTCGGTCGTACGTTGGTATCACTCCGATTTTATACACCACTAGGCTATTTAGACACTATTTTCTTCGGAAAAGTTAGTCTTCAGTTACCAGTGTTGTATAGTTTTTTTTTTTTTAATTGGGTATGGAGTTAGTTTTGATAAACGATTTTGAATTGACGGTTATACTGAATTTTTCCCACACTTATTTACCACTTATAATGTTATTACGATAACTTATATATTATAGGTTATTAGGAAGGTTAGGAAATTAACATAAAGTCATCCCTGTTGAATTCGTAGCACTATCAAAAGTCTTAAAATGGCCAGCTCGACAGAAATCGCGAATGTAAATGCGAAGTATTGGATTCTTTCGTACACACAACAGGCACAAAGGGCACAAGTCGATCGTTTTTAAGCACGCTTATTTGAGGCACAATTTTATATGAAACATTTTTGTACTTGCGTTCATTATAAAAGAGGAAGGATGTAGGATATTGTGGGTAGATTAATATGTCGAGACAGTACCTTCAGAAAAATAATAAAATTAAGTATTGATGTAACTAGCGCTTATTTTATTACAGTATTTACTTATCTTTAAAACAAAAATAAAAATAAAATATTAAAAAATAATTAAAATTAAAATACTTTTGAGTATACTCATGTGAGCCATGGAAGTGGGTTCACACCAAATTTATGTGCTTAGCATCCAATTCGACAGTATCGTATCATTTTCAGAAATACATAAGTATTATAAAGAATTTCTTAAATCTTTTTTTAGGAAAAGTTTATTTACACTTTATTTTTACAATGACATATTATAATTACTTGTTTTGCAAAAATAATGTCTAAATAAAGTATACATATTTATTACGTGCTAGCGATCAGCCCTGGCTTCGCACGAGGGATTTCTAGATCTCGACAACAGCGCCACCTACCGGGTAGAATTTTCGGAGATCCAAAATATCCAGGGATCCAGTCAAACGAATACAGAAAATTTTATTAAAATCATTGGAGCCTTTTCGAAATTTTAACGAGACTATGGACATAATTAATTTTTATATATTGAGATTAAAATATAAGACTTTTCCAAAAATCTATTAATTCTATAAATTCGTCTCATCTCATTCACTAGATATGAGTTAGAAATAACTTTGGTGAAAAAATGAAAATTAGATTTTAAATACATATAAAAATCTACTAGAGTTTTTATAAATCATTTATGTGGAAATAAGAATATTTGATACAAAGCAACCGAAGAATAAAAAATAATCGTTTCCGATGTGATAAGGAAACTTTGACGGCGACACCCAACTTTGCGTTCTGTTTGAAATATCACTAAGCAAGTTATTGTACGTCAGTGACATTTTCGCTAACAATGATATTTCACACTTATTTTTCTTATAAACTTATCAAAAATAAGAACCGTTGACTAAGAAAGAATATTGTATTTTACCATTAGAAATAATTTGAGCTTTGAGTCGAAGTTATTGTCATACAAAACAGTATTATTATATATCATCATCTTCAAAGCACAGTCCTTAGCCACCCGCATTCATCAACCTCCCACATGTCTTGCCAGGTCATTTTTTTAATAAAAATGAAGTGATAAACGAACTTTCAATCCACTTGGTTGTGACTTGTGACTACTACAGTGCCATTGCACATGGACACCTGCAGCCATCATCAAACAAAGAAAACTACACATGCGTTTTCACCCCTTAGGAATAAGACGGAATACCTCACAGCCTTTGTAAGCTTTCAGAATGGAACACAGCAGTGCAAGCATTGCTATTAGATCACAGAAAGGGGATAGGTAGGGATAACTCTTAGGCAGAAGAAGAGTTCTTCCAGCAACTATAACTCATAATATAGATAACTTATGAAAATATAACCAGAACAAGTTGAAACCCTGGCCCTCAGCTGGTAGGAAGCTTCACCTGAACCTTTCAAATAGAACAGCAGTGAGTTCACTGGTTCATGGCAGCATAAATAGGGAAGATGGTGCTCAAACTAACGATGAGACAAAGTGCTGCACGTATTTTAAGTAACCCGTATACCAAGCCAAAATTATGCGCAATTTACAATTTGTACTAGCTGAGCACCTAAAATATGCATCTAAACGCATTTGCAACCAACATCAGGTTTTAAGCATATGTGTGCGCCAAGCAGTGGAATATATTAGAATAAATATTTTTTATTCAATATAGATTACATGTAATTCTTAATAAAAGTCATTTTTTACTTTACCACTGGTTCGGAAAAAACCTCTGTCCTGGGCGGGACCAGCAAGACCCAGTGGGACATTTTTGAATTAATTTTGCATAGGGAATAGTTACAAAATATTTGCAAAATTTATTTTAAAAACGGCTTGGAAGCGATCACTTAATTCTCAGGGGTTATTATCAACCATGTATTCATTTATATTATAATTGGCCTTTTTATACAGTTTTTCTTTTTTAATTAAATATTTAAATTTGCTAAGAGAGAGACCTTGTACAATTGCTGGAATTTTGTTGTAATAGCCCGTACATTGCCCCAAGAATTAATGACTGACTCTGTGGAGTCAGTCGTTCATTCTGACAAGAAAGTTTTATCAATAGCTTGTGTTTATTACTAGTGTTTACAGAGTGTCACTTTTTTACTAAAACTACCTACCTTTGTT
The DNA here is from genome assembly GCA_036936625.1 of Parnassius smintheus behrii. Classification (NCBI taxonomy): domain Eukaryota; kingdom Metazoa; phylum Arthropoda; class Insecta; order Lepidoptera; family Papilionidae; genus Parnassius; species Parnassius smintheus. The sequence continues at coordinate 40,213,483 of JAUPFT010000014.1, read as the reverse complement.
TTTGTCAACATACATTAAATTTTCGTGAATATACTGAGAGGCCAAAGTTAATATATTTATTTCTTAAAATTTCTAAATCTATGATATAATATGTTGAAGCTTCCCGCAGAATTTCCATTGAAGTTATTTAAAGAGATGTGAAAAGAAATAGAATATAATTTTAGGCTTTCTATTACTAATTAATCAGTTGCTGGAAGTTGCATAAAGTTATTTATAGCGGTATCATAACCATAGGGTGTATAATTTATACTGAAATAGGTTAATTAGAAAAGACTAGGGGGCTCTTTCTCTGCCTAAGAGATCCGTCTGGGTAAGAAAGCAAAGCGTGCACTGCATTGATTTAGTTTTGATGGTATGGATGGATGGTAACCCATCGATACAGTAGTATAATAAGTCTATGCTTAAACCACAGAAGTGGCAACGCATCTACAGCCTTCTTTTTCTGAAATTAGTTGCAAAAAAAAAATATTCATGGGCGGCATTAGCCATGGTAAGTACCATTAGGTGAACTGTAAGTCTGTTTGTTACATCAATATTTAAAAAAAAAACAATCTGTAGACGTTCTACTATCACTATTGATATTATTGATAAGGCTTTGATTATTATTTCACTTGTTTTATTATTTTTAGTGATATTTTTTACTTTAATTGTAAGTATTATGGAAAAGGGATCTGTAATATAAATAGAAAATTTAAATCTTAAATCACAGAATAAATAATAGCACTACGTACTTTAAGTAAGAACTTAAAGAGCTTCGTTAAAAGGAGGAACGGTAAATTAAATAATAAAGTACACGACGGTTCAGTTATTAACTAATTTGTACTAGTAAGTAAAGTTGGCATCCGGACTAGCACTTCTTGTTGCTATCGACTAATGAGGGATCTTTGTAACTAAGTTTCGAATATTAAGTAAGGCGAATAAGACGTGAGACGAGAAGAGAGATAAATAATTTATTCTTTATTATAAATAGTAATATTAAATGGTTAACACACTATTACTTTGACAAGACTAAACTTTGATTCCGTCTCAGCCGTATAACTAAAGCATAACGTTGAAATTTAAGTAATATATTCTCTTCGGCGATGACAGATTGACTGTGGGTATGGCCGGTATTTTGAGAAAACTTATAAGTTGTTATGGAGTTCCAAAAAAATTGCATCAGTCATCTTTACCAATTACATATCCTCATCCATAACTTTTCGACGCGCTGTTAGGATGATGATGATGATGTTTCTTAATTATTGTAACGTCGAAATAACAAACAACTGCGTATAACCAACTCTTGAAACTTGATTCATTTATCATAATTTATTCATAATGCACCGGAAGCCATTAAACTTTTGAGTTTGGCGTGAGAATAAATTACTAAGAGTAACTGTAACTTCTTGGTATTAAAATTATTTTCGTCACCAAAACGACTGATGAAACTTCGCGTTTAATTTAACTTATCTTTAATTCTCATCGTATCGGTTGCTTTACAGCATCTATGTTCACGTGGTCAAATTAGTAAAATATGTAAATAAAATTAATAGCGATAAAATCCGTTAAATTAATTTCCATTCAATTTCAAGTATTCGTGTAAACTTAAGAAATTGTTATGAAAGCGAAATTATTATGTTTTTAATCATATAATTAATATGATAAAATACTGAACAACAAAACAAGAACACTGATTGATGTAATTCTGTGTGTAAATGTTCTGATTATCGTAAGGTAAAATTTATAAAATATATAAAATATAAACGAAGCCTTCTTTTACTACGATATCAGGACATCAAACACCTCAGTCTTCCCTTGATCATGGCTGCAATAAAGCAACCGAAACATCAGGAATTAAAAGTAATGAACATAGAAAACCCGTAAAATTAGTTTCATTCTAAGTTCTTAAAACTGTTCGACGAGGTAAATCCATTCAGACTCAGAGGGTCACGTCAAGATAATTATTAAACTATTTGATCTCAACTAGTAGAGCTATATGACAGAGTCGATAGGGATGTGCTATGGCAAACACTGAACTCATTTGGGTTGAGCGCTGGCTTGATACAGGCATTGGAGTCTCTTTATAGGAACTCAAGTGCTTGTGTTAGGATCAACAGGGTTTTCTCGGACTAGTTTGACATCCATAAAGGTGTCAGACAGGGCTGTGTGGCTTCCCCGTGGCTGTTCAACCTATTTATGGACAGTTGTCTGCAAAATTTGAAAGTTGAAGAATGCGGATTAAGAATGGGTGAGTTAACCGTCAAATGCCTTTTGTACGCCGATGATCAAGTTATTCTTGCGTCGTCGTCGGCCGTGTTGCAAATGATGGTTACATTAATGAACAGATCATTAAAAGAAAGGGGTATGAAAGTAAACGCAAGTAAGACGAAGGTTATGGTTTTTGAAAGAGAAGAAAATAAAACGATTTGTGAAATAAGAATAGAAGGGGAATTGATCGAGCAAGTAGACGAGTTTGTATATTTGGGCTGCGTATTTGGCAGGGATGGGAGATATGATAAGGATATAGAACGACGAGTAAATGCGGGAATTAGAGTAAATGGGGCCCTGCACTCTATTGTGGAGAGTCAAAATGTGTCGAAAAAGGCACGTATGGCAATTCACAATGCTGTGTTTGTCCCTACTTTAACATATGGTAGTGAAAGTTCGGTGTGGCAGAAGAAGCACAAGAGTAGAATGAACGCAGCAGAAATGCGGTCGTTAAGGAGTATGTTAGAGCTGAATCTGAATGACAGGGTAAGAAATCGTGTAATAAGAGAAGAGTGTGGTTTGCAAGATGATGTTGTGACCAGGATTAAGAAAGGAATGCTTCGGTGGTTTGGTCATGTGGAAATAATGAATGAGGAAAGAGTGACAAAGAAAATTTGTGTTGCAGAAGTGAATGGCAGAGTCGGAAAGGGACGTCCTAGGCAAAAAATTTATTGACCAAGTTGGCAATTTATTGAAAACGGGCCAAATTAGGAGTACTCTTAACCGACGAGCATGTATGCGAAGATGTATGGATGTGAAGGAGGCGAGAGAGGTGTGTCAGGATCGTGCTAAATGGAAGTCTGTAGTCTCTGCCTACCCCTCTGGGTGACAGGCGTTAGTGTTTATGTATGTATGTAGTAGAGCTAATGGCGATTACGCGCTACATTGCCTTGCCTCTATTAAATATTTCAAATTAGGAGACAAGATCACTTTTTGGGAGCGAAAATGGGGACGTCCTTTAAAATAAAGGACATCTGGCAACCTTCATCGTCATTTTCATCATTACAGCCCTTCACAAGTCTACTGCTGAACATAGGCCTTCTCCTTGGAATGCCACAAAGCACGGTCTTGAGCCACCTGCATCCATCGACTTCCTGCATATCTTACCAGGTCATCACTCCATCTAGTGGGAGGTCGCCCTACTCTATGCCTACTGGTTCGAAGCAGCCACTCGAGAAACTTATTTCCCCGTTGGTTGTCGGTTCTCCAAGTCTACACTCACTATACGTATTACGTGTATGTTACAATATGTATTATATTAAGACTACATGCATAAAGTCAATGAATGACGGTGACTCAGGATTGAGTTTTGGGGGATGCCTAACTTCGTTGATGAACTTGTGAGGGGCTGTAACTTATTAAGGGATGGAAAAGTTTATTCAACGTCAAATCTTCTCAGTACTTTTTTTATCTCGGGAAGACTTCGTTAAAATACTACCTTAGACGTACGTACGTAACTTGTTTCCTGTTGATATCAATCTGATAGAAAACTAACTTGAAATCCATCACGGCACCGCAGCTTTAACAGCGTAAATCGTTGATTCATTCGAGCAAATCTAACTCTGATAGACATAAAACAACAAACTAGTAGCTATATAAAGTTTTAACATTACGCCTTTAAATTAAAAGTTAAGCTCCAAGCTTTTTATTCAATTGAAGCTTGCTTTAAAGTCAAAATATACACCGCAACCCAAAAACAAGACCTTCTCAATGAAGAACTGACAAGACTTTTGGGGTCTATTCAAAGCCATGTTACGAATACATTAAAAACATAAACTTTTAAAAATAGAGATAGGAATGATTCGGTGGTTCTTTTTATGTAGAAAGAATGAATGAGGAAAGAGTAACAAAGCAAATTTATAATGCAGAAGTAAATGGCAGAGTCGGCAGGGACGACTTAGACGAAAACTTATTAACCAAACTGGCGACAACTCGAATATGGGCAAAATTATGAATACCCTTAATCAAAACTTTTCAAGAAAGTACTATTTATCTGCAAATTATTGCGTTCTGTGGAGTTAATCAAGTTAGCAAAAGCTAAACCTAAAGATTTATATACTGAATTTATTTTTCTATATTATGGTGAGCAAAATCTTGTTAAACTAGTTGAATTTCTCCTAAGGTTTTCTATCCGAACAGTTTTGTATAACTGTGTTTTATTTTCATAGTTCTGCAACTTTTTTTAAGGAAGTATGTTCAAGATTTAAGTTATCAATCTCATTGTTTCCCGTTATTAACTCCTGAGTCATTTTTTCTAAAGTAAATTTTAAATATTCAACTTCCGTAGAATCTAATGTACCAATACAGGGCAGGCTTTGGTAAATGTATTATCAAGGAAATATTCATCACTCATTTGATTATATAATCTAGTTATATTTCTTTGTGTTATGTTGTCGTAGTCTTCCTCCTCCATTTTTATGTGGAATCATTTGTTTTTTATTTGCGCACTCCAGTGTCAAAACTCCAAAAATTATTTTTCTATTCGTGATATTGTGAGGTCGTGGTATAAGTATAATCTATGTAAATTTGGTCATAGAATTGTTTTTTAATAACAGATGGCGTTCATTTGTATATTGTATTAGTAATAATTTTAATATTCTTGCCTTATTTCACAAAGTGAAACAAATTTTGCGATCGAACTTGCATTGCTCGTGGTGCAGCAGACTTTTTGTGCAATGCCAGCTATGGTAATTCCCCAAATACGCTAGCACAATTATCAGTTAAAGGTTGAATTTTTCAATATTAATGTTTTGCTTTTTATTAGCGCGAGTTTTCTGTTATGAATGGTCAAATTGAAACTATAGTCATTTCGCAAACACCAACTTTTCAACTTTTTTTCCAGTTAACGTTGTATATGAAATTTAAAAAAACGAGGATTGTATTTATTTTGTTTACTTTATTTCCATTCTATATTAGTTAGCATCTTTTTTGTCCAATTAAAACATAAAAATTCTTCATAATTTTAGCAAACAACTTTTATACTGTCACAGATCAACAAATGTGGACTGTTTTAATGATGATGAATAATGATCAATTAAAATTGTAATTTTTGTTTCTTATTTGACCTATTTCTAACTTACTGTGTGCTTTATTTTCTGTTATTATATATTATGTTATATCTGTAATTTATAAATAAACGCCGAGAAAAGTTGAATTTAATGCTCTGGCACCCTTTTTTATCTCTTTCAATTGACAATCTCCTTCCGATTTCTATTGATATCATCTCCAGGTATTATATTTTAATGATGTTTGGGATTTACACTTGCTAATAAATCAATACTTTAATAAAAAACTGCACCTGCCTACGATGCTATTTTTAAGAAAGAGCTTTTAAAATGCAGACAATTTTTACAATAAAATACGCAGTTAAATTATGGTGTTTGGGATTTATACACGCAATAAATTTATTTTCATTTGAATACCGAATTGTACAAATTCACCCGATTCACTCGAGTGAAAGAAAACAGTGTTCGAGTCACATCACCATTCTAAGAATAAAGTCTGTGTTTATAAACATTTTGGTAGCAAAATTAAAAAGTTTATACATGTTTGTTTACAATACAAAAATATCGTCTCTTCGATGCAGAAGCGTTTAACATAATATGGATATTATCATGCAGGTAACACCAAAAATGATGGCATATGTTGTAAATGTTGTTTCTTTGTATTTTCAGAGAAACAATTTGTGGTTTATTTTGAAGATCCTCAATAATATACCTTATAATACGACATTTTTGTTAACTAAGAGAAGATGGACCGGCTGCAATTCGAGTTTACGATGATAGCCTCAAATGATGGCAAATCTAATGTACTAGCCATAACCTCAATATCTACAGAAGAAGGAAAATGTTATGTTTTACCCGAGGAGCTGAAGCCGGTGAGTCATCATACATATATTGTTAAAATGAACACTTTCACAAAAGTAAAAAATAGCATAAAGAAAAGACACCAAAGTAGAAAAGTATGGATAAAATTGGATGAAAATCTAAAGAAGACATATGTAGATGAGGAAGGTAATATGCAATTTTTAGATCAATATTTAGAAGAAATGAGCACAAAACAAACAAGAGACAAAGATGACAGTTTGCAACATATCTTGGAACAATTAATAGAAACTACAACTAAGAAAGAAAGTCAACATAACTTAAAACATATTTCAGAAAAATTTATTATTGGAAAATTCACAAGCAAGAATCCTAATGCGATGCAATGGATAGAGATTTTTGAAAAAGAGTGTGCGCGCTTCAATATAACAAAAGATGAAACAAAAATTGATATATTGAGGTTATTTTTAGATAAACCTTGTTTCGATTGGTATAGCTCGATGATCATAAAACTAACAGTAAATTCTGAATGGAGTGAATGGAAAGACAAATTTTTAGAAACTTTTAAAAACCGAGGATGGGACATAGTCACATATGCTCTCGCATTTAGGTATAAAGAAGGACTGTTAATTGATTATGCCATAAAAAAGAATGGCTTATATTAAATATAAACAAATCTATAGATTCCAAAACAATGATAGATCTTATTGCAACTGGTTTACCTGGATTTATCTTAAATAAGTTAAACAGGGACGAACTCAACAACACTACTGATTTGTACAACGAGATAAGAAAATATGAAGGTATGGTGTACAAGAAAAACTCAACTAACATAAAGAGTGGTATATTTTATAATAAAAATAAAGCTAATGAGAAGAAGCCATGTAAGACTTGTGAATCTTTGGACAAAGGAATTAGATATCATCCGGAGGAGTCATGTTGGTTCAAGAAAAATAAAAATGAACCTGAAAAGGTTCTTAAAACTAAAAATGTAAATAATAACTCCATCATTGAAGTAGACATAAATGCTTGTAAAAAAACTAGTAAGTACACCATTAATCAAAATCAAGCTATTATTAGAAAATAAACTAGAAGTGAGCGGCATTTATGATTCAGGCTCACAGATCTCTTTAATAAATTCAAGATTGATAAAAGTAAAAGAAAAAAAAGACGATGTGAATATAGCATACATGAAAACGGTTAATGGTGTGAAGAAGATGGATGGCTTGATAACAATAAAAATAAAAATATTTGATTTGGAAGAAGAGGTGGATGTATACATAGTAGAAAATGAAGATTTTGAAGATTTCATAATCAGATTGGATATGATAAAGAAATTCAGATTAACCCAAAATGAGAACTTGCAGATAGAACAAAAGAAAATAACAAATAAAATAGACAGAATGTCTAAAGATAACAGAAATGAAGATAAGAATATAGAAACATATACAGTAAATTTCAATGAACACATAGAAACAAAGGAATTTATAAGTATGACAGATCATTTAGATAATAAAAAGAAAATTGAGATAGAGAAAATTATAAAGGAATATACAACAATTTTTGCTAAGGACAAGTATGATATAGGATCAGTTAGAGAGTATGAAGCTCACATAGATTTAATAGTAAATAAATATTGTAGTAAAAGACCATACAGATGTACAATAGAAGATAAATTAGAAATTGAAGAGCAAATATCCATGTTACTAAAGAATAATTTAATAGAAGAATCTTACAGTCCTTTCGCTGCTCCAGTGACATTGGCTTTTAAAAAAGGTGAAAATAGAAAATCCCGTTTATGTGTAGATTTCAGAGAATTGAACAAAATTGTTGTACCACAAGCTCAACCTTTTCCTTTGATAGATGATCTAATTATTAAAACAAGAAATTGCAAGTATTTTACTACACTGGATATAAACTCAGCATTTTGGGCAATACCTTTACGGGTGGAAGACAGAAGTAAAACAGGATTTGTCACACAAGATGGCCACTTCCAGTGGACCTGCCTCCCTTATGGCTTGAAAACATCACCAGCAATTTTCCAGAGAATTTTAAGCAATATTTTAAGAAAACACAATCTCACAGGATACTCTGTAAACTATATTGACGATATTTTGATATACTCGTCTACCTTTGAAGAACATATAAAGCACATAAGAAATGTATTAGAGGCAATAATTAAAGAAGGCTTTAGATTGAAGTTTAAGAAGTGTACCTTTGCTTCATACTCGGTAAAATACCTCGGCCATATAATTCAGAACAACTCAGTAAGACCATTAAAAGACAATTTGATTTCAATAAAGAATTTTCCAACTCCTAAGACGCAAAAAAACATCAGACAATTTTTGGGAAAAATAAACTTCTACCATGAATACATACCAAGAAGTGCAATTATCCTAGATCCATTACATAATTTATTAAGAAAAAACGAGAAGTTTGTATGGTCAGAGAAGTGTGAAGAATCATTTAATCAGATAAAAAGATATTTATGTTCTCAACCGGTCTTGGAAATATTCGACAAAGACTTACCAATCAAAATCTTTACCGATGCATCTTTGGAGGGCATTGGAGCAATATTAAAACAGACACAACTAGATGGTAAAGACAAACCGGTGGCATATTTCTCAAAAAAACTGAACGAACATCAAAAACGGAAAAAGGCTATATATTTAGAATGTCTTGCTATGAAAGAAGCCGTTAAATATTGGCAGCACTGGCTCATTGGAAAACAATTCACTATTTACTCAGACCACAAACCTCTAGAGAACATGAACATTAAATGCAGGACAGATGAAGAATTGGGTGATCTAACATATTACCTATCTCAGTATGACTTTACAGTAAAATATATACCTGGTAAAGAAAATGTAGAAGCAGACTGTTTGAGCCGAAATCCGGTATTAGAATCAGAAGATAACAGTGAGGAACTATTGAGAATAGTTAATTTAATACAAATAAAAGATATAGTTGAAGACCAAGAGAAAAATGAAACAATAAAAGAAAAGAAACAAAATTTAATACACAAAAATAAAATCTATTATAAAAAAATAAAGAAACAGGAAAAGATTATCCTCTCAGAAGAATTTAGTAAAAAATTTATAAAAAAGGTGCATGAAAATTTATGCCATATTGGGATCAGACAATTGCAGAAGAAAATAAGTCCTATATATACAGCTATAAACCTAACAAAAAATATTATAAATATTTGTAAAACATGTGAAATATGCATAAAAAATAAATCAAGATGTCAAAAAAAAATTGGATTAATGTCACAACTGGGACCAGCTACAAAACCATTTGAGATAATGTCAATGGATACTATTGGTGGCTTTGGAGGATCTAGGTCTACAAAGAAATACCTACATCTTTTAGTAGACCACTACACAAGATATGCATTTATTGCGACTTCAAAAACTCAGAATGCAAGTGACTTTATAAATCTAACAAAGAAAGTACTAGAGACAGATGAGATTGGAATTATCCTGACAGATCAATATCCGAGCATCAATTCAAGAGAATTTAAGCAATATTTGCAGGAGAATAATATTAAACTAATTTTTACAGCTGTGAATACACCATTCTCGAACGGCTTGAATGAAAGATTAAATCAAACAATAGTAAATAAAATAAGGTGTAAAATGAATGAGAAAAATAATAAGAGAACGTGGACAACACTAGCAAGAGAATGTATACAGAAATATAATGAAACAGAACACTCCGTTACAGGTTTTGCACCAAAATATTTACTGGATGGTACAAATGTCAGTATTCTACCAAATGAATTTAAAACAATAGAAAAGGAAGACAAGTGGATGGCTGATAGAAGATTGGCATTAGAGAATACAATAAAATCCCATGAGTACAACAAGAAAATATTTGATAGAAATAGAAAAATGCAAGAGTTTAATGTAGGAGACAGTGTATATTTAGAAAATGGAAATAGACTGAATAGAAAGAAATTAGACGAATTAAAAATAGGTCCTTTCAAGATAATAGAGAAAATATCGAATTCAATTTATAGGCTTGATACAGGCAACAGAAAAGCAGAATCAACATTATTTCACATAACAAAATTACAACCTGTCGTAACAGAAGAAGATGAAGGAGAAGAAAACGAATATAAAGATAACTTATAGGTACATTGTATAGATATATTGCTTAGAATTTTCGCTCTTAGGGGGGGAGATGTAATGAAATGAATGATATTTCATTAATTTGAATTTGCTGCGCTTCGCGTATCTATGTTGTCTGTGGAAGATGGTAGAGGGCGCATCGAAGTGATGTGTAAACTATGATTCAATGGCGGATGACGTTTAGATTATTTTGTGCATTTTATTGTTATAAAAACTTGTAGAGAGATAAACCGAAGGATACGATTGAGGAAGCAATATTAGTAAACTTTAAATGTCGTTTCTTTGTATTTTCAGGTGAGATAGAAGTGTAATTGTCATAACTTGATAATTGTTGTAATATTGGAAAGACGTGTTAAATAAAACAAAACTTTGTATTTTCAGAGAAACAATTTGTGGTTTATTTTGAAGATCCTCAATAATATACCTTATATATATATATATATATATATATATATATATATATATATATATATATATATATATATATATATGTATGTTGCGCGCCATAGTAGATGCCTGGTAAATGGTAAATCTAGTATCGAGTAGCAGTACTAAGCTTTCTAGAAAATTCCATCCCAGAACTTTCTACAACTAGTCGGTCGGGACCGGTATATGCTCGAACATACGAAAGCGACCGAGGCAGTATTAAATTGGCAATACAAGCGAATACTCCTAAGCGATATAACTGCAAACTAAAGTGTTTATGTGTATTATTAGTGTATTTTAAGTTGTAAATGGTGTTTGAAAGAACCTCGAGCAACGTCCTTACCATAAGTTGCTGAGGGAATTTGCACTTTCTCGGGCACCACTGAATTACTACGTCATAGCTGTAACGTTTTCACGAATACAATAGAGAAGAATATTTTTTATCTATATTGATTACATGGTATATATTGATTACATAAGAGCCGTGGTGGCTCAGACGATTAGCGCTCGCTGTAAATTTCACAGTACGTGAGCAACCCGGGTGCGATTTGCGCCGGCACCAATGAAATTGTTAATTGCAATTTTAAGTGTTGATTTACCACGTGCTAAGCGGTGAAGGAAAACATCGTGAGGAAACCTGCATGTCTGAGAAATAAAAATAAAATATTTCGAAGACGTGTGAAGTTCCCCAACACGCATTGGGGCAGCGCGGCGGACACTCCTTGCCCTAAAACCCTCTCAGAAATGAGAGAAGGCCCGTGCTCAGCAGTAGGACAAATATAGGCTATAACTTTACTTTATCTACTTTTTTATTGATAACATATAATTCTTATTGAAAGTAGTTTTTTAATTTTACCAATGGTTCGGAAAAAAACCTCTATCCTCTGTTGAACCAGCAAGTAACCCAGCGGAATTTTTAAAAAGCATAATTTACGTTAAAATATTTATACAATTTCAATTTATTCATTTTTTATACAATTTCAATTTATTTATTTAAAAAAATATTTTAGGTAACTCAGGCCAAATGTATTCGGATTCTTAAAAAATACACTTTGGGAATGTCAAAAACTGCGTCAGCGAGTAGGAGCTTTACGCTTTCTAAAGTAGCCTGAGACGGACGTCAAGGAATCGTAAAGTTGGGTTTAAAGTGTAGTTAATATTTAAGGGCTGAGTTTTCCCTTTAACCTCCACACAAAATTTACTCTTATGAAAACAGAACATAGATAAAATAGTTCGATGTTACTCTTTTACATTTAGTCAGTTTTTAATTAACTCGATGGCTCATTTTATCTTATGATTGAATAATCAGCCCTCAGAAGAGCATGTAATTGGATAAGGAGAAATAAAGGTTGTGTAAGAATAGTCTCGTCGAATAATAAAACTCCCGATTATAGATCGTGAGTTTTATTACATCGTGCACATTTCTACCTTAAGAATATACCTTTTAAGAGACTGTTTAATCCGAATATATCTTAAAATGTACGAGTACGAGAAAGATTTATTGTCATTTGTTCCTAAAATCAGTCTCACCTCTACTCTGTACTAAATAACTGACGTGGCTTCGGTGGTAAACTGTGGCTTCGGTAACTGATTTGTAAAATTTCACACATCGCTAAAAAAGACCAGCATTATTTAAACGACGCAACGTTATGTACGCTCCTGTGTGCGGCTAGGCGATATAGGCATATAAACGTGTATTATTTGGAAAATTTGTTAATAATTAGTTGTATAGTCCACCCGAAAAAGCTAAACTAAAATTTCACCAACCTGTTAAATTTATACGCGGGTATCGCCTATATATTGGTGAGCCCATTGCTGAGCGGCTAGCCGGTATGGGAACATGAGCGTGCAAAACTTGAATGATTTATTTATTTCTAGCTTTTCCCTCTGGATTAGGTTTAGCAATAACATTTGTAAAAACCTGCCGAAATTAGCAAAACAAAAAAAGTTTAGCAAAAAATTGCAAAACATTTATTTTTGACGTATAATTTGTTTGGGCGATTTTCCCATGTGATTGTTACAAAAAGGCGAGCTTGTAAACATATAGCTGTCATACTAAACTCTGCGCTCAATCCCATTACCATTGCGTATATATGAAATATTATGTACCCAGAGTTTATTAATGGTGTTCGTGCCATCAGTCCTTGTCCATCTATCTATCATCAAGGTGTTTCCCTAAACCTCCCACGTCTTACACATTTTTAAAAAAAACTTGAAATTTTACAAATAGAAAACCTTATCCAAATAGGAATTGTCATTTATAAATCTAACGTTAGGTGATAAACATTTATATACTAGTTATAACAATATGTTAGTACCTATATCTGCGAGCGCTGAAAATGTAAGTCGAAATAATTATCTATTTATTTAAATATTTATTAGCCAGCGCGTTGCGACAAAGGAAGCCTAAATGAATGTGATAAAGAATATGGAAAATGTCAAAAAAAGTTCTCCGACAGATATAGATATTGTAAAACGTGTGTGTTTTATATTGTAACTTCTCATTAAGTGAAATGTATATTTCTTTTGAGAATAAAATATCTTTAACCATAAAACCGCCAACGGGAGGAGTATCAAATGTGTAAATCGTCGGGCACCAGGAACTCCAATACGATAGCTTTACACCCTATAAAGTTCACTGCTGAACATGGGACTCCCCTGTATAATTCCACATAGGGTATAATTCCTCATAGGGTATAATTACTCATAGGGTATAATTCCTCATAGGGATAATTGCCACAGTTGCAATACATGCAGGTTCTGGTTTCAGGTTTTGGCAGGTTGGAAATTGCAGTATTTTTCTTAAGTTGTGATTAGGAAGATGCTGCTGCTCACTTCTTCGTTTGTTTTCCTCTGTAGCTTCTTACGACGCACATGGAACCATATGGAATAGTGGATATTAACTTTTGAGTTCAATATGAACTTTGT